>JABFER010000164.1:0-409603 GCA_013618295.1 Fusarium armeniacum | reverse complement strand
AGCGTCCTGTTGGCCTTGAGGGCCCTGAAGCTGTCCAAGGTCCGTTGAGTGGAGGTGGAGGTGGTTGATAGAGGGCGGCGCGATGGGCGGGCCTAGGATGGGGGGGAGCAAAGGGGGTGGTAGGGATTCGGCTGGTGGGGGTGAGACAGAGGCAGAGGTAGACATAGTAGGCATGGCCATGTGGGAATTGGTCGTGGGAATCTGTGAAGGAGTAGGGGTTGGCGTAGCAGAGACAGGAGTTGGTGCAGGAGTTGACCTGCTCGAAGGAGCAGCGGAGGACTGCCCGGCCATAAAATTTACCAGCTTGTTTCGCTGAGCATTGCTCAAGGCGTTGGGCGCACTGGCAACCAAATCTTCTGCGTCTGGGATATCCATGCCACGGCCGTTGTTGTGTCTGTTGTGCTCGTTGATGAGGCTCATCATTCGTTCCTCGGGATTTGCCTCAAGCTCTTGACGAAGGTTGGGAGAAGTTGTATCGCTGGGGGAATTGTCGACGAGTTCTGTGACATGACCCATCTCAGGGTTGTGATTGTGGTGACTAACGGACTGATATGCCGTGCTACTAGGCGTAGACCTACTTGGAGTAGTAGATGATCTGACTGTCTGGGCACGGTTGTTCTGTTGGGGTGCTGGTAGAAGCCCCCTGGCCTTCTTGGGCGTCCCGTATGAGTTGGGGTTCAACTGTTGGACGTAATCGCCTAGCTCAAAAACACTACCATGCTGAGTAGACTGCTGGTTCTGGTTCGTAATCATCGAGATGATGTCACTGACATTCTGCGAATTGCCCTGGTCTTCCAGTGTTTTTCTAAACACATTGGCGAGGAAGTTGAGGATCGCGTTGATAGAATTCTGGTGACGGTCGTGCTGGCTCTGGAACATGAGGGCCTGGTTGTACAGCTCAGTGTTGTTCCGTTGCAGACGAGTTATGGCGCCGAGGATGAGCTTCTGCTGATCCCTAACCTTGCTCAACTCTTCACGGATAAGGCTCATCTCTTTTTTGGGCACTGGTTGGGATTCACCAGCCGGCAAAGATCGAGGAGGTTGAGCAGTAGTAGGTCCAAGCCCAGATGTAAGTACCTCCTCGTTGGCAACCTCGTCTTCACTGTCGTTGTCCCCCTCGGCGCCTTTTGAGCCCTTTTTAGCTTTGCTCCCGCTTTTAGGCTTGTTGATCAGCCATAGAAGATTTGGGTGCCCTCTCCGGAAATAAGGGTTGGAGTATTCACTTGGGCTCTTGTTCTTGCGCTCACTAGCTCGCATCGAGTTGTCTGACAGCCCTACGCGTTTATGGAAGCCATACATGTTGAGCTGCCGAACAAAAGAAGCGTAGTTGTTGTGCTTGAACAGTTCTGGGATCAAAGTCTTGGCAAATTCATCCTCATCAAGCACGATGAACGAATCTCCCTTTTCCGACCATCGGATCAAGTCTTCGTTTTTGCGCTCCTCTAGGAAACTTCAGGTGGTTAGTGTGTCTCTTTCAATTTTTCGGCCGCGCAAACTTACCTGCTCAGTTTCTGCACAAATGGCGGTATCTGCTTGCGTTTAGCTTGCGCTTCCCTTTTTGCCTTTTGGGCCCTCTCCTCCAGCACCTCAACATTGTCCTGCTCGTTTAGGTTTTCGAAATTTCCTTGGAGTAGTGCGTTTTCATCACTGACGAAATTTCCCCATGACTCAACTGCCCCATCAAAATTTCGTTGGTTTGTCGGAACAAGCGCATGATTCATTTGTCGTCGCGCAATTGTGTTTGATGGGGTCGGCACGGGCTGAGGATATTGCTGCTGTGCAGGAACGAGACCAAACGAGTTTGCATTTTCGTCCATGATCCCGTCCACTCCATTCATGTAGTTCGAGGGGTCGGCCATCCCATTCCATCGCAGTCCCTGGTTGCCCGCCCCGTTTCCTGTGTTGTATTGTGGTTGCATTTGCTGCGGTATGGGCACCATAGGCGATGCTCCCGGTGCTGCTCGTTTCCTAGAGTTGGGTGCAGACATGAAAAAGGTTCTGGAAGGTGGGCGCTTCCTCAGAAACGGTGAGATTGGTTTCGAGTGGATTGGCTACTGTCGATGCCTAATCCTGTTGGGTTTGAGTTCGGGGAGGTGGTGGTGCTGCTCTCGGAGTAGTTTGTCGCCTTGATAGTAGTCGATTTCACGTAATGATTGCCTCGAAAGGCCGGTGACTCTGGAGGGTAAATTTTTGATTTATTAACAATTCTGCACGAGATTGCGCAAACGTCAATCGTGGTAAGCGGTCAACGATTGATGTTTTGCTCGGCCGTCTCGGGATTGTGGGAAGAAGCACGATAGGCGTGCGTGACTGAGGTTAAGAAGTAGGTAGCGAAGAATCGCGTGCGCGTGTGGAAGAGATAAAGTGGAATATGCTATCGCAAAGGACAGGACCAAGTCAAGGAGAGTTTTTGGCCAAGAGGCGCAGCGCAACCTTGTGAATCCGGTCGCGGAAGGAGATAACAACAGTTGAAACCCAAAGACAGCCACACGTCTGCTCTAACTCGTGTACGGAGCTCGCGGTGGTGATGCCTTAAAGCAATATGAGTTGCGAAGCGCGTTCTGCCCGAAGTTATGGAGACTGAAGAAAAGGCTGAATGGGAAAGGCAGTTTGCTGGCTTCGAGGTGGGCCTGAGTCTATATAGATCAAGGGTGATAAGAGCTGATGGACAGCGTGCCCATTCTGAAACGAAGAGCTACAGGCGACAAGTACCGGTGTTGCGACTTGGGTACTATAGGCAGTGATAGGTAGTGCTAGAGGCAGTGGTGCAGTTCCGTGACGGTGGTGATGCTGAAGTTGACGGTCGCTGCGATTATGGGTCTCCGGAGCATTTGCAGCGAGCGGATCAAATGTCAAATATTTTAGTCCAATCAAAGAGCAGCGTTTTGCATGGACATCTCCAACTTCACGTGATGATAAGACAAGATCTCTCGATCTTTCCCAACTTCGATGTTGAAGAAAAGCTGCAGGTCTCATCGTTGACGACGTTGTATTAATTATTATTGTCTCTTAAACGTATAAAACCGCATAAATCAAAACCCGTTGAAAATCAAGAGACGAAATGATTTGTTATTTTTCTCACGTTTTACGATAATTATGACCTCAATGAGGGCACTCAACAGCATCATCACGATCGATCGGCATGATCTCGCCAATGTGGGGACGGCAGTTACAATTCATAATGTCACTTTTCTTCACCAGACCGACATGGATGGTCCCATTTAGGCGTGGTGGAAACTTGCTTAGGATACAGAAAACAAACAGGTCGGGAGCGGGTCTAATACGGTACAAAGCAACCAAACTATTTTGTCTCTTGTGCACCAGGTAGAGATAGGTTAGTACTAAGTTGGAAGACAGCCGAACACCCCAACAGCCACGAACGTTGACCCCCATGTCAAGTCAGACCAACAGCCGGGTAACATTAGAGAGGAATTGCAAGCATGGGCATGGAACATGGTCTCAATGCTTCTATGCTGGGTATCGTAGGCTGACTATTCCCAATAAGGCTACAAGCTGAATCGCCAACAGCGAGTTCAACACAACTGAAAGATATCTACATGATTCTCCTCGTTCATTTTGCTCCGCGTCCTGCAAGCGAGGCGGCTTGTGCCATTTTGGCATTCCTTGCTGCATCTCGTGCTTGATCCCACGCTCGACCTGAGTTCCCTTGTCGTGCATCCCTGGCTGCCTTCTTCTCATCCTTGAGAGTCCGAGCCTTTTCGCGCGGATCAATCACAACGAGCTCCTCCTCCGCCTTTCTACGGTTGCTTAGGTCCTTGCCCAGTTTATCCGCCGCAAAGCTCAAAGCATGCGACATCCAACCCTCGTCGTCGCTCTCATCCTTCTCTTGCTTGTCCCATGACGTGCAACTTTGGCAATTTGCGATAAAGTGCAGATCACACAACTCAGCTTCTTCATCCCCGGCTTGCGCGTCTCCTCCTTCCTCAGTAGCTTCACGGGTCGCTGGTTCATTCTCTTTCTCCGGAGGCGCTTTCTCCAACCTTGACTGAAAGGCTTTGAGCATGCGAAGCGCTTTCGCGTCTTCCGCTGCTGAAGTGTTGGCAACCCCTGGTCTTCGTTTGCGTCCCCTGATTGATGTTTCGGGAATCATAGATTCTAGCGCCGACTTTTTCTTTTCCTTCACAGGTTCTTCTGAGTGAATCGTCCGTCGCATTGATGCTTTGAGCGCCGCCATCTCTTCATTGGCTCGCTCCAAAGCTGTCTTTCGGGGGGTCTCCTGCTCTGGTGATTCGTCCTTGATCTCCATCTTGACAGGTGGGGCAGGCTTTTGCCGAACCTCTTTGGGTGGCTCACGGCGGGTGGCCTGATCTGAGTCCTTATCTTTGTCTTCTTCAGCGATCGACACACTCTTTTCCGATGCTCGTTCCTTCTTGGCCTTTGCTGGTTTGGTACGAACTTCGTCTTGCTCCGGAGCTTCCTCCGGAGCTTCCATGACAATCCTGGGATCAAATTTCTTCTTCTTTAGCACAGGCATGTCGTCTTCGACTTCATCGTCGCCAAAGCTCAGCAATTGTTTCCCGCCTTTTCGCTTTTTCTTCTTATCTTTGGATGTGGCTGTTTTGGACGGCGCAACGGCAGCAACTCGGGATCGCTTCTTCATATCTTCGAAAGGGTTTACGAGGATTTCTATGCGCTCGATCTTGACTGGGTAGGTTGGACGTTCCGTAGCTTCATCCACTTCTCCTTCGCCCATTTTCGCCAAATTGTAGACCGTATCGCCAGCAATTCGTCCGAACATGGTGTTCTTTCCATTCAATTCCTCGGCTGTGTCGAGTGTGAAGAAGAACTGACTCCCGTTTGTATCCGGACGCGATTCGTTCGCGGAGCCCAGCAGACCTCGGCGATTGAATTTGAGACGCGAATGGAACTCATCCTTGAAATTGATTCCTGTTGGCCCTGCGTTCTTGCCCATGCGCTGGTCCATGGGCCAAGGGTCCAGATCGCCGCTGAATGCGCCTCCATCATATATCGATTCTCCGCCGTTGCCAGTCCCAGTGGGATCGCCTCCTTGTAGAATGAAGCCAGGAACCAATCGGTGGAATATCGTGTTATCGTAGTAGCCATCGAGGGCTAGTTGTAAGAAGTTGCGACATGTCAACGGCGCTTGTTTGGCGAACAGCTCGACAGAGAGTTCGCCTCGAGTGGTGTGGATAATGACGGACGCAGTGGGTTGCGGCTCGAGGTTGTATATCGCTGACATTGCGACTCAGTTATATTGTGATAGTCGAGAAGCTGGCGTTTGTTGTTGATTTAGTAAAAGAAAACGCGTGCAACGAAGAAAGCTGATTGAGGTTGGAACGCTAAGACCTTGGCTTGTTAGCTTGCATAGCAGGCATGGGTCCATCCTGTGTTATCGATAAGCTCCACTTGTGCCATCAGCAGGTACCTAGATTGTGAGCTAAACACCAACGACACATTATCAAAGCTAACAAAAAGTTCACCAGATTGCCTCAATAGAAAGACTTGAGCCTTAGCTATATGATTTTATCATAAGAGTGATGCAAGCATGCTTGTTTCGTCTTCTCCAGTGCTAATGGTTTTATCTTGGTAGGGGAACTACTATAAACCTACAACATTTTAGGATCAGAGAAGATCAGGAAGCTTAAAATTATACTGCATGTGATCAGCATATGTCATCTTGACGAGCTTCTAGGCCACTGTTTATGCCTTGCGTAATAATTTTGAGGCTAGCATTTTTTATGCGCCTGCCTCTTTTCTTTTCGTCTGCTCCATTCTGAAGAGATCTACCAGTCCATCAAAGAAGTCCTCAGGGTATCAGAAGAAATAGCCGCTCCATAAGTAGATAATAAAACTAGTAGGTCAGTTTATGGCATTTAGACTAGAAACTTAGTTTATTTATTTTTATATCCTAAAGCTTAGATGTCATTTCTTCTGCCATCCACTAGAAAGTCAACAAGCAAGACGCTCCATCACAATTGAAATGCTCCAGTCCCAACAAAAAAAAAGCAACCCTTTTCCAATCAACACGTAAGATACTTACGGCAATTACTTAGCCATAGGCACAGCAACCTCTTTCGCAGTCTCGTACAACACGATGCGGTTACTCGGCGATAGCTTCGGGCCATATCAGGCTCACCATGGCGCTTTCGAACCCCAGTTTATTGGGTGTTTGTCTACTTTTTGTGGAAGCAAGTAAGGCATATGATAGGCCAATTTGTGTCTTAGAACTTGGACTAGAGGAATCATTTTCTTACTACCTACCTACAGTACTGTAGATACTTGCTTGGTTCAGACCGGTTCTCATTCGAATATTGCAGCTGGCATCTATGTATCGGCTGAAGGAGACCGTCGTACATCAAGCGGGTCTACAGATTCTGCAACCTTCGGTGAGATGGCCGAGTTGGTTATGGCGCCAGGTTAAGGTTAACCTTAACACCAATTTCCTGGTGGAGCAATCCTCCTGGGTTCGAGTCCCAGTCTCATCAAAGTATTTCTTTTTGATTGTTCATTAGACTGTCTATCACGATTACTGTGAATGCGCTTTCATTTTTGTTAGTCCATGGCAAGCAGGATAGTCCCAAATACTTGTGAGCTGAAGATCCAGCCGTCTTTCAAACCCATCATCCCAATCCCTTTTAAGTAATGGGGCACACGTCCCTAGATTATCAAGGCGATAGCCAAAGTGATAAACTTCATGGTTGCAGTATACCCTTACTGTTCGTAAGCTTGGGCAAGCTTTAACGATGCGGTCGGTGAGATTGCTGTACTACTGGTCGATATCTGCATCGTCGATTTGACAATCCCAATTTTTCAGATAGCTTTCGTCTAACCAGTTGAAAATTAGCAAGGTGTGACAGCATCAAGGGGATCCAACATCTCGTCGACGTAGATCGCTCCTGCAAGGCGGGCCAGGTGAGCCATCATAGTTGGGCGCCTCATTAGGTCCATGAATACAGAGCGAATAGGCTGGTTGATATTGAGGCGAGTAAACAGAACAACAAGACAAGCCAAAAGCCGGTCTACCACTAAAGTAATGCTGAGAGTGTTAGTATTAACTGTCTACCTCCTCTATAAGGTGGCAGAAAATATGGCGTCTAAGCATTAGGATATAAGAAATAAATAAACTAAGCCTGCAGTGTAAATGACATAAATTGGCTCATTGATTTTGTCATCTACATCTCGAGCAGTCATTTCTTCTGGTACCCTGAGGTTCCTTTATAGACAGACAACAGGCAATGATTCATTGTGGACAATAAACAGGACAGATGGAAGACTAAGACTGGGCGGGAAAGGCCCAACGTCCAGAGCAGACATTCCCAAACATCACTCGACAAACCACCAACAAAGGCGTTATTCTCAAATAATGGTAGCTTAAAGAAATAACTGTTAGCTTAAAGACAGCCTGTGTATCAAGACGGGTAACGACAGTAACAAAGTACTAATCCTCTCTTTGTTTATGTAGTACATATTGCCTGTCCAAACTTAGAAGTGCTACAACAATGTAGTCAACTTCCTTTCAGATGCGGATGAAAGGATCCTCCAAACTCTTGTGCTTAATATAAATTCGAACCAAGCTTATGGAACTGATTGATAAGGATCCCTGTCGTCTTTGTCCTTCGATGTTACAAGTGTACATAAGTAAAGAGATGGACGGGCCCTAGCGTGCCGATCATGCACTTGTCCTTTTACGGTATCAGTTTTGCTTCAAGGCCCCTTCCTTGTCCTAAAATTAGGTTGCGAAAAATGCATCCCTACGTACCTAGCAAGGTATGTCAAGACTGGTCTGAATTTGTTTAGATATTAAAGGGGATTTTCTGAGTTAACTTAGTAGTTACTTGCTTAGAAGGTCGAAGTGGCTGTTCATGACTTTGCTCGCTTCAATGCAGACAGACAGACCTTCTTCTCATTGCAATCACATTTGCTTAGAAGGAAGATGGAAAGAAGTTTGTTTCTCGAACAACACCGCATGACTGTTTTTATCTTTGAGACGTTGAAAGGCATGGTAGTCTTTATATTTATTTATACTCTCGTCTTTGTTCTCTCGGAAACCGTAACGCTGGTAACCATTTCTATCTCTTGTCTGTATGTCTTCTTCTTGTCCCTGAAACTCGGTTTTCCCCGCGCTAATAAGGGACCTTGCAGGTGGTTTGCCGCTAGAATCCAAGCTTTGCTTCTCTGCTTGAACCAATCGTTGGACTCTCTGCTCGATCCACTTTTAGTCTTTTAGGTGGGATGCTTTCCATCCCTCCTGTCTTTTCTGCATCCCACAGCAAAGTGCAGTGCGGGCAGGTGCTCTCCCGCTGCGGCTCGTTTTCTTTCAGTGAAAACTTGGGAGATAAAGGGAAGAAGACACGCTCTTTAGTGGTGGGCAGTAGCTTTGTTCAAAGTACCCCCTTCACGAAACTCCAGTGGTGACCATCGCTGTTTCTTCCCTTACTGCTGCAAGTTTGGACTGGTACTTTTTAAACTCTCGTCTTTCCGCTTCTCACAGTCAGGACCTATTTTTCTACAGCACCAAATAAATTCCTCTAGATTCTCTTCACTTGCTCTCCCACCTCAAATCTCATCTCGCGCAAACAATACAGCCATCGCAGCCTCTATCGAAAGACGGTCAATATTTGGAACCCGTCTCTCTCTTTTCTAGGATTATCCGAGTATTTACAATTGAGGCGCACTCACTGCACAAATTCTGGCCTTTCACTAGATTGTGAATCAGGTACCGACTAATTGACTGACTGAACCAGGGTGGCGATTACCTACGCTCACCTCTCACTCGTCGCCAACTTTTGCTCTCACCCTCACCCTCACTCTCCACTCTCAACCACATCAACTGTTCATCTGTCCGTCGCAATCGCGAGACGGGCCCTCCCCTCGTTTCAATGGAGATTCAACATCCATCGCATAAGTTTGCGACTCCTCATCTTCAATTCCAGCGCTCTTCTCCGCACCTTCAGCCACCTGCGCCTGGGCCTATTTCCGTTCCTCAGACTGCCTTCGAGCAGGGTCTAATCCCCGCCAGCTCATCAAACGTCATGGAATCAGCGCCATATCCTCCTCAATCGCTACCAATCACCGAACAGCCTTCTTCGCTGCCAGACATCAATAGGATTCAACCATCTCTGGCCCCAGCAAATGAGCCTTCACCACCTCCCGAACTTGACCAAGATGATACCAGTTCAATTCTAAGCGACCTGCCATCAGAAATTGGCAATCCTCCTGCTGAACTTCCAACCGAACTTGGCCCAATCGATTTTGACTGGGACGGCCCCGAGGGCCATGAAGTTCTGCGACTTAAACCAACTGTCCAACAGTGGAATGATTTTTCAGCCAATCTTGCTTTCGCCCGAAGCCTCCAAGCTGAAAACCATGGCTGCTTCAAAATTGTTCTACCAGAAGAACTTCTGGAGGATCTACCAGAAAAAGACTCCCAAAAGGTTCCTGCAAACGCATACCGACCCACTCAAATTAAGAAGAACAGCTTCTGGAGAGTTGAGACGGTCTCCTCTGTGGGCAGCTTCAATTCATCAGTCA
The DNA here is from genome assembly GCA_013618295.1 of Fusarium armeniacum. Lineage (NCBI taxonomy): Eukaryota > Fungi > Ascomycota > Sordariomycetes > Hypocreales > Nectriaceae > Fusarium > Fusarium armeniacum. The sequence continues at coordinate 400,090 of JABFER010000164.1, read as the reverse complement.
CCGGTCCACAATGCAAGGTTTCTGCCATACAGGCCATCGACCAGTTGAGAAAGTTGTACCGGAAGAATGATCGCAAACAAATCCGCAATGTACGCTATAGGGCGGATGTTCCAGCGTGGACCCCCGAACAGCGACGCGAAGCTGGTGTCCCTGAACAGAGCCCAATATATCCTCTGAAAGGCGACAAGCTCGACAAGACCAAGGCCATCATCCCAGGAATCCACACACCTTATGTGTATGAATCAGGGCCTCATTTTGGTGCAAGCTTTCAGATACACGCTGAGGACTTCAGGCTCGTTTCACTCAACCATCTGTACAAAGGTCGAAAGATTTGGATCGTGGTCCCCTCCACTGCTGTTGACATTGCTGAGGAGGCTCTTGGCCGGAAAGGCAAATGTTCCCAGTTCATGCGACATCGAGCTGAGTTCTTCTTCCCTCAAAAGCTTGAAAAGTTAGGCATACCCTTCCGCATCGTCGACCAACGTCCTGGTGAGACTATCGTAATCCTGCCGGACGCATATCATGAAGGATTTAGCACAGGGTACAGCATTGCCGAAGCCAAAAACTATGCGGACGATGATTGGACTACCGAAACATACCAGGAATGCGAAGTCAAGTGTAAGCTTGCCACAATGATTCCTGCGGATTTGATGCGGCCCTTGAAGGATGGAGAGACCCAGCTTGACCTTTGTTCGGGCTTTGAATTGCTGTCGAAAGACACACCTCCGGCCACGCCACCAACAACACCGCCATCTGCAAATACTAAACGACGCCTCGACGACGAAGGACAGAGAGTTGGAAATACTAAACGGGCCAAGGCGTGGTAGAATGGTGCAGAGGAATTTGGTCTTCTTATTTACATACCCACAGGGAGTTGCTATTGGTTTTTGTTTTTTGGGGTGCTTGAGGGGCGTCTTGATCGTCGGAACATTTTACGAACTGCTGTGAAAGGGAAACTTTGCAAATGATGGCTTCGGGATGCCCATGATGCCCGGCGTATGGAACCATTTTGGCAGCTCACTTTCGTACTTGGGACTTGGGAGGCGTTCACATATGTATTATGCACTTTTTGTCTCTTGCGTTTAAGCAAGAGGTCATTTTAATCTTAGTTTGATAGACAAGGCGTTCGTGTCAATTTCTCGTTATGCGTCATGTCAAAATCGTTACACTTGCTCTATCTTGGCGCATGCATCGCTAGGTACTTTCCATATATACATGAAACGAAGTGTTCGGCAATACAGATATAGCCTATTGAGTAGCAGAAAAGTTGACCCTCAAAGTCTTAGGGTACCAAAATAAGTAGTCTAAGAAGTCTGGCCTAAGTAGCATAAACTGATCTACTAATTTCGTCTCTTGTGCTTCCAGTGGCCAATTTTTCTGATACCCTGAGGATAGCCAACAATTACGTATTCTAAACTGGATCAAGCCGCCTCTTTTTTTTTACATACGCCTCTCCGCCTCCTGTCTCCTCACCTCGTCACGAAAAGCGTTGCCACCGGTGCCCTGGCGAGAGAAGTTGGCATCAACAGGGCTACCTGCCAAGCTGCCGAGACCGTCGCTGTCAGCACGGGCACGCTGAGGAGCATCACGGTATTCGCCAGGGGGAGGGACGGAAGTATCGAGCTGGATGCCGTTGTCACGGGCACCAAAGATGCGGCGCTTAGCACGACCAGTGTAGCCATGTCGGGCGCGTCCAGAGATGTTACCGAGCCCGATGCGACGGGTCTTACGGTTCCACAAGAAGCCACCAATGATGAGAAGGATGAGACAGCCGAAGACAACGGGCAGGGCGATAACGAGAGTCTGACCCTCGGGAAGCTTCTCGTGCGCCTTCTCGGGGAAGTTCTGGTCCTGGAGGTAGAGGAATAGTGTTGTGGACTCTGTCTTCTCGAGCGAGTTGTTGTTGTTGCTGTAGAGCGTAAGGGAGATGTTGTGCGAGCGCTTGATGTACTCCGACTTGGCATCGAAAGGCCAGTAGCCCCAAGCAGCGGGGACAGCGGAGTCGGTGAAGTCCTGGTACTTCTCCCACTTCTTGCTGGTGCTGTTGAAGAAGTTGAGACGGGGGGTGATCATGAGAGTGGAGTTGTCAGAGGACTTGGTCTTGTTGAAGTAGTCGGGATCCCAGGTCACTGTAGCATAGTCAGTTAGCAATTGATCATGAAATGATGCGCCAATGGCTTTGGCAGCTCACCGAAGTATGTCTTGCTGGCATCAATAGTGCTGTTGGCGTAGGGAGAGCAGAAAGGAGCATTGTCGCCATCCTTGTTGTAGCATCGCGAAAAGACACCCTCGCCGTGCTTGCCAGTAGCCTGGGGGTTGGGAGGCTCGCCAGTGCTGGTGTAAGCCTTGCCCCAGCTGGTATAAGTGTAGACGCTGGCAGTGAGGTCGTGAGGAGCAGCGTCGACAATGGACGTGGTGCCATCGACGGTAGTGTACGAGGGAGTGTAGGTCGTGGCGGGCTGCTTCTCGTCATCGACGGTGACCCAGGCGGCGGTCTTGTCGGCTCGCTTCTCAAGAGCTGGAGCATCGGCTTGAAGATCGCGCTCGTGGCGAATAACGGTCGCATTGGCGAGGGCCATGAGGCCCATCGAGGCCAAGATCTTGGAAGCGTGCATTGTTTTGTTTTGTTGTTTGTTCCCTCGGTGATGCCGATCCCTTTATACAAAACGAAGGAGCTCCTTTCTTACGAGGCTCTGCGTAATCGCACACAGATAATCACCGACGGAGAACAAGGGCGACAACGATATATAAAGAGAGGTTGAAGAGAAAAGAAGAAGGGTAAAAAGGAAAAGAGAGGAAGAAAAAGCTAGAACACGGGAGATTTGAATGCCAATGCGATATCCCAGGCCCAGGCCAGAGCCAGAGCCAGAGCCAGGAGAAGACCGATCGGGCCGGACGGAAATGCCATGCCCATAGAACCAACCACAAGCTGGACTTTTTTCTTCCATTCCCGTTTTCTCATATTTCGCGCATGTTGATAGTGGGCCTAGCGCGCATTCCCCAGGCGATAGCCAGGGGTTTTACGGGGCTTCATGCATTGGACGCTGTAGCGTGGAGCAATCGCCAAGAGTGCCCAGACGGGTGAAGGCTGATGCCCAGTGTTGATGAGATGGAAGCTGGGCGTGATGTCATGGTGGTAGCTTTTTAACAGTCGATGACGAGACTGATAGAGTATCTAAGAGTTCTTTGAAGTATACAGATAATAGTTAGTATTGAGTGAATATGGGGCGATGAAAGTGAGCGTTGACTTTGGTGGTTCGACTGCTTAACTCGTGCAATTAAGACTGGACCTATCTTTTCCTAAGCTGGACTGTGGCCAATCATCAGCTAGGTGAACGTAGAATTTAGGATACTTCAACATCAATGAACCAATCTCAAGCCCTAGCATCACTAAAACCCGGGCATGTCTTGAATCTGTTATTCAAAGACTCTCCTTCTGCAGGTATTACAAATGATCTGCTAATACAACTACTTGACGTCCATGTTGATCCAAAGGACTTCGTGCCATTATTTACCTAAGGATAGATCTAAAAGCATAATCATTAGGGCGGACTTTACGATAACTTTTAGGAAATTTTATAAGACTCATTACATGCTTGAGATTGACCTACAGGGCCTTTTGTCTATGCTCTAATACATGGAGAAGAGAAGCGCTTGCTTTTACGATGCAGGCCACAAGACCTGACATCTCTTATAATACATTCCAGCACACTCAGTCGTATCAAAGACCGAGCTGGGCTATCACGACCTTCGAGTATCGAAGATCCCTCTCGCAAACCCCCTACCAAATCTCACTGACCTTGCCAGCATAAGAGGTACCTTTCTCCAGCCCTCCCTTGCAAACCACCAACTGGCTGCACTACCAACTATCAGTCCCGTCAGACTAATGAACAACATGTCCCAGTTCCTGGCCTTCCATATCGGCATGCGCATATCCGCCGTCTGCAGGTGCATTGGGCGTAACTCAACGCCATTACGGAACCGGAGTTCTTGGTCTATCATGACTTCTTCGATGAGATCGGCTGCGAGGTGCTTCCGCTTCGAATTGAGGGTTGCTATGCGTTGCATGCGACGGGCGTTGGTGGTGAATGACCCGTCAGCATCGGTAGTGATGTTTTCTATGGCTGATGCAATGGAGGATGGTGTTAGATAGGATTTGTCGAGAGACGTGCCGACACCTGATGCTGCGAGACGAGCGCTGTTACAGAGCTGATCAAAGAAGTATCCCACTGCAAGTACTGGTGTCCCATGGAAGAGAGTCTCGTTGGCGCTTGAACCACCACCGTGGGTAAGGAATAAGACAGTGTTGGGATGTGCCAAGACAGCTCTTTGGGGCGCGAATACAGGGAGGCGGAAATGTGGATAGGCGTCATTGAGAAGACCTTCGACGCTAATGGTCGAACCATCAGCTAAAGGATAAATCTTTGAAGTATCAAAGTTGGCGCGAGGTTTCTGTGGGATCGCCCATATGACACCGTTGATAGATCCAGCGTCTAGAGCTTGGATGAACCCGAGGAGATACTTTGTCAGCTCTTCTCCTGGGAGGTTGACGTGAGTTCCCAAACACACATATATCGTCTTGTCATGGCCGTCCAGGAACTGAGCTAAATCTTCATCCAGGGGAGGATACTCGTCGCTGAGAATAGGGCCAACGGGAGTCATGAGAGGTGGTAGCTCTTTAGGTGCTTCCAGCCCCCAGAACGAATTGACCAGAACGAGGTAATCAGGCTTGGGGAGAAGAGAATGACTGTAGTTGACGCCTGCATCAACACGCATGCGCTTCGTCCATATCAACCAGGGGATGACCGTCGGGAGCGCCGCCATTACCACAAACTCGTTCCAGAATCGCGACGTCAAAGATGCATGCTCAGAAGTCAACGCCCCATCGGCCTGGAACCCAGGCTGGCCCGGGTGATAACTCACAGGCGCCATAGCGTACGGCATCTGAGGCCAGACGCTCGCGAGCTGGATGTTGAACTGTCTGAGCATATCCCGCGCCGCACTATCGGCGAAGAAATCCGCGACTATAAAGTCGGGTTTCGTAGAGGGATCCTGGCACAGAGCGCGCAGGCTCTTGTAAGTCTCTGTCCAGAAATTGTCAAAGAAGTACTTGGACTTCATCATTGGAGCAAAGCCGTGCTCGTGGCGCCAGAGACGCAACCTCTCGTAGTGAAGATCGAGGTCATCTTCCGTAGCAGCCGGTCCGACGATGTAAGTAGTTTTTACAAAGGGATAACCGGAAGTCCATTCCTCCTGGCCAGCACACGTAGCGAATTGAATCTCGTAGCCACGGGAAGCAAGAACAGCACCTATTTCCAGGACTGGGGCTGTATATGTTGTTATTAGTTCTGATGATCATCATGGCAATTTTGTGGGGTGAAATTTACAGTACCTGCATGAGTGAAACCTCCCGTTGTGACGAGGAGAAGGATCCTCCTGCGAAACTCATGGGGGTTGCCAGCCATTGTTTTAGGTATCACTTAGGCTGGATAGTTTAAACTGGAATGTGTGTGTTGGGATTGTGATGGGTTGGTCCTATATTGGCACATGTATGACGCCGACTACAAAAGTCCCCGTTACATTGGGAATACCGGTGGAGTTGGTCTTAGTTCCGTTGTAGTGGGACGCATCTGCATCGATATGCATACATACATCAACAAGCGAAGTACATCTTGGTTGGACCAGATAGAAGATTTTAGTTTATACATATCTGAAGTCCTTTAGTACTCTTAGAGGACTGCCTACGGATCAGAAGAAGTTTCAGAACTTTTACCTTATCCCACTACTATGCTCGGGACCAGGATCCAGTATTCATAAAGAAACCTATGATAAGCATAGACAATTGATAACATTCCATTTCTCGTCTATCTCTATTATCATTGTCCATCGTGTAGTGTAATCTTGTTAGAACAGGACCATGTCCCTTCCAACTTGCTTTAGTCACTGCCAAAGCCCTATTGAATCCTTCCTTCATGTCCGGCGCACTTATATACTGAATTTCAGGATCGTGTCTGCCTCGATGCGTTATCGATAATATTCCCAACGCCATTCCTATGCATTCCCACGTGCAACATTACCCAACTATGTGTTCCTTTCTTCTCTTCAAACCACTTAATCGTCGAGATACGTTCAACGCAATCCCGGTATTGTTGGCCAATCCAAGACAAAATATTAGGACAGCAAATAGCTCATCCAGTGTCAAAACTGGCATTCAGGGGGGGTATAAAGCGTATTCCGGGCTGTAAAGTTTGAAAAAAGTCCCAAGTCTCAGAAATGAAGTGATTACGAAAAGTCATCAGGTCGTCCGGGTCTGGCCATATCGTCTGCTTGTTGGATAAGCTCCTTGGTCTCGCGTGCCAGACCGAATGCAATGGGTGGTAATGTCTGCACCCACATACGCCACTCGTGTGCGTTGGTTGCCACGCCGATATTGGCCATGTCTTGGCCCTGATCAGCAGACTCTAGCAGGCGTGCTCGGCATTGAGCCAACTGGGCTGCCGAGTCACCGAGGCCGCATGCTTGCGATTCCGCAACGATATCGCTGACAATGCTGTTGATGGAGCCGATGTCTTCAGAAATCTGGCGCATGTCGGCATCTCCGCGGACGGTGTTTACAAGTCTCTGGATTTCGGCTGATAGGATGGAATTTTGTTCCTCTAGAAAGAGCTGGTGAAAGTGTCAGTGTTGCTGTTACTGACGCCGTCATGTGTGAAGATCACTGACCTTGAGATCTTCGGCGGCTCGGGGATCTAGCTGCGGCGCAACTTGTCCGTTGGATTGGTTGTTCGCACTAGGTTGCCCGAGGCCGATTGGTACCGCACTGGCCTTAGACATGGACCTTTGGTGAGAGTATGGCTCAGCGGACTGGCGAGGTGAGCCCAGAGGACTATAAGCTGATGAGTCAATGCTGGTTCGCATACCACTCAGACCTTGAAAGGGAGCGGGGGGCGGCAGCCTATCCTGGATATTGACAGGATGCTCACTGGCAACCGGTGAAAAGAGAGCACTGGAATCTGCAGGTGTTACGGTTCCGTCGTCGTCCTCCAGCTCCTCGGCAGGGGTCGTTCGAATCTTGACCAGACGGAGCAGATCAACGATGGCAGCGGCCAAGTGCGACGCAGCAGTATCGAGCAAAGAAACAGGAGACATTCCAGCGCTGGAAGCAAAGTTCTTGGAGGCCGTGATAAAGTTGTTTGCGGTTAGAGACACCTTGGACCTCAACTTGGTCTGCTGTTGGAGAAATTCCTCGTCATCCGTCTGGGGCACCTGGATATCCTTGGTAATGCGGCGCACGCTGACAACGACGAGCTTCATAGCGTCAACCACCTTTTCTGGATCCTCAGTTCGGGCCTTTTGCAAAAGCTCATCAATCGCAATTTGGAATTTGGTGACATGAACGTCTTTGACCATACCACGCTCGTCCACGAAACCCTGCTCACGGACGTGCTTGGCTGCGTCGTGTTCGATCCCAGGACCAGCAGAGGTTGCCCGCATGTGTCGCAGCTGAGTCTTGACCCCAGCGTAACGGTTCTTCCATTCGTGAACCTCGCGCTCAAGCCTCTCAATCTTCTTCTCGAGCTCTGCATGTCGTTCATGTGTCGTTCCACTTTGCTGGGATAGCTCTCGCATCTCGAGCAAGAACTCTTGTGCCTCTTTTCTAACTTCTTCCGTGACCTGCTGTTGATCCCGAAGTTCCTGTCGAAGTTCATCATTTTCCCGCTGAAGTTCAGAGTCTGATGCGCCATGCCCAACACTTCGTTCTGATTGCTGTGCTGCATCCATATCGTCTCTGAGTCTCTGAATCTCCGTTTCGTGATCATCTCGTACACGCTGCAATTCTTGCTTCATCGAGTCGTTTAGGTTCTGCGCTTCAGCCAGTTTGTTCTCGAGGTTGAGCCGGAAATCGCTCCACTCTTGCTTCTCGAGGTTGATAGCAGCAGCTCGTGAACGTTCCTGATCCAAGGCGCCGTTCAACTCATCTTTTTCCTTCTTCCAAGCATCTTCCATGCTATCGAGTTTCTCTTGTAGTTCTCGTACCTGATTCTGTGAATCTTCCAAGGCTTTCCTATCGGCCTGCATCCTATTAGCATCTGGTTGTTCGCAAAATCCGAGTAATTATTTACCTCTGACATTACACCACTGCCAGCACTCCTCTTGCTTTCACGATTGGGATCCTGTTCTGCGTATCCTTCGCCTTCGTCGTCCTCCTCAAGCATAATGCTTTTGTTGGGAACGATTGTATTATTTTGATTGAGTTGTTTCGGCGTGGGACGTCCGTAGTCGCCATTCTGGCCACCTGGAGAACCTGGCATTCCGTAACCATCTCCAGGTCCGGGTCCTCTCATAGATGGAGCATCAGAAGGCCTTCTCATGCGGCTTTGAGCTCTTGGGGGGAAGTTGCCATTAATCGGAGTGCCTGGTCCTCTCATAGACATGGGGCTTCCTGTACGAGCAAGGTCGGCACCGACGAAGCGAGGGAATCTGCGTTCAAGTTCGTGATATACATCGGCAGCCAGATCTCGGAATCTTGGAGGACCAAGGGAAGATAGTCTTTGGCGAGCCTGGTTTCGTTTGGGGTGGAAGTTCTTCTCGGGCATCAGGAACGAAGGAGGGCCATTTGGTGCATTCGGGGGCGCTCTGGCGGCAGCCTGTCGTCTTATCAATTCGTCAAAAACATCGGTACTGAGCTCATAAAATTGAACTGATGAGAGGCGCAGAAGCTTGTCGCGAGCTTTGTTCGGTTGTTGTTTGTGATTGGGGTCGCGGGTGTTGAGGAAGGTGCGCAAAGCAACATAGTGCTCACTGAGAACGGCCTCGTCGAGGTCGCCGCGGACACTGTTACGACCTTCGCTGCGAGCGTAGAGTTGGGTACCGTTACTTGAGCGCGCAATGGAAGCAGGCGGCGATGGTCCTCCAGTGCTTCTTGGACCTGGGCCAGGACCTGGACCTGGACCCGGACCCGGGCCGCCCATAGGAGGGTTGGGAAAACCGTTCATGCTCATGGCGCCGTTGGAGCCGCCCGAATTCGGGGGCGATGCAAGATTGGAGCGACCGTTGGGGTTTGGAAAGGGGCCGTCGTCGGGTTGATACTTGGAAACAGAGAAGTCGCTACCGCCTATAGAGATTGGGGACAGCGGCGCATTGCGTCCCAAACTGATGCTCATGATCAAGAAGAAAGAAAAAACAAAAAATGCGAAACCGAGATGATGCTAGAGGGAGATGGAACTGGAACAGCGCCAGCCGCCTGTCTCATATGGGCGCTACACGGAGACGGGGTCGAGAAATGAATGCAGCCAACCCGGGTAGGTAGGTACAGTACAGTAGGCTCGGAGTTGATAATCAATCAAGTCCAACAGGAACAGGCCCCAAGGATCCCTTCCCCCACAGGATTAGGATTGGCGTCTTTCAGGGGCTGTGGAAGCGCCAAGCTCCAGCGTGTGGCCGAAAACGACAAAGGCGGACGATTTGGGTGTGGCTCAATGGTTGAAAGGAATGTTGATTATGATAATGGGTGGTGGTGATTGAGAAGAATAAAGTGTCAATGTGAGTGATGTATAAGAAGATACGGTGAGGTTTAAAAGAATTGACCAGTAACAGTTACAGGGAAAGACGTTGCGGGTCAGGGTCAGTGTGTTGCGTTGTTCCTTCTTCCTGGTCGGTGACTTGCAAGGTGAAGGAAAGTAAACAAGGGAGAGGGAAAGAAAGGGAAGAAAGACAGAGCAAAAGCAATGACAGACAATCAACGATACATAGGTAAATCGAGAAAGCAAATGGACGGGAGACAGGATTGGATTGGATTGGATTGGACTGGCCCGGACTGGACTATCAAACCCAGATCAACTGAATCGCTCTCAAAGTAACGTCAATTCTAGTAGTGATCCAAAAGGGGGTTCAAGTTGGATTTAGACTGAATCGGGTTGCAGTGCAGTGCACATCCCCTGAACTTAACTAAACTCCACTGACACCATCGCAACGGAACTTGACTGCTTCCAGAAAATAGCGTGCGTACTGTGCAGATTGCTCCAAGGCGAACCAAGTAGATTGCTCTGGGCAGATGCAGCACGAGCACCGAGATCTCCATTGATGGACGGGAAATGAGCCCTTGGGTCACTGTCTTCTGGGGTGAGAGTCCAGAATGTCTAGGTATGGAGATGGGCCACGTCTCCCCCCCTGGTCTGGCAATTTATTATTATCGTTGATGAAGGAGTTTTTAATTTCTCGAGTCCACCGAGATCGAGCAAGCCGGGGCAAGGTACAGACGGAGTAGCTGACGTTATCTCGTCAGGACGGCTTTATCGTAGATGTATGTAGTAGTTTAGTAGTTGCTAGCCAAGTTATCAACATCTATCTCTGCATCACGAGTTATGTATCGAATTAGCTTCTCCCATCTACCGCGCACCAGACCTTGGAGGCATCAAATGATATGATCCATGCAAGGGGAACGGGAAATAAGCACTTCTGTTCAACCAATCTCGATGCAATTCGGGGCCTGGGCTTGAACACCTTATTCAAGCCTCCGCTCCACTGATTACACTGTGCCTGTGCTGTATACCTCTAGCCCCAGGGCTGTCGCCTACCCCTGAAAACCAGTGAAGCGCCGCTTACTCCTCGGTTCTAATTCGTCTGATGATCCGGGACCGTCAGGCGTTCGAAGCTTAGCGGGTTGCCGAGCGAGGCGCTGGGGATACGCGGGTCTTTAGAGCTTCCGGCACGTGCTTTGATGCCACAGCCACCCGGGTCTTGTAACCCGGAATGACACTATTAATTAAGATGACATGAACTACAAAGTACGGATGAAGAATTTATTACGGAGTATCCGTATACTATAGCCTCAGGGTATCAGAAGAAATGGCCGCTCGAGCTATAGACGACAAAATTAGTGGACCAGTTTATGACATTTAGACTAGATGCTTAGTTTATTTACCTATTTTAGCACCCTAAAGCTTAGGGGTCATTTTTTCTGCCACCCAGTAGTATAGGTTATCACAAGAGGCCTCAAGGGTTTATGGCATCTTTGAGCAGATGTCAGAGATTTCGAGATACCCGGCCAGTAACCTGGACATTAAAGGACCTTCGCTTACGACCAAAACTTCAACCTCACCTGGACCCTGGAATACTGTAGATTGTCTAAAGATTATTCGCAGAAGCTTACATACCTACATGTACTTCATATCCTTTGAGCTCTACGGAGTGGGCTGAGAAAATGAACCAGAGGTGATTAGGTCTAATAAACGCCGTAAATTAACTTACCAATCTCGTCCCTTAAGCTCTTATAATTCAAATAGTCTACTGGCCCGAGACCGGTCTTAAGAACAGCCTCAAACATTCCAAACTCATACTCCTCGTATTTCCACCGTCCTCATTCCTATCCACTAGGCGCCAAGAAACCTTAACCAGGCCTCCATGTCAGAAGCAAGCTTGTTTCCAATTTCAGTATCAATGACACCTTTCTGCCAACTGATATCAACACACAACTCTTTCCCTTTCACGCTCATGGAGCTGATATGAAAGACGGGAGAAGTAATCTCGCAGCTCAGCTGAAACACTGCTCTTTCGATCCTCCAGCCCGACCCTGACCCTTCAATTTCTCCCTCCATCGTACCCAGGTTGGAGACACCCCAAGCACCGACTCGTGGCTTCTTGAGTTGCTGTTTCTTCTGTATGCGCCAGTCTTTCACGAGGCCCATCAAGCCCAAAGGATCATTATTCATGCCCTGGTCCAGTTTATGCTGGATATCCTTTCGAGCTCGAACGGCGGCGGACCAGACAACATCCTCAAGCTTTCTCATGACATCTCCATCTGAAGTTATGCCTTGAGCCTTGGTGCGAAGCTCCGATACCAGATCCTCCTCAAACAGGTGGTCGCAAAGCGCCATCTGATTATCCATAGTCGTGCTGGGGTCATGCCAAGGATATACGTCAGACTTGGAAGGAATGAAACGGCGAATATCCAACGCGGTGATGGCATACATTGATGTTGCCTCTTTCTTGTGATGCTTCTGACCTTCAGCCAGCTGTAGCGAGAGAGAAGCTAGGGGGAGGGCGTGAAGAAGACCTGCGACGGTTGTCTGATGCGCCCGACACTTTTCAACAACTTTTTTCAATGTTGTATCGTCGATGGAAATGGTCCTGAACACAGTTTGATAGGGCTCCTCGTGGATAGGAGCCCAATTAGCTTGTGTAGGGTCGTTCGATACAAGGAATGGGGGTCTTAGCTCCTTCCAAACGGTAGACAGAGCAAATCCCCATGAGATAGGGATCTTGATAAGCTTCTCTGGAGGCGGTGGGAATCTATCCGCAACACTTTCCAGGATCAGCACATCCCCCTTGAGGAAGTCCAACTCTTTGTCGACCTTGGGATCGTTGAGATTACACAAAAGGCTCTGGTGGAAAATCTTGCCTGCTACACCATCAAAATTGGTATGATTCCAGCAGAATACGACGTCCAGTGAGTCCAAATGCCCTTCTAGATATAAGACAGACATTCTCCATCCCGGCTTAGATTCAACATCGATAAACCAGGTGTCGAGTTGACTGCCGATTGCTTCTCTTAAAGAAACATCGTAGTCCTTAGGTTGACGAATCTTTTCCCAGGTCACATGTGTACTGAGGTTGATTCTATCCAGCTCAATCCATGATGGCACAGCTGAGTCTTCATTCAAGATTCCCACTTGTAGCATCGGATGTTCAATTACTGTAAGTGCCACAGCCCTGCGGAAGGCATCTTGGACAGATTCAAGCACATCTCCAGTAAGATGTTTTGGGAGAACATAACGGCACGTTACGGCAGTTCCACAACTGTGACGCAAAGTGTGTAGGGCTGAATGATACAATTCTCTGTTGCAGTCAGTGCATTGATACAATTGGAGGTTGAAGTTAAGTAGGTCATACAGATTGCTCATTGGTCGGATAACCTTGGGCTTTCCTTGGAGTGCCATTCTGCTGTTGGAGTAAATAAAGCTTCAGAGCTAAATTAGGTCTATTCTGGTATCGTATCGTATCAACTTTATTAGACTGGTGATTCACTGTATTTATCTGAGGTACTGCGGATGCGGTCTCCGCGGGATACCGTCTTACCTTGCCGCGGATGGGCGAGTAGGATGCGATTGCACATTGCCTTACAAAAAGATAACAGGTAGGAAGATAACACCATTGATCCATGTTAAAAACCGAGCAACAATTAGCATTGACATTGTATGGAGAATGCGAGTATAGCGACGTCTCATTTCAGTTTCTATAAGCATCCTCTGCACCGATTCTGGCGATGTCATAACTACCAAGTTCAGGGTAGTTGTCACCACTTGGATCAATAAATCTTCGCACATCACAACACTGGTAAAAAATCTCATTGACAATCTACACAAATCCACCTGTTAACCTGTGGCGCCATGCTAACTAGGACCCTGTCGTGTTTGTTCGTGAGGCGGGTTTGAACCGGCTGCCTCTCAATACCCCTGAACGACTGGCGATTACATCCACTAGTATCTCAAGACTGAGATACCCGATGTCATTCAGATCTTCAAATCTGTGTTTCACTTCTTTTTTAGTTGAAAAATCATGAACAAAAGACCAGACCAGGAGACTTGGCTGTCGACGGATCAGGTACAAGCGCCGTTCTCTACAAACGGATCTCAACGGCATGAATCGCTCAACTCTAACTGTGTGCCTAGGCCAATATCAAATCTTGACCAGCCTGTGGCATGATAAAGATTCAAGACTTACGCTTAGTTATGATACAGAAAACAAATAGTCTAGGAGTGAGTCCAGGATGGCACAAAGCGATCAACCGATTTGGTCTCTTACACAAGTAGACAGGCCGTATTTTCTGCAACACCGCGGGCTAGTCTTTTAACACTCTAGACACTCACGACTCGCTATCGATGCAGTTTGGACTATCATAATAATTAAGAAGCCGGCTAAAGATCGACATTATTCATCTGCCTATGATACAGTTGCGTCTAGTACACTGTGAGGGGCCGAAGGAACCGTCCACCATGATCTGCTTGATCGCGGAACTTATTAAAGATAGCAGCGGATGACCCGGTGGAATATGAGATTTGTGGGCTTTGTTGAGTCGCAAGGATGTCGTTACCCACAAGTCCAGCTGCAATATATGATCGCAGCACCTGAAGGCCAGCAGGATCCCACCGGATCGTCTGCTCGTAATGGTGGGTGTATACCTGGAAGAACATGTTCCGTAGTGACAGCGGCTTCAATGCCTGACCTGTAAGCTCTCGGTATGTGCTGCCTTACGGTCATCACGATATGACCTGAATCGATCCGACCAGGTTCGGATATCTACGACTGGAAAGAAGAAAGCTGCATCCCCCTCATCTAAGTTCTCTGAAGGTCTGTTCTACTGGTCTTTTTGCCAGGGACATTTGAGCCTCGACATAATCTGAAAATACAGTCAAGCCCTCTGGGACGTGGAGGCATATCCGAGCTTTATGTTGTTATCGTATGGTGTTCAGTCACCTCACCAAAGCATGTAAAAAAGCGAGCTTTTACGGGGATCAAAACCAAGCCACAGTCCAGGTTGCTGGCAGGTTGGGCCATCTCTCCTGCCACGAAGCGAGAATGTCAGGTACTCGCTCATCGAATGTAGCTCTGCTCGACGCAGAACCGCTGTCGAAAGTAGAGGCGCCAACAGCCTCACGCTCTTCTCGAGCTGCCACATTAAGAGAATTGGCAAGATCCAGAATACCTTGACCACCAACAGCAGCTTCCTCGTGGTTATCCTTGATCTCAACATTGATGACATGGACAGGTCGGTTAAGAGGAGAGCCTCTGTTCATGAGGTCATCAATAACGGCGTCCCAGCATCGTTCCTCGCAGGTGATGACAATGTCGACCAGGCCGCCTTCAGTACCCTCGCTGCCACGATCTTTGGCGTGCTGCAAGCGAGGTACACCGACTTGCCAATCTTGCCAGCGCTCTGGACCCCATTTGACCCCACGATTACGATTCAACATGTTCAGGATACCATTGTTTTTATAAAGTCGAGCGTCTTTGGACTCAAGCTCTTTGAACATGCTGTCATAGGAAGTTTTGTTAAAGTGGTACACGTTAGGTTGGGTAATGGTAGGTCCAGGCAAGCGGACGAGAGAACCCGTGCCGAATGAGATGACAGGGTAATCCGCCTGCGAAAGCCGGAGGTGAGCCTCCATAGATCTTTTGGCAGACATGTTAATAAAATATTGTGAATCGCAGGTCAAGCATGTACGAACCGGTTGTTATTACTGGCACAGACAGTGCAGAATTTTAGTTTGTATCCGCTGTCGCCTCCAGATGAGCCATTTTGGCCTTGGGCCGCAGAGCCACCGTTAGCAACCTCCATCTCTTCAAGGTTCTAGCCGGGCGAGAAAACGAGATTGATGGTGGGCGCGAAAGCGCGTGGCATGCTAGAGAGGCAGAACGCGATAAACTATGAAGCAATGACGTCAGCACAGTGTCTCGAGGTAGAAGCAATTCAGAAAGTTGTAAATGTAATCAATCTTCAGATAAAAAAGCGTATAAAGTGTCTTTTCAGCAAAGGAAATTCAGACAGCTCCAATATGTTAAACTCATCATGGAAAGGTTGTTGGTGTATCTATCAATCATGCGGTTACTTACTCAGCTTTGTATCAGGTTGTACAATCACCGTCAACTCATCATCGTTCTACTTTGGTTGTGCGCGACGCGTCGTGAAGAAAGTTCTTTGAAGGAAGAGAGGTTGGAGAATTGTGGTGAAGCTGTTAAAAAGCTGAGAGCTAGGGCGAGGTGACGCTAGTTTCCACAATTATCGGCTAAAGCACGGTGCGACGAATGATGAGTAAGCAAGCTCTTAGGCATCGAGACATCAATGGAAGGTCAGTGGAAGAAGCTCTTGCTTGATGCGGGGAGGATGACAACAGTGTCGTTGCTTCCAAAGAGGAAACGCTATTTTAAGGGCGCGGGGGTTTTCTGTCACCACTTGCGTGGAACCATGAGTTGTACTGATATTTGTTGTTTTCTCCATTAGCCTGACCCAGAGGATGTGGTAAGGTATGGTAAAATACGCAGCAGGGAATTACGGGATGAACCATCAACCTATTGAGTCTGATGTTGTCAGACGTTGGGTACGGAATGTGGTCCTTCCAGACGGAACGAATTCGCATCCAGCACCACTTTACAGAATCCGAAAGAATCTGTAATATCGTTAAAGAAGCCGACATTAGTATCTTCGGGGTAGCAAGAATACTTGTCCGCTAACCATGTGAGAGACATAATAAAATAGTCAGTCTGTCAGCAATGATAGTGGGAGCTTGCAGAGCTTCTTTTAGTATCCTAGACTCGGGTATCTGGTTTTCTGTTCCCTCCAACCCATTGGGTGGTCAGACGGCTGAGATTCCTTGTTGCTGAGGATCGACCCAGCGGGAGGATCTCCACCCGATGTTCGCCGAATAATTCTATTGGATGTTAAACGCCTGCATAACCTGAAACAAACGACGCTTTGACGTTAGCCAATCATGGCAGAGACCAACTTACTAGGAATAGTAACAGGAACCTCGAGAAGACTCGAAAGACACTGAAGACACCGGCTTGGCTCGGGACCACAAAAGCAAGCCTGAATTAATTACTGGTTGTATAACATACAAGTATCATTAATCCAGACGGTATTCTCATCGTTGTACTTCAACTTTAGCCTATTTGTGCTTTCTATACCCTAAACTTAGGTAGGTCAAATGCATCTCCCAAGTTCTCGTCGCTTCACACACAGGGCGCGTTGCAATGCACCACGAACAACCATGTTTGTTGCAATAGTTGTAATATTGCAGATCGCTGTCACCTGTACCAGCCCTGCATGTCCAATTACGCTACACCACTTTCATTGAACCATAGAAATTATCTCGTGTTAGCTAGTAGTGTATGAAGGAGTAATCTGTACTGTGGCAGTCATGAAAGCCTCGGCCGTTAACGAGATCGTGGGCCCCGGACCTGATGAACCTGGGATCTTAATCCCAAAAGCCCGAAAGAGACTCAAAGACAACAACAATAACATGTGGAGGATCCATGCCTTGAATTACCCTGTTCGTCTCGCTTTGCCTCGCCTTGCTTCCAGCTTCCTAGGTACGTAACCGACCTCAATCTAGATGCCCCTGCCATACATCTTTCGGGGTCTAGTTTCATCATCCTGTGCGCCATAATCATGGTAATTTCCAGAGAAGCCAGGAGATGTCAACGGGATGATCCCATTGCGACAGTAACGATGCAATGTGCGGAGATTGCTTCTCATGGTGACCCAGTGAAATTCTCTTGGTTGCCTTGGTTCAGCTAGATCTACTTATCCGCAAATAGATGAGCGAAGTTCCAACGGCCCGGGTGGGTTCCAGCAAGACTCCCGTTGAGAGTCGTCGTACGTCTTGCTGATTATGTATGTGACTACGTATGCGCATGCGCATGCAAGACGACAAGCAAGATGCCAGTTCGGGAGGAACACGAGGGACACTGAGCACGGGCTCAAGAGTAGAAAGAGAAGTGCAGAGAACATCGTGGCATCCTTGGCTTTGCTTGTTGTTGATCGAATATACGTACAACTTTTAATTAATTACATGGTTAAGAACTTAGGATGAGTGCGGCTCCTCCAGACCGGGTAGGGGTTGCATGGTAGCATCTCACATCCTTGGGTTACTACCAAACCACACGACTTACTGGGTAGTCTAGTATAATCAGCTCGCTAGTTAAATGGTGTCAAAAGACGTTCAGATCTGTGATGGAAACATTCGGAGATTTGTTGTTGTATTGAGTACATACACGTATTTGACCATGACTTATTTGCACAACATGTCTAATGTAGAGAGTTTAGACATTCGACACCTTTCCTAAATTTAGTAGGCCCAAGCACAAAATTTAGTCAATTTACCCCTCATCTGGTAACTGCCCGCAGCTAATAACATCCTACCTACCTTACCCATGGAAGTTATTAACGTGCATGTCACCAATATTACTTGTTGAAGCCCCGGGTAGTCCCATTATTTGATTGCTCGCGCATTGTTTTCAACCTTATTAGTTCACGTTCATCTCTTCTGCCTGCACATCATCAGCTGTGACTACTAAGTAAAGTCTCTAGAGCAGTTTTTAATCCCCTTCTCTCTAGCGCTTAAGAAAGAAGCAGGCGACAGAAAACGAGTCTCATTGGGTCCTTGTCTCCGACTTACAGGCGCTGACTCGGTGCTTGACCAGTCGGATTGGTGCACAAGGCGCTTGCTTACAGTGGTGTGGTGCACTATCGCAGCCAATTCTGCTCCACTACAACGCCTCCAGCTCCAGGTCTTGGGCCCGACCGTAGGTGCCAACGGGCGGTCTTACCGGGTACGGCCTCCCCCAGGTCCTATGGGACGTTAGGCTCTCTCTCATCCATCAATCCTCGCTCGCTCGCAAGCAAGCATAGACGTGCCCATGCCATTGCTTCTTTCATTCTGACCTAACCTAACCTAACCCAACTCTGCCTTGCATTCTCATCCATCAGCAACCCTCGGGATCTTATCCTAACTCAGCCCGGGGCCTAGAAGCGCAAGCGCAGGCATAGACATTGGACGGGCGGCCATTTGCGGTTACTGTACAGTGCTGAGCAGCTGAGCCCTTGTTCATTCCGAGCACGAGCAGGGCATTGTTTTCTCTTCTGTTTCTATTTCGGTTGCTACTGTAACTATTGTTGCTCTGTTTCTTTTACACTCCTTCGCTTCTCACTCTCTCCACACTTGTAGCCAAATCCATCCTGTGCTTTTGTCGCCTGGCGACTGGTCGTCTCGCATCATTTGCATTAGGGCTACGTTGACCATCAACTTGGAACTCGACTGGAGCCTTTTGATCGACCGCCAACCTACGGTACTCAACGTCTTAGCGTTACGGCTGACTTGACGTTCGCCGCTTCGACCACCTCTGGACAAGAAAGACCCTACCTCGAGTGTTCAGCAAGATTGCAGGCTGCGAATCGAATATCGCATTGATTTCTTTGGCGCAGATCGTTTTTGTCTCGAGCAACGTTTTCTATCACCTGGAGCCCTTCGATCTCGACCTTTCCGTGGGTCCTCTGTTCTGCGACCGCACTGATTTATCCGTCAGTCTTACTCAAGCCCCGCGAGACCTTTGCTGCACGCCCATCCTCCGGCGGTTGCGCGGCCGTGTGCGCCAGATCGCACGACTGTCGCTAGACTCTGTCTTGAAAGGCATGTCGGCGACGGCAGTTATGTCGACGACCTCTTCTCCAGTGACCTCTCCTTCAGCAGCTGCAGTCTCTTCGCCGAACCCTAATCACCCCGCGCTGCCACCTTTAATTACATCTCCGTCATCGCGCCGAAGCATTCAGTCTCGACCAATGTCGCACGTCTCCAAGAGTCGACTTTCTCAGTACTCGACAGGCTCTTTGCCTACGAGATCCCGTCCGAATTCTCACATATTTCCAATGTTTCCCTCGACTCTTTCATATACCCAAGTGCGGGACTTTGCCTATCCTGTTACTCATCCTCTACATTATGGACCACCGCCCGAACCTTCGGGCCCGCCATCGGGCATGACAACGCCCGCAAGCGAGCATCGACGACTGTCAGACCCTCCAGGCTCGTTGGATGCACGCATGCCTTGGGAGTCATGGGGCACTGAAGGATTCAACCGTGCTCATGACCTCGCTCCCATTCAGTTTGACGGTGGCCCCCCATACAGCGAAGACGAGGATCTACAAAGCCCCGTCGTGGCTACACGCCACCGCAAGCACAAATCGACTTCGGCAGCGACAGGCATGAGGGGGAGGCCAGGTCGTGATGATGTGCGCTCGTCCAACTACGATCATGAGCGGGGTTACTACATGGGAACTAGTGGAGAAGGGAACGAAACTTACTATGTAAATAATGGCAGCGAGGCCAACGGTCCCGGCGGAGACTTTGTCACATATCCTCCAGACCAGGCACGACACAGCCGGGCATATCATATTGCCCAACAACCCAGGGCTGCCGAGGGCGGTGAGTACTATCAGCCCGAGTCTGACAGCTCCCCATCGTCCCCAGGCTTCAATGACGAGTCTCGCTATTCACGAGATTATCAGTTTACTATTACGTCGCCGGACGAAGAATTTCACGGCAAGGCCGTTGCCCTGTTCGATTTCGAGCGAGAGAACGAGAACGAGTTGCCTCTTGTGGAGGGTCAGATCATCTGGGTTTCGTATCGACACGGGCAAGGCTGGCTGGTTGCCGAAGACCCCAAGACGCAAGAGAGCGGCCTGGTGCCCGAAGAATATGTCCGATTACTTCGCGATATCGAAGGAGGAATGAACAGCCTGACTGGCCATCTTGTGGAGGGATCTGGCTCTCCTGACGTGGGCACACCTACCCAAGCGGAGCATAGCGGTCAATATGGCCACACTCCATCTTCCAGCAATGCGACTAACGGGTATCATCAGCCAATCGTGTCGATGTTCTCGACGTCGAGCAAAGACCTTGACCCGTATCCCACCGAACAACTGGGACTTCAGTCCGGACAAGCGCCCCCGCAAGTAGTCCACTATCACGGGCAACGCGGAGGGAGTCAAGCAAATACGCCGACAATCGCACAGTCTCAAGATACTGGTATACTGAGGAGGGAGAGTCACGATGCTGGAACGAAAAGGGACTCGAACGTTACGCCGGTGCAGGAGAAGCCGCCGATGCAGTTGGGAGAGCCGGTCGCCGGCGAAGAAGTGAAAGAAGTCGAGAGGTGATATCGAGGGTTGAATAATAACGAATTGCATGCCATGCTTGAAGAGACGCTCACGATTCGATGTATTCCGACGGAGCGGGCACATATACCAATAATACCACAGCGAACTTTGAGATGGATGTATAGCAGGTGATTCTAGAAACATGCATCCCGTACATTACCGAATATTGACATCCCAGTTTTTGACAGCGATTGGCGGGAAGAGATCCGTTGGAAGATCGTGGCACTCGTCACGGAGGAAAGATGTTAATGTGTATAAGTTTATTGAGGCAACAGGCTGGGGTTGTTCAGCAGACAAAGGCGGGTTCAGTTTTGAAGAGATGCATGCTATTGAAGCCGAATACTGTACCACTAGAACTGTTAATTGAAGGGAAATCAAGAGATTATGAATCATACCAGGCCATTTCGAGCTATCACTTGCTTGATCGAATTAGGCCATATCAGACCACAAATGTGTAGTAAACAAGGCACGTCCGCAAGCTCTTGAGTAGTAGCCTTGGTAATTGATATCACCAGAGATGAAACGCTTTAGTTTATATATTATACTCAGATCAGATTTAGCATTTTTCTTGAGACAAGTTTAGGTCTAAGTTTAGGTCTAAGTTTTATCCCACGTCTTAGTGAACTTCAGGTCAACGTATATTACATATGCCCTCAGGCATCAACAGTAGATATCTGATCATGACAAAGTGAACTAGGGACTCTTGGCATGACAAACTCAATCGCCTAGATCGTCCCCTATCCTAATAATTCTTCGCTAAAGATAGGTAGGTACCTTAGAAAGGAATACCGGCTGCTTTGTGCCTCCCGCTTCGATTACGTGCTCGGGATATCACGTGACTCATAACGTCATATCCTAACCGTCGCGATTTCGGAACCAAGGTACCTTGATACGCCCACTTCTCTAACTTTGAGCAACGTCAACAACTCTTTTTGCTCTTCTTTTTCGCAATTGACTTCCCAATTGATTTCGAGAGAGTCCTATAATACTGTAAAGATGTTCGCCCGATCTGCATTCCGCGCTGCTCAGCCTTTGAGGGTATGCTTTTTCTCCCCGCGCATGTCGCATTTACACCCCTCCTTCCGTGATGAATTCTGGATTAGCAATCAGATCTTCCTCTTATTAGACTGTAGCAAAAGCTAATCGAATTGCCTCCTAGTCTGTTCGTCGATATGCCACTGAGGCTGGAGGCGCTGGTGGTTCCAATGCTCTCCTCTACGCTGCTGGAGCTGCTGCCCTCGGCGGTGCTGGTTACTGGTACTTCGGCAAGAGCGGAGCTCCCGTTTCTGCCGCTGCTCAGGACGTGAAGCAGGCTGTCGGTGTTGAGCCCAAGATGGCTTTCACTGGTGGCGATCAGGGCTGGGTCTCTCTCAAGCTCTCTGATGTCGAGATTGTCAACCACAATACCAAGCGCCTGCGCTTCGAGCTCCCTGAACCTGACCAAGTCTCTGGTCTGCACGTTGCCAGTGCTCTTCTCACAAAGTACAAGGGTCCCAATGACGAGAAGGCTACTCTCCGACCTTATACCCCCATCAGCGATGAGAGTATGTAATGAGACTACTTTGTGGATGAGCGCACACTGACTGCTGTACAGACGAGAAGGGCTTCCTCGATTTGCTTATTAAGAAGTACCCCAACGGCCCCATGAGCACACATCTGCACGACATGGCCCCTGGCCAGCGCCTCGACCTCAAGGGACCCCTACCCAAGTACGCATGGGAGGAGAACAAGCACGACCACATCGCCCTCATTGCCGGCGGCACCGGTATCACCCCCATGTACCAGCTCGCCCGCGCAATTTTCAACAACCCCAAGGACAAGACCAAGGTCACTCTTGTCTTCGGAAACGTCAGCGAGAAGGACATCCTCCTCAAGAAGGAGTTTGAGGAGCTCGAGAACACTTACCCCCAGCGCTTCCGAGCCTTTTATGTCCTCGACAACCCTCCCAAGGGCTGGGCTGGTGGCAGCGGCTTCATCACCAAGGATCTTCTCAAGACGGTTCTCCCTGAGCCCAAGAGCGAGAACATCAAGCTTTTCGTCTGCGGTCCTCCCGGTCTAATGAACGCCGTCTCCGGAAACAAGGTCAGCCCTAAGAACCAGGGTGAGCTGACCGGCGCTCTCAAAGAGCTCGGCTACAAGGAGGATCAAGTTTACAAGTTCTAAGCAAAGACATGTGTGGATGTAATGATAGATTTGAATGTTGGCGACAAAGATTACATTGTAAGATTTTAGCTTAGAGAAGCGACTTAGATGACGGATGTGCCGTCTTGAATTGATACCAGGTCAATATATCTGCCAGGCTCGTGTGTGATAATGGTGCTTGATTTGGTGATTACCAATTCTCTTAGTGGCCACTTATTATAGGTCTGCTGGGACTATGGATGATTGAGTGTTGATACAAGAGGGGATAATTACCTACTGGGTACCAGAAAAGTTGGCCTCTGAGCTTGAGGATATAAAAATAAATAGCCTAAGACGTCTGACCTAAGTAGCATAAATTTGACCTACTTATTTCGTCTCTTATGCTCCGAGAGGCCAATTCTTCCAATACCCTGATACCACTTAAACGACTTTCGAAGAGATCAAAGCAATCGCTTCTAACTTCCCACGGCTGGTGTGGCTGATGTTCTATGGCAGCGCAGCCTTTCATTTTAACTCCATAAACCCATGGAGATATTAATATTCTATGAGCGAGTGTGTAGCAGAAAAGTTAACCCTCAAAGTCTTAGGGTACAAAAATAAGTAGTCTAAGAAGTCTAGCCTAAGTAGCATAAACTGATCTACTAATTTCGTCTCTTATGCTTCTAGCGGACAATTTTTCTGATACCCTGAGGAGCGGGTATGTATTGCTAATGGTTAAGCTATACCAAGGGACGCAGCTAACATACTATCGCAGCAAGTCACCAGAATTTGCAAACGCCTACAAAGCCGCACAAGCCTTATCCACCTGACTTTCGCTATGCATTCTTACCAGTTCACAAGGCAAATACAACCATTGATGTTCTTACACGGAGGGGAGTAGTAGAAAGTGAAATCACAAGATGATATCCCAGTTGGCGCTCAGACTTGTATAGGCCAATTCACGACTGCAACATGTGGTTATTATGGACGAATGGTCTTACCACTACTCTGCTAGAGAGGACGATCTCGGAGTGGTAAGAACTGATAAGAAGGATGATCGAGATGTTGGCGCATCGTCAAGTTTCCCTTCGCTGGGTCTGGCTTTGGTCACCCAGGGACCAACGATACTATCACCTTTCAACAGGGGTAATGGCTGCGCAGAGACCGTTCGTGGTACATAGCATATGTTTTCTATGATGATGTATTGCAGCGTTATGTCAATCTTGTGATCTTATAATCGGATACCAGGCTCTCATTCTATAGGTATCTGCAGAGAGGAGGGATTAATATGCAATAGAATTGTAATCTAGACACTCTATAAGCCACTATGTTCATAACAGACCCTTTCCTCATTGACGACTACCTCATCCTGTAACAGGCGATGCTACCAAGCACTTTGCCTGCTTAAAATGGCTTCTGAGATTTGCCAGTTCCCTGACACTGCCCGTCAGCTGGCATGGACCGCCAGCCTCCAGCTACTCGCCAAAACCTACTCTACGCAGGGAACAGCTCAATCAGTCACTGCCAACCCAATTCCAGACTGATGCCTCAGTCAAATTGTTCCTCAGTGGCGTTTGAAGATACCTATCTCTACCATGGATCTCTGCCTAGAGAGGGGGGAACCCCAAAACCTCTCTACTCCTCCACCTTCTTCAACGCATCGTGATCAACCACGTTACTCTTTGCATGCACGCGTCGATCCGCTCAAAAGGGGTGCCGAATAATTACAAAATACTTAATCTCTAACGCTTTTATTATTGTCGTCTTTTTTTTCGAAATATCGCGTACACTTTGAATCGCTGTTTTTGCGTTCATTATTACCTACTTCTCCTCAACTGTTTCCCCTCTCATCACATCTCCAATCATTCGAAGCTTCACTTGATTATTCATGATATGCATACTCGCTCTCATGCACTCACTCCGGTGAACGCTTCAATCATGAAACCTTTATCCGAAAATGTAAGTTGTACACTGTCTCTCCTCTCTCCCTGTCACAAAATTCCTCCAACATGCTAACTTCTATCAATAGTCGTTGCCGTACACGGAGAGCGACAATTCGGCCCGAGATGCACGTCATGGGCGTAACACCACCGCTTCTACTGTTTCTTGTCACTCAAGTCATTATGACAAGTCTGTGATCGAAGATGGTGTTCAAATGCATGACTTCTCTTCCCCTACCCCCAGCAAGTCTCGTGGTAAAAGCCCCGATCCAAACAGATTCGTCGCAGAACGTCCTTCTCGTCTCAATTCTAGTATTGGCGCGGGGCTCACAGTTTCCAAGACCGGCAATTTGTCTGTTCAAGATCAAGCCGCTTCAGAGTGGGAAACCGTTGCTGGAGACGATGTATCTGAAAGCTACCCAGAAGCTTCAACAAAGTCTCTGAGACGTCAGGGAAACTATTTCTTTTACAACCAACAGAATGAAAGCCTTCAGACCAACTGCAACGTCTGGGCACCACAAACGGAGAGCTTTGAGCTTGTCTCACGCTCTGGTCCGTCCGTGCGAGTGCAGCCGAGATCTTCTCCTCGTTTGCAATCGTTCCACTCCTCATCCAGTTTCTATAGCGATCTGGGTAAGCATGGCGAGTTAGGCCGTGGCAAAGACGCAAACATCTACGGGAAATCTCCTATTCCCTGCGATCCCGAAGATTTTCCAACGGACAATCGCGCTCAGCAAGAAACCAAGAGGTACTCCCATGCCTCGTCCGACAGCCATGACGACCCCTTCAAGTATGACAGTGAAGCGTACTCGGGATTTCTCCGTCCATCGGCCGAGAGAGAAGTCAGCGATGCGCTGCACAAAGCCGGCCTAGCCGTCTCTTCAAAAGAGACCATCCCTCGCTTCCCAGAGGGAAACACTTCCAATGCTTCACAGCGAAGTGCCCCTGTTGCCTCCTTCTACCATGCTGGCGCTATTCGTTCGGCCTAGAATGTCGATGAAGAGGTCAAAATACCGGTTCATCGTGAAGGAGACCAAAACACACGCCGTGTTCCAGTCCCCGATAGACGATTGACTGGTGAAATTGCTACTCTGGACAAGAACAGACCGCTTACTGGTACCGAGGGCGACTGGCAGACTGTCACTAGCGAACAAGCTCTCAACTCCATGCAGCAGGAATACCTCGGCAGCATCGCAAAAGGAACTGGGAGCAGTCTTGCTGATGTGTCTGATGTGACGGAGCGTGGCCCTCAACTTCGCACATACAGCTCTACAGACAGAATCATCCGTCATCCTTACGGCGACAACATTTATGATTCGTACCACATTCGTCACGACAGGGGAACTAACCTCGCAGTTTCTGTTCCACGCTATGGCAGCGGCCCAGGGACATTTGCCAGCAACACTGCCCGAAAGTTCGTCCAGCCCATGTCCAGGTTGCCTGAATCCGCTGCTCGATTCTCCAACATCTTTCGTCGAGACCAAAATGACCAGACACCTGATGGCCACGGTATACTCCTCTCTGATTTGGGCCCCAAAAGGGCAAGCTACCAGAGCCTCGACTCCGATGCAATTCCAAGCGGCAATACCGCAGATTCAAACTTGCCCAACGGTCAAAAGTTCTTCAGCTGGAATCGAATCCGCGAAACCCTTGGGCGAGAGCCACCCAAGACGCCTCTGACCATTCTTGATCAGCCATTGTATAGGCATGGTATACAAGACTCTGACAATTCCAACAAATCGAAGCACATTCCTCATGACGATTTTCTCAAAAAGCTTCCATCACTGCCTTTCCCTCTTGTCAGTCTTCCTGAAGCTCAAATGTTGCAGCAGTTCAAACGACAGAGAGGTGAAGAAGATCATACTGAGAGTGCAGGCAACTTCGCTGCTCATGGAAGATCAAACACCATCAGTACTGCTGCATCGCCATGTCCTCCTGTGACTCCACCTCCTCCCAGGAGAACTTTCTGGGCCATCTCTCCCGAAGGTGACATTGCACGACCTGCACCAACTCACCAGCCACAGGGACTGCGCCAGAGACTCCGTCGTGATTGTAAGTGAAGCATGGCTGTGATAGATCAAAAACTAACAGGATTACAGCCAGCGAGAGAATTTCCGAGATGCTCGTTTCGTCTTCCGCTATCCTCGACACTCCACCGTCCACGAAGCCCAAGTCCAGCACCCATCGGGCGTGGTATCGAGGACTGCAGCCGAGCTTCTCAACTCCCCGCGACAGACAGACACAGTCTCGCGGTCTCTCCTCGAGTATGAGGTCCCATCGAACCAGCAGATTCCAGCCGGACTTTGCAGCTTTCGATGGAAGTCCATTCACACTGGCTGAGACTCGCCTTATTGAAGAGGCCCGTGAGGACATGTTCTACCACCGTCAACGAACTGACATGATCGCCCAGCGAGGAAAGAGGCTTTTCATCTGGATCATGATCCTGACTCTTTTCTTCCCTTTTATCGGTCCAGTCGTTCTGTACGGCAAACTCAACTCGACCATCTCGTGGTACACCCATGGAGAGATCCAGTGTCTCACCCAGGATCAGCGCGGAATCCTCAAGCAGCAACTTGTTGTCGAGGCTGTCTTGTACACTGCTCTCATCATTGCACTTTCCGTCCACTACTCAATCTACAACTAGACTAATCCAGCTCTTCAGGCGCAAGGTGGTATTTTGAGGTTGATTTTGATGTAGTTTCAGGGAAAGCGGCTGCTGAACAAAGACTTTGTGAGGCGCAGAGAGAGATATTGGGATGGTTGGGCATTGTGATTTGGGATCCCTGCAGTTGTTGCTAGTTTCTTGTCTTTTCTTGGTCTCTCTAGGGTGATTTATGCCTTTTAATATTCGCCAAAGCCACTGGTACGCGCGAGAAAGGCCAAGTGGTCTATCGAGGCGTGTATCTTAGTTGACCAATATCAATAGATTCTCTTTGGCTATGAATTAGCGACTATCAGGTTGGTATCGTTATTATTTGGCGAGGCATGATCAGGTTGGTATACTATTGACTGTCTGCTGTCTTCGTGTTTCTGCAACATCTCTTCGAAAGTCGTCTGAGTGTCTATCTTTGTTTTGCTAGGATTGTGCGACACAGCAGGCATGAGTGTAAGTGCAGTGGACAATTAGGAGTGGTAAAAGACTCATGGCTAGGTATCAAACAGGCGAATTCAATATATCATATCTGAGTAGGTCTGCATATAAGTCGTTTCGTGACATGTTGTTATAGCTAGTTTTTATATCGAGTCTTGCTGCCTACTGGGTTCCGGAAAAGTTATCCTGTAAGATTTAGAATACAAAATAGATAGCCTGAAAGGTCTGACCTAAATAGCATAAACTGACCTAATTATTTGGTCTCTTATGCTCGTAGCGGCCAATTTTTCTGGCACCCTGATAGCTGCTACTCGGCTCTTATTTTTAACTGCCGGTTTGTCTTGATGGCTTTAGTGATAATCCCGGTTTATATCCATCCACTGACCCGCCCTTGGGTTTCAACCGACTATTCATCCAATTCTTAGTTGTACTGCTCTGCTTCTGTTAATGTCACTGTTACAACCACGTTGAAATACTAACAGAGGAACAATTACACAGATAACCCGGCCTTACTGTATTTTTAGGTAATTAACTACCTACTTACCTACCTATTTATCTATTTGGAGAGAGACTGCACAAGCTTTGCCAAGCCTTCGCTTCCCATCTCGTCTCCCCACAGTCCACACTTTACTTTGGATCGCCCGATCAATCCATCAATCAATCCATCAATCAACAAACTCGACTTGCGCTGCTACTGCTGCTGCTCCGCTTCGTGCTCAATTCTCATCTCCGTCTCCGTCTCTTCCTCTGTCGCTTCCACCAAGTCCAATGACTTTGAACCCGCAATCTTCGCGTCGCTGGGACGAGCTCCCTCATGAGATCCTCCTCCAGATCTTGTGCTGTGAGTCGCAACCTCGTCTAGCCCCAGCTTATCCCTCAATCCATACACTTCCACCATACCCCGCTATCACCATACAACAGCCTCATGCAACAAAATCTTGTGCAAATATCATGACCATAAACTAATACAATACTATTCAGACCTTGAACCGCATCAATTGCCCAGACTGCAACTTGTATCACGGAAACTTAGAGACGTCTGCCTTGACGACGAACTCTGGAAGCGCCACTGTTTTGAGCGGTCACCATGGTACTCCTTTCTTCAGAATCGCAGAAAAGTTTTTGCTTCTCTGCCTGACTCATCGCTGAGCAAGACCAGCCAGGATGACGAGGATGACGGCTCTCTACTTGAATTTGATGAATCGTCTCGGAGAGATAAAGATCATTTCGAGTTCCTTCAAGACATGGCCAACTGGGACCCTGCGTTCCCTGACGAGCAGGTCTCTTGGTATGACGAGTATATTCAACGCCAGGGACCGACATCCATCAATTGGCTGGAGACACCTCGCGCAGAACAGAGCGGGATGGATCATTTCATCGAAGTCAGAGGCATGGCTCTCTACAGCCCCAACAATGGCCATGATGGCTTCGGCAGTTTGTTAGCCGTTTCACCACTCGACGATGGATCCGTATGTTTATGGGACATCAACGGCGCTAGAGGCAAGAGGGGAGGTATAATTGCAACGAGTCAGCCAGATATCCTCTTCTTCGATGGCCGCGGAGATCAAAACACAAGGCGGTCCAAAAAGATCGACACGGGTGTCACCGAGTGTGTTAGTGTCGACAACACCAACAATAGGGCTGTCTTTGCCGTACAGAGTCGTAAGCTCACAAAGGTTATCTCATTTCCTTTTGACCCCACTAACTGAAACGTGCTAGATCTCATAGAAGTCGATCTCAACCGTCTACAGGTTGTCAACAGACACTCTTTCGAATGGTCCATCACAACTTTATCACAGATCCAGGATGGGATCCCCTTGACAGTCGGCACTTCACTGGGCATTCATCTCCAAGACTTTCGCGCGCCTCAACACCATCACGGCAATACTGTAGAGAGACTTGACGTAGATAGCCCTATGACAGATGGAGACAATCCCTTCAGGGCCATCTTTGACCCGAACCCATTGCCGCCGTACGCTTCACTGTCTCAGCCTACGCCAACCAGTATTCTTCACTTGCCCCGTCCAGCTGGCGACAATACGGTGTCGGACGACATCTACGTGGCGGGCAGGTTTTCCAATATTCTTCACTATGATAGGAGACAGTTTCCCAAGATTTTGGGCTCTATTTACTCCGGGTCACGGCTTTCTAGTCTGGCGGCGCTGCCTTATCCGTTTTCCACGCTAGACCACGAAGTACGACGTCGCGGAGAACTTTCAGCCGATAGAGTTCACGAGTGTAAGACATCAGGCAACGGACGAACTTTGATAGCAGGTGGTGAGTACAAGACCAAAGGCTCACTGGAGCTGTACGGCCTTGACACAGTAGACCTGTCAAGCGACGGGGCGATGCAGCAGAACTCGACAATGAAAAACCGCTACACGGCGGCTTCTTCCATCATCTTGTCAGTCATCAACCACGGCACAAAGGTGGCCTTTTCAGACGGCGCAGGGCAAATCAAGTGGTTTGAGAGAGACGGATACACAGAATGTCGTCGAATTAAGATCGGCCACAGCGACGTCCCCACCCAAGCATCACTCTTCGCCTCGATGCCAGGGTCCGACGATCTCGCGCGCAAGATCTTATCCACCAAAACGGCACAGGACCGGCCCAACGAAGACAATGTGCTCTTCTGGACGGGCGACAAGCTCGGAATGGTCAGCTTCACAGGGGACACGCTGTTTACTCCCGAGCAGCTACAGGGCGACAAGAATCACGAGAGCGAGGAAGCGGCGGCGGAGGAACATAAGCGACAGCTGTACTCTCAGAGGATGCGAGAGGCACTGGAGAAGCAGGCTGACGAGGCTCGATTTGTACAAGGACTTGGATTGTAGTAAAGACGAGTGAGTGAGGGCGATTGGATGTGGGAAAAGCGTCAAGAAAAGGCGTTCGGCTGACTACATTGCAGTGGAAGGGATCTGTTGGACTAGGTAACATACGAACTTGACACGACTAGATGAGGATCTGTACGTTGGCAGAAATGACGATAATAGATAATAATAGTGGCATTTAGGGGGACTTGAGATCCAAGCTTGAGACACAGAAAATAGCTCGTACATACACGAATGTAGTAGTATTACCTGTCACGGGACGAGGTGATCGTCGGTGGGGGAGGAAAAAGGGTCTCTTCTTGTCTGGTGTATCTCCGATGCTACAGTAAAGATGAGGCGCGTGGCAAAAGAATTGGCGGGTGAATGCCACGCAGGAACAAGCATCAAGCTTGTAATATTATTTAGAGAGGGCATTTTTGAAGTAGAGATTGATTGGCAGGTTGTTGTACGAACAACTGAAAAACAAGAGTCGGTCAATGCAAGACATGTAGTTGTCAACAACCATGAATAGGCAACGTGACGGTGGACAAGATTACTTGCTTTTTCTTAGATCTTCATGACAAGAATTAAACATGGTCCAAGCTGCTTTTCAATAAGAGATCGAAGACCAGTGTTACTGTGGGAAGTGAAGTGGAGTGAGAGCACGACCCAAGTCCAAGAGTAAGTACCTAGCTGTGGATGAGGCTACTAGAAACATACAGCCCGTGATGGTTCAAAACTCAGCTCGGGTTCATCCCTTGTTTTATCAATTTCCAAAAGAAACAAAACACCATCCATGCTATGCTATGTCATAGCCAAGCTGTCAACCCAACTCATTGACGACAGCGGCTTGATTAATCCCTTGAAAGTCTGTGCTCCCAAGAAAGGGCTGAATAGGTGCTAGGAATGGATGTCTTACTGCAGATGATAATCATCAGCCAACGGCGGCTCTTGTCTTCACAAATCAAATCAAGAACCGAATATCCGTAATCTTTGTTTTCCCATCTCAGAACAAGGGGCTCAAGGACCACAAGGACCCTGCCCCGGGGCTATGACTGTGATTATGATGATGGTCCCCCCTTGTCAGTAAGAACTCAGAAATCCAGGGCGGCCAATAGCGAACAGGGGTGTTGGACCCCTGACCAATGGTGACGATCAAGATGAGTGGAATAAAGAAAGGGACCATGAGAGATATTTGGCTATTCGAGATAGTTAGAAGGCCTCATTTTCTCATGATTTTGTTGCCGCAGGATTTGATTGATTGACCACGTGTGAGAGACTGAGATTTTTTTTAATCTTCAGTAGAGTAGTAGTAGTAACAGCAAGCCCTGGTAATCAATGGCTTATTGTTTACCGAGTACAGGCATTATTAATATCTATATCCATATCGGTAAGACGCATGACACTTTTAGAACCAAAGGATATCCCAGCTGCGGAGCAGGCTCTTGTTGATACGCGGTACAGAACAGGCCTTGACGAGAGATGTGGAGATGGGAATCATGGTGCGCTGTCAAGGTCCTCGTCTGGTCTGGTCTCGTCTGGTCAGGTCAGAGGTGTTTTACATTAGTCCGCCTTGTAAAAGGAAACGCTTCAGCCAGTTGGTCTCCATAATATGCCGTGGAGACTCTTTATGCCAAGAAGGAGGGACGGATGGAGAGGCCTCATGGTTGTTGTAGGCTATGGATATGTAATTGTCAATTGTAGATCAACTGTATCTAAGGTCAATCATTGCCTACAATCAATTTTGCTATAGACAAAGTAAACCCTAAAATGACACAAGATGGTTTCAAAAAAGTAAAGGGCCTTGTTTCGACCTGGTACGTTTAGTTTATGCTGTCTTACTCTGTACCTGGCCTTGCTTGGCTTGTGAGAGGCATGCATCCCTTTTTATAGACAAGTACATACAACGCGCAACATGCTGTCCGACTCACAAGGGTTTGAACTGGCCTGATAGCCTGACCTGACCTGACCTGACCGGGGGGGCTTCAAGTCAGTCTCATCTGGTTAGACTACGGGCTGTCAAGAGTCTCATACCCGGGTAGTACGCAGATATCGGCGATGAGAAGACCAGAAGAAGAATTCAATTCACCGCTATATCTGACAGGACCAAGTTCAACCATGCCAGTTAAGGACTGGCGACGGCTGCAATCAATTAATCAAGCAGGGTTTAATTGTTTAAGTTCCGGTAACTTGTAATGCCGTCGGTAAACTATCACACTACGAATACAAGACACTGCGAAATGAGATATACAATACAGTAACAAGTGAGGCGATTAATTGATTGAATATCAACACAAAAAGAAACCCACAGAACTGCCATCTCATACATACCTTAGGTACTGCTTAGGCGCATTACAGATTGTCGTGTCATCCATTCAGCGCCTCACAACCACCAGAGACAAGGATTCCCCAGCGCATCAGACAGGGGTGTCACTCGCCAGCTGCAGGCTTAGGTCAAGCTAGCAGGCTAGGCGGGTTACCCTCCTTGGTTAGTGGACGCGGCCAGCGATGGAATACCCTCCAAGACTATCCGATCGCCCTGAAAACAAGATACCTGCCTGTACTACTTGGCCGGGGCTCATTGATTCTCTCACTGATACATTCTTCTTTCCTTCTAACTAAGACCAAGTCCGTCCATCGAAACTTACGGTCAAGGTTATATCCTAGGTACCTTAGTAGATTTATTAGTCTGGCCTACATTTCTCGATATTGCCTACTGCCTACTCTACTCTATCTAGATCTCTTTTTTCACTCTTCTTTCCTTCCTTCCATTTTTGTTTCTGGTCTGTTTTATATTTGCACATCCTTTCCTTCCTTTCTCCATTCTTTCCGGCCAAATTTCCACCATTCTCCGGGTCTCGTCTCCCCATCAACTTGCATTTGCAGCCAACATCACGCGTCCCCCATCGTCAAATCCGCCACCCGGCCATCGGTCTCACCGACTACCCTCGACCATCAAACTCTCACCCTTCTCTTTTCTTTACATTTCAATATCAGCATATCCAATTCGGTTAAAGACAAAAAGAGAAAGAATCGAAAGAATCAAAAGACTCTAATAAGGGATTGAACATTACGACATCTAATTCACACATCACCCAACCAACCACAGCAGTCATCGCAGCAGATCAGACTCATTAACCCCCTATGTGACGCTGACTCGTCTCTTCCCTCTTCTTCTCAGCGCTATCGTCATCGTACCAAAGCGACCAACTTCTCAACAAATTTGAACACCCTGGCTCGAAATGTCCCATGGCCTTTTGGGTGGTTGACGGGGGTCGTCCGCTTGGACTTGGTACTACCACTACATCTGCCGCTGCCGCTATCAACACAAGCCGGGGTCCGTACTATGTGGGCGGTAAACGGAGGGTAAGCATCTCCGAAGGCGGCGATGCATATTCCCATGCTCCCAGCCATAGCGATGCCTTCACTTTCGACCCAAAGAGATCTAGGTTCGCCGATGACCTTCCTTACGATGTATATGATAACACACCAATGGCCATTCCTGGACCCAATGGTTATTCTTCACCACAACCACACGATCATCTTTCTCCTTATTACCAACCACCACAGCAACAGGCATTCCAGCCTAGGAACCATCATGCCAACAAATCCGCCTACCCGTACAATCACCCCTGCAACTCTCCCACAGAAGATGAATTTTTATACCACGACGACATCGGTTCTTCCACTCCCCCGTTAATTCATCGTCCCGACTCAGCACCTGTCAAGAATCTTTCTTTTCTCGTAATTCGCGAACGTTCGCCAACTCCAGAGGGTTTCCCCTCTATCGATGCTAGTTTCGATCTTGGCGCCTTCGGTCCAACTCCCGAATCTCGGCCGGCTCCGTCTTTCGGACCTCCCGGACCTCCACCGGCTCCCGCACCCGCCCCAGCACCAGCCCCCGTCGCCGATGCCTGCGCTATGGAACGTACAGCCTCTGGTCTCTCCATTTCATCCGACACTACTCAACCCTCACTTGCCAGCCTATCCCCTCTGAACGACGACAACGAGCCGGGCTTCCTGAGTGATCTCGCTGCTGCACGCTTAGTCCGCGATCACGTCGCCAACTCTGGCTTTTCCAGTTCCAATCGTCGAAGACATCGTGGTGTTGACTCGCGCCATGGCCGTATCTTGAGAACTCTGATCAACCCTAAATCTCGTGCTGCCGACTTCCCACTCGACGACAACGCTCTACGCAGCATCTTTTCCGCCGCCAATGAACTCTTCTTCGGCAATCGCCTTGCCGGTCGTGTCGCATGGGACTGGAGTCACCCAGCGAGCGCCCAGTATCAGGCGCACATCGTTGGCACCACTGCCGTGCGACGTTCTCGTGATGGTGGCTACGAGACCCTCATCGTGCTGTCGTCCCCCATTCTCCAGGACACAAAGTACAACCGCCGTCTCCTGATATCGACGTTCCTCCACGAGATGATCCACAGTTACCTCTTTGTAGTATGCGGTCTGAAAGCCCGCTACCAAGGCGGCCACACCGAGGGATTCCGTCAGATCGCCGATACTATCGATCGCTGGGTCGGGCACAGCTATCTGCGTCTTAGTGAAATGGACGCTGATCTAGAGCACTTCCGCCAGCACCCGGCGTGTGGACACGAACAGCATCAGGTGCGCAGCCGAAGCGCAGACGGG
Source organism: Fusarium armeniacum (assembly GCA_013618295.1). Taxonomy (NCBI): domain Eukaryota; kingdom Fungi; phylum Ascomycota; class Sordariomycetes; order Hypocreales; family Nectriaceae; genus Fusarium; species Fusarium armeniacum. The sequence goes on along the minus strand of JABFER010000164.1, from coordinate 364,774 downwards.
CAGGAGAGGGTACCTTGGCGCAGCGAGAGATGGGAAGACGGAGAACGAGAAAGAAGCGTCGTCTATCCGACCGAGCTACATCCACAGCCACATCCCAGCTACGAAAACAGGGACCGACATGGGCGGGAGGGTCACAGAGCCCTTCATGTCCGGAGAGGAATCTCACCATACGTTTACTGAGCGTGGAAGTGACCCTCGAAGGTCGCCCATGCCTTATCCGCTATTATACAGGCATACTGGCTCAGAAAGAGCCAATTTCTGATACTCTTCGTGTCAAGAGTGACATTTTATCTTCAACCACCATTTCATCTAGCATCTATCCGGGCTTCGTTTTTTCCCCCGCCATTAAACTTTTATCTATTCAACGGGATGGTCTTGCTTCGTTTTTGTATTTATATGATTCCCCCCTTTAGTCGTTCCAACAGCGTGGCAGACTTTATCTTGAAAAATCCTTTGGGCATGGGAGGGGCGTTTTTGACATTCACAAGGAAAGGAAGCATATCATGGGCAGGGATTCTCTTCTTTTAGGAAATAACGTCAGGCGGTAGCACCGGCGCTGTGAGGGTCTCTCTTTTTTGTATTGCTATATGCTATGGAAAAGTACTACTAAACTATACCAAACTGCTTCTTCTCCTTTTGCACGCTTGGGGAGAGGCCGAAATTGAACCACGAAATGTGGCATTATGATCAGACATTGCATGCTATAACGCATATCATCAGCCTCCGTAGTACGTGACGAACAAACCAGCAATAGTCACCGATCATGATAGGTCATGACATTACATTACAAGGGCAGTCCTAACACACTGTCATCCTTCGGACTATCTTCAAGCCAGTTCACCCTGATCCAAGCTACCAAGCTTCCAATGAAATTCGGTATCACCGGAATGAAGCGCAGCATGATTGCAACTGAAAGATACACATGTTTATTGTAGAGGGTCCAGAAAAACATAACTTTTTATTACTAGCCACTAATTGGGCTGCCACATCCAATCATTATTATACTCATCATGACTTGGCGCCAGCAATGTATAAAGCGCTCGATGCATCTCACTACCTGTATATCCATCCCCCTTTTCGTAAAAGCGAATGCTATTTGCACCAAGCTACAAGTAAAATATCAAAAAATCAATCTGAACGTCGAATATTATTTTACCTAAATCGTCTTCATGGTCGAGATATAGTATATCTTTTCGTTTATGTGTCGAATGGCCGATGACCAGGACGGTTCTTGGCCGAACTCGTCACGCTTTACTTTCTTCCTCCCTGGATAGTACCGTAACTTTGCTGGTCGGGTCTTGGCTTGTTCAAGGGCTGCTCGTCGTCCTCAGAGTCTGAAACAGCCGGCGAGTCTTCAGGCAACAACAGTGTACTAGACGAAGACGAAGCCTCATTATCCTCGGTATCAGTGTTCTCTGCCGAAGTCGATGCGGAAGCGGTTGGGCCGGGTCCTTCTTTAGCGAGATATGCAGGAATAGCGCCTATGATGGCGACGAACATGAGGAAGAACCATGCTGTTACGACATATCCGTGGTCAGCGCCCCAAGTGAAGAGAGCTCCAGCAGAAGCGGGACCAGCTGCACGGCCTAGTCCACTGAATGTCGTCGCATAGCCGTTAAGTGTACCCAGCACGCGGAGGGAACTACACGAGTTCGTAAGCAGAATGGTGGTGGATGGGAAGGCCACGATGATTCCAGCGGCCTTGATGAACATGACTAGGATAAGAGCTGTCGTTCGAGCATTGTGTGTAGGGAACAGGACACAGTAAGGGGTGAGGAAGTAAGCGATTGGCATAAGGATACCTGTAGTATATTAGCGCGAACATATCGCGCGTGCAAAAGGGGATAACTTACAGCAGAATCTGAAGCATCGCAAAACGCCAAAACGAGCAACAATTGTAGGATACAGCAGGAACTGGATGGTACCACAAACAACACCGTATACCGTATAAATAAGGCCGACTTGACTATGCGACATGCCAAATCCTCCAGAAAAGTAGAAGGGGAACGCCGTGTTCTCGGGCGTGTGTTGTTCAACGGGGTGTCTGAGGAAGACACTAAGGATTTGATCATAGGCGACTGAGTGGAAAGCCAAAAACGTGTATGCTAAAAGGTTGATAGAGGTTTCACGAGTGAGAACGCGCTCTTTCTTGGCTGGGTCTTGGGTTTGCGTCTTAGGCGCTGTCTTGTTAGGAAGAAGAGGTGAAGTGGCCTCCCCGTCTACGAAGGAAGGACGACGGGTAGAGGGCGATGGGCGAGTGTTTTTGAGAGACCGGGTAATGCGCTCGCCAACGAGGATACCCCAGTCTCGATGTCCTTTTTTGCTGGGAAGTGTTTCCTGGACAGTGTTAGGAGCAGTGTACGGCAGAGCCATAGTTCAGACTTACATGAAGAAACAGAACCGCGACAGTAACGGAGGTGAGGAAGAAGATTGTCAGGATCAAGTTGGGAAGAAGAAATGGGAAGCGCTTGAAGAATTCCAGGTGACCAAAAATCTCAGGATATTGCTCCGCGGGCTCAGCGAAAAAGCCTCCAAAGCTAGGACCGATAATAGAGCCCAGACTCCAGACAATGGGCATGATGGAGAAGGCACGAGGTTGAAGTTCTCGTTCAGGAACCATCTCGGCAACCACTGTTCGAATGATTCCAACTAATAGCTGTTAGTGAAATGAGATTTCCAAAGGTGCAGGATATCGTTTACACACCATTTCCGTTTCCACCTCCCTGTATAGCTCGGACAGCAATAGCCATAGGCAAACTCGTTGACATGCCCCATACTATGAAACAGACCATGGTAGTCAGAAGGCCCAGGATAATGGTAGGTTTTCTCCCGTAGGTATCAGACGCTTTCCCCCACGCGACGGCTGTGATGCTTTGTGAAATAGAAAAGACACCTGATGTAACACCCACCCAGCTTCCGACTTTATTCGTTGGGACGCCGAAGCTCTTAACCATCGCTGGGAGGTATGGAAAGACTGAAGTATAGGCCATAGGCTCGGCGATTCTGGCAATGGCTGTTGGAGAGTTAGTGAGATTTCTGCAAGATGTTCGGGGGCGCCTGAGGAAGATTGGACCATAATGACTGTAGGTAGATTCATGTTATAGTGTCTCTGTACTTGATGAGAAGTTGTTTCTATCAATATCTATACGGGAGCACACTGGGACAGATGAGAGGGAATTTTTTGGCATTGTATGTATTGACTTGAATATCATCTCATCCCAACTTTGTGAGATGGATGTTGCGATCAAAGCACGGCCCAAGAACATCTGACAAGGGTATTGAAAACCTTTTACAGGCGTTGACAGAACGAAGGAAATATGCAGTATTTCAACTTACCCAAGATCGCCAGCTGCTGCTTTGGCAGTTTAGGGCCATCTTTTGTCGTCATTGTGAAAGACGATGATGGCGCAAAGGGAATGAGGGAGGAACGGTACAAGTATTTGAATTGAGTAATTAATTCTCTTTCTTTTTCTCGTTCTAATAATGCGCAGTACGGCTAAGCCGGAGCGATGATTAATCTGATCAAGGAATAAGCAATGGATATAGGCGATCAAACTTATCGATCAGCCTTTTCCCGACTCTTACACCAGAGAAGATGATTAGAGAAAGAAGAAGAGGCGTTATTGGTAGTAGAAGAGAGAAAGAAAGACTGAGAGAGAGCCTGACGAAAAGACAAAGTACAAAAGCCAAGCCCACTGGGGAGCCTATGGGTCACAATTGCCAAATCAGGTTTGGTCTCTTTTCCCCGTTCAAAGCCGTGCAGGAAAAGGGCGAACATTTGCAGGGGTCTTGTAAGACATGTAGAATATTGCGGTCAAGAAATGCCGATAATTGGAAGAAACTGTGATTGTGATCCTCTGGTTTTGGCTGGTGGCTGCAGGAGCCACGGGGTGAGATCGGGGTGTCACAAGAGCAACTTCAGCTGGCTTAGCCCGGCTATGACAGTATTGACAGTACTGCAGGAGGGAGAGTGTCATTCTGATTCACTGTTGTTCCTGTGAGACAGAGGTCGACAGCATGACGTATAGCATGTATAGCGTTCAGATGATGTACTCGAGTTCTTATAGTTCCTAGTAGTCTCTGGTAGTCCCCCGATTGTACTCAGTTCAGCTGGGTAAGGCGGCTAGTGGGTGGCAGAAAAAATGGCCCCTAAGCTTTAGGGTGCTAAAATAAATAAACTAACCATCTGGTCTAAATGTCATAAACTGGCCTACTAATTTTGTCGCTTATAGCTCGAGCGGACATTTCTTCTGATACCCTGAGGGGCGGACAAGTCGTTGTCTTGGTTGCAGCCATCATAAGGAATGACAGAAAAGCTGGCCCCGGAGTTTTAGGTTATAGAAAATAAATAGCCCAAGAAGGGATGCTAATATAGCATAAACCATTCCACTAATTTTGTCTCTTGCGTTGTCCACTAGTCTTGTCTTTTGACTCCGTAGGCCATCCAACATGGAGTCTGGGGTCATCATCAAGCCCCGAGAGCGGAGCTTAGGTAGTTTGGTGGTTCTCTGCACCTGCAAGCCACCGGATATTTTCCCGTCTGTCTCCGCCTTATTACCGATTTGGGTAATAAACTGGTCGGCGTCAAATGCGGAGTGTACTTGCTGCATAATCTTCAATGGTATAAGTGTAGTGATTAGATATTCAATGCCTCATATATGGCACGCAAGAGTAGAGGTAGCTCAGTAGTACTAATTAATCTAATCAAGTCCCTAGTATCTAATATATAGGAGGTGCTTGACGACTGTCTTATGTCTACTACTGCCTTGATACTATTGAAGGTAACCTGCAATCATCCCAAGTTCGTGGACCTTGCATAAATTATTTACCCTTTTGTGCTATCCCGAGGCACGTCAATGCAGTGGATCCCTCTATATCTACGATTGTGATTGGTCAATGAACGCCGTTGCTCTGTAACGTCATCACCCGTCGCATCACGTCTTTATCTCGGGTTACTTTCTTTCTATCAACATCATCAATATCATTATCATTACCCAGGCTTCAACGCATGTCAACAATCTAAACAGTCCCAGGAGCAGCATCTTCTAGGACATCTACCACTATGAGTCGACTGTGAGTTGAACATTTACCTAAGCGCCCCGCCAAGACCTTTATCCCTCCACTTCCCGGACAACATTGACCACCAGGACCGGACCCAAGACCAGGACTTATACTAAGACTCCATCCCCAGTAGCTCTTCTCATCAGGAGAAAGATAAAATGTCGACTGAGAGCACCCCTCTCATACAAACCGTCCGGGTTGGCCCTCCCCGGAGGAGGTACCCTCACCAAACCTGGCGTCGCTTCTTTACTCTGATTTGCTCCGTCGTGGTTATTGGCGGTTTCGGCTTGTTCGTTATTCAAACTCTCTTGATTGGACCTCACCATCATCATGGCCATCCTGGTTCTTGGTTGCCTGGCAAAAGCCATTTGAGTTACGAAGAGTTAGAGCGTATTCTCTTTGATACCCCAGATCCCAAAAAGGCCGAAGAATGGAGCCGTTATTATACTTCTGGTCCTCATCTGGCTGGCAAGAACCTCTCGCAGGTATGCAACCACCCACTTATCATATGTGCAAACTTTGACCAATTCTTCTCTAGGCTGAGTGGACAAGGGACCGTTGGGAGGAGTTCGGAGTTGCATCCAACATTGTGGCATACGATGCCTACCTCAACTATCCCGTTGACGCCAGTGTTTCCATCTTAGAAAAGTCAAAGAATGGAAAGGTCTGGAACACTACATTCAAGGCCTCTCTTGAGGAGGACATCATCGAAGAGGACCCAACAACCTCGTACGATAACCGCGTTCCCATCTTTCACGGCTACTCAGCCAGTGGAAACGTCACTGCCTCCTTCATCTATGTCAACTATGGAACGTACCAGGACTACCAGGATCTCGTCGATGCCAAGGTTGACGTCAAGGGGAAGATTGCCATTGCCAGGTACGGTGGAATCTTCAGAGGCCTCAAGATCAAGCGTGCACAGGAGCTCGGCTTTGTTGGAGTGCTCATCTACAGCGACCCCGGCGATGATGGCGAGAGGACCGAAGAGCACGGGTATAAGCCTTATCCTGAAGGACCTGCTCGTAACCCTAGTGCTGTACAGCGCGGAAGTGCAGAGTTCCTGAGCATCCGCCCTGGTGATCCGTACGTAAAATCTACTGCTAATCAGGGACCCAGCTAACCTTTTAGTTCCACCCCTGGATATCCTTCCAAGCCTGATGCTCCTCGTGTCCCAGTCGATGATGCCACAGCGTCTATTCCTTCAATTCCCATCTCATATAGGGATGCTCTTCCCATCCTCAAGGCTCTGAACGGCCATGGTCCAAAGTCATCAGACTTTAACAAGTACTGGAACAAGAACCTGGGCTTGAAATACAAGGGCGTTCAGTACAACATTGGTCCTACACCAGACGATGTTGTTATCAACCTCTACAACGAGCAAAAGTATGTCACGACACCTATCTGGGATGTCATCGGAATTGTCAATGGCACCATCCCCAATGAAGTCATTGTTGTCGGAAACCATCGAGATGCCTGGATCGTCGGTGGAGCTGGTGACCCCAACAGTGGTTCTGCTGTTCTCAACGAAGTCATTCGCGGAGTCGGAAAGGCTATTGAGGCAGGCTGGAAGCCCCTTCGAACTATTGTCTTTGCAAGCTGGGACGGCGAGGAGTACTCTCTGATTGGCAGCACTGAATGGGTCGAGGAATATCTTCCATGGCTCTCAGAGGCCAACGTTGCCTATGTCAACGTTGACGTCGGTGTCGATGGTCCCGAGTTCACCGCATCTGCGGCCCCTCTTCTCAACCAGATCATCCGCGATGTCACAAGTGCTGTTCCGTCGGCCAACCAGACGATTCCTGGCCAGACCGTCAACGACCTCTGGTCTGGAAGAATTGCGACCATGGGTAGCGGGAGTGACTTTACGGCGTTCCAAGATTTCGCCGGCATTCCTTGCATCGACTTTGGTTTCAAGTACAGCAGTACTAGTGCCGTTTATCACTACCACAGCAACTACGATAGCTTCTATTGGATGAAGGAATACGGCGATGTTGGATTCAAGTATCACCGAACCATGGCTCAGATCCTGGGTCTCACCATTGCCAAGCTCGCTGGCACCGTCATCATCCCTTTCAGCGCTACTGAGTATGCCGATGCTCTGAGCGGCTACCTTGGTGAGGTTGAAGCCAAGTTCGAACCTGCCGCCGAAGTCATGACCGACGACGAAATCTTCAGTATGCGTGGTTCTGTCTTGTCAGACAAGCCCATCGGAAGCGAGCACGAGTTTAAGCAGAGTCTCGATCATATTCGTAAGCAACTCGGACACTTCCATCTCAAAGCTAGCGAGCTCGACGCCGAAGCTGAAATTGCCAACCGCAAACTCGAAGAGGGTCTTCCATGGTGGAATATTATCGGGAAAATCCGTCTCGGCTACGCTATTGAGAAAATCAACAAGAGATACAAGTTCCTCGAGCGCAACTTTCTCTACGAGGGTGGCTTAGATGGTCGAGATTGGTTCAAGCACGTGGTTTTTGCGCCTGGTATTTGGACCGGTTATGCCGGGGGTAAGTAACTTGTTCGACCAGATTCGACTCAGATGCTGACAAAGTCATAGCTGTTTTCCCCGGCTGGGATGAGAGTATCGATGCAAAGGATTACACCAACGGTCTTAAGTGGTCTGCTATCATTGCACGATGTATCAACAATGCTATCGATAGCCTCTCGGGTTAGGCTGCCATCATGGTATCAGAACAATTGGCCATTAGAAGCATAAGAGATACAATTTCTAAGTCGATTTATCCTACTTAGGCCAGGCTTCTCAGTCTATTTATTCTTATATCGTGAAGCTTAGGGGCTGACACTTTTGCCACCCACTAGGTTGTCAGCTCTGTTTGGAAATGTACGTTTTTGAAGTAGAATATCAGGCTATCCTATAACATAAAACATGATTCATCAAGCAATCACCTCCTCTCATATAAACACTCAATTATATATAATACGTGTTGATCGATAGGGGTTATGAGATTTATAGTTCTAATTAATTTAATGACATCTGATTTAGAACGAAAGAATACTCCGGCTCACTGCAGACCATCCACGGTCGCCTTGGGGGTGGCCTCGCTGAAGTACAGTGCGGTTCTCGACTACCTAGGTACAGGAGGAGAAGGGAAATCCCCACGGGGTAAACCTATGTGTTCTCTGACACACATGAGGGTCTGATACGTTCCCGGTACTGTCCTTCGTGACATGGTAATAAAACCGGTAGCTAGACGCGATAGCCAAGTGCTGCAATTGGGTGGACTTCACAAGGAAGTAGGCCATATCACAATACCATTTGTTGATTCGATCCCTGTTTGCGCGCCAAGATGTAGAACCGCCATTGGGAATAACCCTCTTGTCGAAACGTATGGGCATAGCCAGTTGAGTAAGGTTTGTCGAACGCAAGATCTTGGCAAAATGTCCCAACTGGGAATCCTGCAAGGACGGGTCAGCCACTGAACTCGTCACAGATGATGATGCATGGTATCCCATCTACTTACCCAGTCTAGACCATTGTCAGATTCAACTTCAATACTCTCTGTCTCAAGGACTAGCCACTTCAGATTAGGAAAGTCCTTAGTGATGGCCCGCACCTCACGGAAGGGTGCCTTGGAGACCATGGCTAGGTCCGTTCTTCCCCACTGCATGTAGATACTCAGGTGCTCCAGTTTGCCAGTCGGTCCACCGCAGAGCGCCAGTAACTGTTTGTATTCGGTAGTGTAATCAGGGGTAGCGTCATCGTAGGGACTAGTCATTCGCTTGCAACAAAGAGAAAGGTGTATGAGCCTCGAGGGATCGCAGCAGCGGAGGAAGGCTGCTGTAAGCTTTGGTGACGCCCCGATTTCAAGGGCTTTGGGGAGTAACTTCATGCTCAGAAATTCGTTGCGATGTTCGTTTAGCCAGAAGATGAGGTTTTCCTCAGTTTGGGGACATCTGGATAACTTCAACCTTAATCGTTTGAGGTTAGTCGTCTCTTTTAGGAGCCAGAGTAGCCATTTACCAAATGGTCCATTCTCGAGAAGTTCCAGAATACCCAGGAGACGGCCAAGAGGAGTTGAGTCTGAAGGAAGTGAGTCTAGAGCGATATAGACTGTTCTAGTGTCGATAGTAAGCATGAGTTTATTCGCCTGAGACAAAGACTTACTTAATGGCTTTAAAATAAGGAGCGAGCCTGGGACTTCTATACCGAAGCCCGTGTAAAAAAGAGACAAGCTGGTACTGGTCTCCTTCCATTCCCATATTTTTGAGGCGGAATCCACTGAAGAGGTAGTAGAAGTCGACAGAGACCGAGACAAGTGACGTGAGGGTTGCATTATCGCAATGACTTCCGATCTCTTCAAGCACGCAGGGCGGCAGATCTTTGAAAACAGCCATGTTTACGGCATGCACGCAACATTTACGACTGTGTGTCTTCCATGGGAGATCAAGAGCCGGAGATGAAGCTTGTTGAAAGGGACGGAAGTGGATGGAAGTATTGAGGAAAGATGTGAAATGCGGAAGTTTAGGTAGAAAGATTCATGGGCAGAAGCAGTGCGTGCAGGTAATTTATAGTCAAGAAGCCGAACGACCAGGCAGGGAGTGGATCAAGATCTTGACAGTGATTCAGAGTCGAAATCATTTGGATCATATAATTTGGTTTAGACGACAACCTCGAGCGTTTAAAGGGCTAGCTAAGTGTGGAGAGTGTTCAGAGATCAAATTTGTAACTACCAAGGGATTGATAGGAAACAGGAAACCCTCATCACCAGAAATATTTTAACGCTCTAGAATATCTAGAGTGAAATTGGAAACAGTGTTGAACAGGTCATCTATTTGTATTGCTGGTGTTTATAAGCATGTGAGAACAAAATATAACTGCGCTCAAGATTCTGCATTCCTCTGATCTCCCGGTGATGATCGTAATATTGCCCTGGTGTGGTATACTCTAGTTTAATAGAATGCCCTTAGTTGGTATCAGTAGCTCGGCGTCGTACTGGAGTAGTGTAAGCTACGAAGGATTGTAGATGGCGAGAAAAGCTACTATGATCTCTGCTGTTGTGCCGATATGGGAGTGCAAGATGTTGCAGTGGCATGTCCAAAGACCTAGGCGCACGATGTTGATGTAAACACTTGACATCTAGCCTTAGATATTCAAGTCCACTCATCTTGAATAGTAGGTTACCGACCAAGTCGACCAAGTCAGCATGTACTGGTTGAGGCAACTCGTGTGGATTCTCCCATCCATTTGGCTGAGGTAATGGATAGAATATGCTTGTAGCTTCTCTAATAGTCAAAGGTTAGTATTCACGTGCTCACTTGAAGCAATCACTCGCTTAGTAGCACTTTGCCAAGGGGAAAAGTGCCTCCCAAGTTTGACAACCAACAGTGTTTGCAGGTAGGAGGCAAGCCGGTTTGTATCTCCGCATGCGCCAAAGTCCTCAAAGTGGCAGGCACTGAACTTCTCATAGGTTTGGCGACATACTGATACGATTGTCCTGATTGTTGCTTTAGCTTCCGATGCGAATTGTTACCGCTGCTGGCAGAGCATTAAGACCAATTATGTTGTTGGCATCTGCGGCTATCTGCCGCTAGGCACTGATAGGAAGACCGACGATGCAGGAGGAAGAGAAGCGAAGCGAAGCGGAGTGAAGGAGAAGAGAACAAAAACCATCTAAATGGAAGAGAGTAGCCTAAATATGGGTCAAGGCAGCAACAAACCGAATGAAATAGTAGCAAACTGAGCGAGGCAGCCCGTGATTCATTCACTAGGTAAAACAACAGGTAGTTTGTTAAGTTACTAAGCTATCAAACTGTTTCCCTCTCCCCGCCCTTTTTTCTTTCCTTTTAATCTCCTCTTTTGCATCTCTTTTTACCTCTTCTCTTCACTTCTCTTTTTTTGTTCCTCACATTTCTTCCACTCTCCTCCTTTTCGTCTCTTCTCCCTCTCCTCATTTTTTCCTGAATTCCAAAGGCAACCTGTATGTGTACCTACTCTTCTCTTCTCAACCCTTCTCACATTAGCGTTCATATCTCTAACCTATCAGATTACCATCTACTGATGATATCACACCAGTGTGCATCATTTATGCTTGCTGGTTAGTACCTCTGGAGGGGCCTCGGGGCATCAGGAACGTTGGCCGCTGGAAGCATAAGAGACGAAATTACTAGGTCAGTTTATGCTGGCTGCTAAGGCCTTAGCTTCCTTATTTATTTTTACCCTAAGACTCAGGGGGGCCAACTTTGCTGATAACAAACAGACGATCAATAACGTGATCAGGTCTTCGATGATGCTTGAGCTTTAGAGACACAAGTCTGGAGAGGAACTGCACACTCTAGGCTTGGATTTCACGAATACCTTGGCGGCATGCAAGGCCAACAAATCGCGTGCAATGTTTACTGAATTTCACGACGATACCGTTTATATAAACTACGCCAAGACGAGCCTCCGCTCCTTTCTCACGAGTACACAGTACAATGAGTTACTGGTAATATATAACCACAAAATATACATTCGAAGATGATCGGACCAACCTGGAATATACTAGAATTCCCTTGAGCCATCACAGTCCACAGCGGTCGCAAGACCGATCTACGACCGCATTCAATCCACACTCGAACCATACCAGTCGATAGGAGTTGAAAAGCTCATTAAAGTTGCCAATTCAAAGTTCCGAGGCGCCACCTTCGGCGACGCAATGGGCCTCGGCAAGTCGTTACCTGCACTATTGGCTGCGCTGCTTCTACGAGAGAAAGCAGGCAGTAGCAGGTTTGTCCTGGTGGTAACCAGAGCGCCTTTGGTCTCCCAATAGGAAGGAGAGATCATTAGGCACTTCAAGCCAGTATGTTTGTATCAATTATGGAAATATGATTACTTGCTTACCTGTATCTGTTTAGGACCAGCGACCAACGTTTTTGGTTCTCGACAGCACCAAAAACGTACATCCAGAGTCCCTACATCAGTACGATATTGTCATCTGCTCTGGTAACTTCCTACTGGGTACCAGAAAAGTTGTCCTGTGAGATTTAGGATATAAAGATAAACAGCCTAAACGTCTGGCCTAAGTAGCATAAACTGACCTACTTATTTCGTCCCTTATACTCCTAGCGGCCAATTTTTCTGATACCCTGATGCCTTCCTAGCAAAGCGCTATTCAGAGTGGCGGCACCATATGACACGAAAATGTACGGGCGCATTCTCAACATCATCGGACTGGAAAGCCTTGAACCTGACAAAGTCGCCGAAGTCTCAATCTCGCTTCGAGCGTCGTCCACAGTCTCATTTATACACGGCAGTGGCAAATCAGATCCTGTTGTGGTCCTCGATGAAAAGCATGACGCCAAGAAGCCAAAGTCCCAGCCTCAACAGAGCCATTTCCCATTTGAACTACGATCGAATCCTTATGTTGATTGGCACACCGACCTACAACACATTTGTCGACCTCGTGGGCCAAACGATGCTACTACTAGGTGGTGGCCTTTTCACGCCGGCAGGACAGGTTTGAATCTGGCGGGAGCTTCTCGTGTAATCTTGTGCGAGCCATGGTGGGCGCCAGAACAGGAAGTTCGAGTCATTGGCGGTGCAAAGGGGTATTTTGGCTCTATGTGTCGTATAGTTGGTGTCAAGGTGACGCTGTCTTGAATAATGCTGATGAAAGCTTGATGGATGATTTCACAAACCAAACCTTAGCTGCAGATAATATAACAGGTAATGAGTGTTCACCCATCTATAGTATAAACACCTGTCGTTCCGCGTAGACATATCGAGCTCTTCTGGGTTGCAGAAGACTTAGCCTTATTTGCCTAAGACATAAAATAATTTAGTCATTTTATGGCATATCAGACCTACTCTTAGGCTATTTGTTTTCTATTCTAAACTTTATACTATATCTAAAGCCTAAGTGGACCTCTACCTCTCAATAGTTGCCTAAGAAGGCAGTTGTGCCGTATGTCGAGAAAGGGAAGGAACGTCTTTTCCTCTAGACAGTTATCTATACCAACGATAAATTCAAAGTCAATACATTGAACTTGTGATAACTGACCAGTCTAAAATGACGAGAAACAATCAAGTCAGGCAAGATATAGTTGATGATGAGAAACAGCGTTCATTACTTCAATGACAACCACATGACAAACAGCACAAAATAACACAAAAGTTGAGTAGGTAAAATAGCATCATTCCTTTTCTGCAATCTACCAAATCTATGCTTAAATTCACAGGCCATTGTCCACCCCTTGTAAACCCTGGCCAACGGGTCTACAATCATCTTGGACCCTTTTTTGTTTTCCATCGGCTCTCATTTTAGTAGTCATAGCCGCCCACGTCCAGGAGCGGCATACCCATGAAACATGCAGAACTTTTCATATGCCTTGGTCATCTCCCTTGTCCAATTACCGTTAATGACAAAAGGAAATTCCACCCAGGCCGGTCGTAAACCCCATCGCCCCTCGCGAGGCGTCTGGGGTGCTTGGTTCTTAAAGCTCCAATATCAGTACTCCGGGATATCTACACCACTGCAATCTCAAACAGTGTTGTGCATTTATCGGGAGGACATGGCCTTGGTAACAAGACGCTTGAGGGCAAGCTCCTGCTTCTTAAGGTCCTCAGCGGTGCTCTCGTTGATCTCAAGAGCGGCCATGGCGTCGGAGATGGTGCTCTCGATCTTCTCCTTCTGGCCACGCTTAAGCTTGAGGGACAGAGTGGGGTCGGAGACGATCTCCTCAACACGGCCAATGTAGGACTCGAGCTGCTGCTTAGCCTCGAACTTCTTCTGGAAAGCATCATCGTTGCTCTTGAACTGCTCAGCCTCGCTGACCATCTTCTCAATCTCGTCGGTGGTGAGCTTTCCGACGGAGTTGGAGATGGTGATGTTGGCGCTGCGGCCGGAGGTCTTCTCGGTGGCAGTGACCTTGAGGATACCGTTGACATCGACCTCGAAGACACACTCGAGGACGGCCTCACCGGCACGCATGGGGGGGATAGGAGCAAGAGTGAATTCACCCAAGCTGGTGTTGTCCTCACAGTTGGTTCGCTCACCCTGGTAGACGGGGAACTGAACGGTCTGCTGGTTGTCGGCAACAGTGGTGAAGGTTCGCTTCTTGAGGGTAGGGCAGGTGGTACCACGGGGAACAACGGAGGCAAAGATGTTACCCTCCATGGCGACACCGAGAGACAGAGGAACGACATCGAGGAGGAGGAGGTCGGAGGTCTCAGCGGAGGTGGCCTTTCCGGAAAGGATACCGGCCTGGACAGCGGCACCGTAAGCAACAGCCTCATCGGGGTTGATGCTCTTCTCGAGCTTCTTGCCGTCGAAGAACTCGGACAGAAGCTTCTGGATCTTGGGGATACGGGTAGAACCACCGACAAGGACGATCTCGTCAACGGCCTTCTTCTCGATAGCGGCGTCCTTGAGGACCTGGGCAACGGGCTCGATGGTGCCAGAGAAAGCCTTGGCGTTCAAGTCCTCGAAACGGGCACGGGTGATAGACATGGTGAAGTCCTCACCGTCGAAGAGAGAGTCAATCTCAATGGTGGCCTGGGCACCGCTGGAGAGAGTACGCTTGGCACGCTCACAAGCAGTTCGGAGACGTCGGAGGGCACGAGCGTCGCCAGAGAGGTCCTTCTTGGTCTTGCGTCCGAACTCCTTCTTGCAGTGGTCGAGGAGGTTAGTGTCGAAGTCCTGTCCACCAAGATGGGTGCTGAAGTAACATGAGTTAGTATAACGTGCTTCTCTGTGGTCTTCAAACATGTTCACTTACTCTCCGGCAGTAGCCTTGACAGTGAAGACACCACCCTGGATGTTGAGGAGGGAGACATCGAAGGTACCACCACCGAGATCGTAGATAAGGACGTTGCGCTCCTTCTCGGACTTACCGGCACCAAGACCGTAGGCAATGGCGGCGGCGGTAGGTTCGTTGATGATACGGAGGACGTTGAGACCGGCAATGGAACCGGCGTCCTTGGTGGCCTGACGCTGGTTGTCGTTGAAGTAGGCAGGAACAGTGATGACGGCCTTCTCGACCTTCTTACCGAGCTTGGTCTCGGCAATCTCCTTCATCTATTTGGAGGGGTTAATAAAAAAAAAAGTCGCTAGTGCGGGGGCGGGGCGGAAAAACCCGCTCGCCAAAAAAAGAGATTGTGTGCATACCTTGGTAAGGACCATGGAGGAGATCTCCTGGGCAGAGAACTGCTTGTTCTCACCGAGGTACTCGACCTCGATCTTGGGGCTGCCGTTGTCATCGACAATCTTGAAGGGCCAAGACTCGATGTCCTTCTTGACAGTGGGGTCATCGAAACGACGACCAATCAGACGCCTGTTGGAATCTCAGTCAGAAACTGCTTGTAAAATAGTCGAAGGAAGAGCAAAACTCACTTGGCATCGAAGACAGTGTTGCGGGGGTTCATGGCAGCATTGTTCTTGGCGGCCTCACCGATCAGACGCTCCTTCTCAGTGAAGGAAACGAAAGAAGGGGTGGTGAAAGAACCCTGCTCGTTGGCGATGATCTCGACATTGGTACCCTCGTAGGTAGCAACGCAGGAGTAGGTGGTACCTGAGAGAAGCTGATGTTAGCGGGGTTGTTTGATGGATCGAGAGTTGTGTCGCCTTTCGAAAGTTGATTCTCTTGCTTTTTCATGTCCTCGTTTGATTTTTTGAGGGCATCATGAAGCAAGAGTGAGCGCCTGGATGGCGCACACGACGACGAAACATCTCAAAAGACGACGACAACCGGAAGTATCATGGTGATGATATCGAGAGGTAAATAGACTTACCCAGATCAATGCCAATGGCACCGTCGTAAACTTCGTCCGCCATTTTGTCTTGTCTGAAAGGTTTGTGGTGGGAAAGGGAAAAGAGGATGAAGAGGAGAGAAGGAAGAACGTGGGGTTTCAAGAAAGGAAATTCTCCCACATCGATTTTGAGCGGGCGTTAAAAGAATAATAAATTTTGGAGGGACCTGTGAACTTTTTCTGCGGGGCGGGGCAGTGGTCGGTAGGGATCCCCTCCACTAAGCCTATAGCGGTAAAGTTTCTCGCCTGAGTTTTTTTCGTGCTCCATCTGATTTTTTTTTTCAATTGACATTTTTCTTAGATGGGCGGGCTGTTGGGCACTGGGCAACCAGATCATTATCGCGCTTTTAGATGAGGTGCTTTAAAATGGGACGAGGTAATTTTAGTCCGTAGATGTGGTTGCTACGGGTATAGACTATTTGATGCACACAGAGATACAGCAGTTCTTGTTTGCTCTCTATCTTACTCCATCATAGGACATCATTTGATACTGATACATCATGATTTTGTGTGGGCAAAACCCAATGTACACACTGTGAACTCAAGAGGGAGAAAAAAAGAGATTTTTCTCTATCGCCCCAGCAAATCATTACCCAGCATCTCTAAAGAGTGGCAAGGATTTAGCCGCCTCTAGAAGCAAAATTTGTTCCGAAACCCGCATGCCTGAGGAAGACATGTACGTTCGTTCTGCTGCGGGCAGCTGCAGTCCGGCCCAACCTACCTCTCCTCCAAAAGATGGCCGCTAGAAGCATAAAGGACTAAATTAGTGAATCACTTTATGCTTCTTAAGCCTGGATGTTAGACTGTTTCTTTTTGTATCCTAAAGCTCAGACATGAACTTTTCTGTTACCCGCCTAGCCTCCGTGGTACTATGGCTATGGGTGTAGCTGCAACCTATTCTCCGCGTACCCAATCTTTGACGGCAATCCCGATATCAGCGTTTCTTGCCGCTTTCGGAACCGCCTTGTCCAACATGCAAGTTTTTGTCTGATAGTGATACTGTACGTGTACTTACTCGTTTGCAATCACCATGACCATGACCAGTGAGCTTCTGACTCGCCGTTTGACGAATGACAGCTTTTGATGGCCTTTAGAAACTCATAGATGGTTATTCGTAGATTCTACCCTGCGGCTGGCCCGGTTCTGAAGACGTTTCGATGTCACTGGCCACTGATCTATGTTGCAGAGTGTTATGTGACCTCGGCAAGTGGGTGGCAGAAAAGATGACCTCTAAGCTTTAGAATAGAAAAATGAATGAACTAAGCCTCTAGTCTAAATGCCATAAGCTGACCTACTAGTTTTCTCATTCACACATCGAGCGGCCATTTCTTCTGACACCCTGAGGCTCGGTCATTAAACCCGGCCGATAGAGTAGACACTACCGGATGATATCAGTTCGTGACCCCAGTCTGATAAGTCGATACGACAAGCTTATAATTGGTCTGTTTGCAAACTACTATCGTGATCCACTTCGTCATGCCCTCACTTATACTTGGGCTTCAGCCCAAGAGCCGCAGTCTCGGCTGCTACTGTATCAGCAATTGTTTCCTCCAGTGACAGCGCGTTAGACTCCCATCCTAGATACTTTCTCGCCCTCTCAGCCTCGCTCTTGGAATTAGTTCCCCAGGCTAAAGCCGCCTTATATCCTCCGTTAATCATATCCTCCATCGAGACGGACTTGGTCTTGGGCTCGGCGATGAATCCCTGACGATGCGCTTCCTCTGCGATCCACTGCGCGAGATCGTCCCACTGGTGTTCTCCTGTGGTAACAAAGTAGTAGCCGTTTTTACCCCAGATTTCCGAGTCATCTTCTTTTTTGGAGGAGCCCTGTGATGCCTCCACGGCCTTTGTGAAGAGCGCCGCGAGATCCTCGACATGGACGTTGTCCCATTTTGCCTTGCCAGCCCCGATGATCGGGGTAAAGCCGAAGTCGACAGTTGCTCTTACTATCTCAGTAATCGCGAAGCTCTGCTTGTGAATTAAACCTCTGCCTGCTCCGTAAATTACGGGAGGGGACACTATGAGATACTTGACGGCATCCGAGTCGATGCTCTGGATGATGTTTTCGACATCCTTGTGGACTGCTTCATCGGGCATTTTCAGTATGCGATCTATATCCTTGATGTCGTTGTAACTCTGCTCAGGTAGAGGTGATTCTCCGTAGCGATTATGCTTGATATCATACCAAGTAAGGAGACCTGCACCTGAGAGATGGACATAATATCCTGGGTTTTCAGCTGCGTGGGTAGAAGCGAGGCCTTTTGCGATGGCTTTGGCAGCCTCAGGTGCGTCCGCAGAGTCAGCGGTGTCTGTAATCTATGTAAGTTACCATACTTTGTTGGATATACTCTTATACATACGGACGACGACGTCAGCTTCAGAAGCTGCTTTTTCAATCACATCAACGTTGTCAAGATCTCCGTAAACGAACTTAACATCGGGAAACTTTTCGGCAACAATTTTGGCACGATCTTGGTTGCGAACGTAGAGTGCGTAGTCATACTCTGGGTGAGTCTTATGCAGCATGGAGAAGGTAGTGCCGCCAACGTAGCCTGTCAATGAAGGTCAGACTGAGCATGGTCAACTGCTGTGATTATTGTGTTCGTACCGGTGACTCCAGTGCTATATTTCAAATTAGTTTCTCTTGCAAGCATAAGAAATCGGTACCATGTTTTCACTTACAGGAAGATTTTGGGCGCCATGACAAAGTGTGAATGTGGGTTGGATTATTCGATTGAGACAACTGTGTTTGTAATTGATGCGAGCTTGTGCAAACTGCTGGGAAGCAACGGGAGGGAGCCTTTTTATGAACATTTTCGTCAAACAATCTCTGTTCTTGTCCGGAGTTTGGTGTTTCTAAGCAAGGAAATAGATACATGATCAATAGGTTTCTGCCCAATCACATTGAATTGAGAAAAGACATTGCAGCCGACGGAAATTCCTGGTGTACATAGAGGAAATAACGACAATGAGTAAGCTGACCTCATAGTGCCTATTTAGATCATGATTTTGACCAACGAGTTGGGCATGAGATCCCAATTCGTGAGGCAGAGCTCTATCACAGAATTAAAATTGGACACATGTATAAATCGATCACAGCGTTATGAGATAATCGATTTATAAGGGAATTCACTTGCTTCAAGACATCCGACTCTCCACAGATTGTCCGATTTAATAGGTCATCCGCAAGGTAGATCCGGGAAACTCTTTTACCCAGTCAAGTATTCGTTTGTCACATGCTTACCCTATGTCTCGCAATCCATCTTCTGATAATGCAGGCTATCAAGACAATCAAGCAAGTTTATCATGTTGCATAGAGTTTGAAACATAGACCACTCACAGACCATCGGACAAGACAACTAACTCATGCTGCAACTCTAGCTTGACCTGCATCACAACCACTAAGCGGGATACACGATGACCTCCCCTGCAGTTTACAAACTAGTCGACGTCAAGCATCCAAACAAAGCAAATACGGCCAATCGAATCATCACAAACAACGACCAGGCAAGAAGCTGTAGTGGGTTTCTGTACGATACTTCCCTGGAGATCAAGGCTTCCCCTCACTTTATAAACTCTCTCTTCCCCCTGGTTGTTCTGCGCTGATTCTCTCCATCTTCATCTCAATACGCCGCCAATCATCTCACTACATCGCCAGTCATCTCAATACACCGCCAAAATGCCTGAAAACTACGACGTCACAAACTCTGGCACTAACAGCCAGGTATGTTTTGCTTCCGGCTACACAGCTTCATATCATCCAGTACTAACAAGAACCCAGGGTAACCACTGCTGCTGCCGTGACTACGGTTCCAGCGCTTCCAACTCAAACTCCTACCACTATTCCAACACGTAAGTCTGATTGAGTTATAATGTGCAAGTTTTAAGTGACTTATCCGGTTCAGGGACGGTTCTTACTATTACTCCAACCCCAACGGGAGTACCTACCACAACGATGGACAGGGCAGCTCAACCTACACGGCGCCCAATGGTAACTCTTACTCGTCCAGTTCTGGAAAGAAGTAAGCTTAATTACGGGCAAATGACCTGTGCCTCGTGAGGGGCAATGAGATTGAGGTGCTACTGTGGAGGTATGATATAACATGAGAGTTCAGTGCTGGAAAGTCTGTTGGCTCTAGATCAGCTCAAGTTCATATTTTCAAAGGAAGGGTCGTGTCTAAGGTTATGAGTAAAGCAGCAAGGTTGTACTTTGTCTGCTCAAAGATTGCTTATTATAATACCTGAACTGAGTTACTTTGACCAAAAGTTAAGCCTGCTAATATTACACGCAAGGGATGAGTGAATGTATTTACTCCATGTTTTACACAAGTCTAGTTCGGTTTTAACGATCAAGAGATGAGTTCTGTATCTATCTGGAGGCGAAAGGGTATAGTTATAGACAGGCTTCCCAATTACTAATCTTTGAGTACAGGCGTCAATACGTTGACTCGTCCATCACAGCTACCCTGGAATCCGGGTATTTTACTTGGAGGATGGCACAAGCTTTACACAGAAATATACAAAATTTCCTTGGTACCACTGGTAGTCAACTGCCCTAGATCAATAGTTGAGAAAGTATTTTCTGTTGTAACCTAATTAGCATGAAGCAGATTTACTTCGGACAAGAGGATTACGATATTGCCAAGCACAAAGCGACATTAGGATCAAAGCCTTTAAGATTTAAATGAGAGATAGACCGAGTGGTGGCTTTTCATGTCAATTCATAAGAGCAAGAGACGTATAGCGTCAATTTGCTTCTCAAGCTCTCACTACAAACACTGACCTGAAAGATTGTCTCGATTACCACATATGGGATTGGGTACAAC
Source organism: Fusarium armeniacum (assembly GCA_013618295.1). NCBI lineage: Eukaryota > Fungi > Ascomycota > Sordariomycetes > Hypocreales > Nectriaceae > Fusarium > Fusarium armeniacum. The sequence goes on along the minus strand of JABFER010000164.1, from coordinate 344,143 downwards.
TCCAAACCTCCGAAAATATCCACCGACGAGAGTACCTGTATGATGGATGCAAAGCGTATGTTGAATTCGAATTATTGCGACATGTATTATTTGATTTACCTGACGGACGTCTTAGAATTTTGTAAGTATGCCATTTCTTGGATAGTACTCTTGTTTGCCATGCCACAATATCAAGTCTCGTTTTCACGCAGTTCATCTCACAAGTGAATAGCAATCCACCCCAAAGAGGGCATAACATTACATCTACGTATACACAGAATCTGGGAACATATGTTCTCCGAAAACCACTGTCAAGGCGGAGACATTTACCAAAAAAAGATACCCATCCTGCCGCAGACCGATATGACATGACATGTCACGTATGGACCGCATGGGAGCGGAAGGACAAGCCGACGGCAATTAATCCAGGCGAGAAGTCAACTTTAAACGTCACAATGGATACCAACATTAGATGAGTTGTACTGCCTATACGGGCCGGAGACTTTTTCTGAAGTCGTGCGGGTGTTACTCTGTCACGACGGATTCGGGGCAGACAAAGTTGACGGGGCCATTACATATTTGCACCACGTTCAACTGACGGGTACAACGGTCAAGAATAGTAGCATGGGGAAAATAACAACACACTTTTTTTTTGATTGGTAGTTGAGCGGTTGATCAATTCAGTGTTAGAGACACCTCTGTTAGCATACAGTTGCTTTATCGAAATAGGTTAGTATGTATCATCAGATCTGTGTCGGAAATATGACATTTCATTTCTATGTAACACAATAAAAAAGGGTTGAGTGAATAACCATCTCAAGGTAGTACTTAGCCAAGTCTAGGTTAACTTGTTTTAGGCAAGTAAAGTAAAAGTAAGTCAACTTAAACTACAATTTTGAGGCCCATCCTAGTAACGGCAGCAACAGGGTCACATGATGCGTGACGTCTGCACGCAAATCTGTCGCCCACTTGTTTTGCAACTCCACCAACAGCAACAGTAACAGGGCTCAGGGGCCAGGGGTAGACCATCCAGCCAGCCAGCCCATCCCAGCCAGCCTCAGTTGTGAGAAAAGAAAAAAGGAAGACGCCATGGAGAGAGAAAAAGAAACAACGGAAACAGTTAGTATTTCTACTCACACCGACTCGACGAAAGGATGACTCGGTCTGAGCTAGTAAATCGGCACTAACTTGGACAAAGAGGGTACGTGCGATATTGGGCGCTTAATCTAAACGACATGACAGGCTTGATGAGATCGAGCTTCAGCTTCAGCTTCAACTCTGCCTTGCATTGCCGTGTCTTTCTTTGCCTTCCTTCGATAATCCGGCAACAAAAGAAACAAGACAAAAAAAAGGATCGTTTCCAATTGGAGCTGTTCCAGTAGTAGGTCTCTGATGCAAGACCTGAGCATTGGTAGCGTGGTGCAACGCTTAGTGCTGTTGGTAGGTAGCAGCTGCATACATTGAGTGCAAACTTGACTTACACGGAACATTTATTACGGCTCCTACTGAGGCTGTGGTACCTTGTCTAACTGCCACAGGTAGTCTCAAACATCCACGAGGCGTTTTCTCCTTATTATCTCTCCACAATGAGGCTGTAAGAACAAAGTAGATGAAACATTTCCCGCTTTGTTGCGTCGTCGATGCGTTGGTTGTGGCTTTCGATAGGGCCATCCTCATGGCCGTGATGGCTGCTGAACCGTCGTGGCGTAGCGTGGCGTAGGCGGTCGCAGATAGGGCCACAAGGTTGAGTGGGGGCTATCTAACTCAACTTAATCCAACTTCAAGCCAAAGATTGAGTCAAACCAAGGCCCAGATCAGAGCCGTTGAAGGGCGGTGGAACGTACAATATGGCACGAGCAATAACAACGACAACAGAAATATTACCACCCAGAGACCATCATTTGTCCACCAAGTAAAAGAAAAGGTTAACGGAATAAGCGAGACCACCCCGGTCCCTTGAAATCTCGCCTATATCCACAACGACATGGGATCCCCGTCTATTACTACACACACCCCTCGCTCTACACTCCTTGTAATGCTTATTCAAGAAAGACATCTCTAGATATTAGCAACCTTCAGGTATGAGCAATTGATTCAAGGGATAAGATAAAATAAATAAAGTAAAATGCAATTTGAACTATCAATGAGAGTAGATAGATGAATGTAGAAGAAGTAAAAGTAACAAATAATCCAGAAACTCTCCTCCACCTGAGAAACTCGGAAATGACTGACTGCATCATCCTCTCGTCTGTGCTGTTCTGGGAGTTCAAGTTTGTTGCCAAACAACCCCAGGGATACAACGGTCCATCTAGGAATTCAAGCAACTATGAGTTCAGAAAGATATAGGAAACCCCCATCAATGACATGTTTCTGTGTCGTCTCAATTGGTCTGCTCATAATTTCTCCCCCTTCCTTCGAGGATAGCGTGGATCGCTGCCAATGACACAAATTAGCTAATTGTTACCCAGCGGCTCGCTGTAAAAGGGGAACTCAAATACCAACCTACTAGGAGGCCCGAGGAGGGTTGCGGCACTCAGGACGGTTGCAATATCCTTCCCAGCGTGTTACGCCCTGGTCGGTGATGTTGGAGGTGCATCGGCAAGTAGTGCCGGGCTGCTGAACGTAGTCAACATGCGAGCAGCCGCAAGAAGTCCAGGTCTGGGTAGTCTTCCACTGGCACATGTTTGCTGATTGTTTCGAGTGTAAGTTGTAAAGGTAAGGTGCTGGTACTGAAGCGAATAATTGCTTTGATGCTTCAATATATATACAAAAACCTTTTGCGTTTGTGCGAGGATAGTTTTGCTAGACAACCGAAGTTACTCTCAGTAAACGTCAGATAGTCCACAGCCGTGATCCGAAAAGTTTGTAAGAGGATTTGGTTGCACAAGTGCCGACGGGTGTGGCTCTGTGTATCTTGTGGGTAAAATAGGCTGGCTGCCGTAGTAGACTATCTCGGGTTCGACACCAAAAAGATGTTGAAGTGAAAGCTGGAAGAATTGGGTGCAGGGGATTTGGGATTGTTGTAGATATGGTTCAAGTGATGACAATGGATTGCTGCTGAGTCTGAATCTGAGTCTGAGTCTGAGTCTGAGCTGTGATGATTGAAACAAAGCCAGATGTCCTTGGCCTTTATATAGCTGGTGAAACTGTCCCGAGGATTTGGAAACGATTATGATAGAGCAAGGCAGTTTGCTGTCCATGACACTATGTGATGTGCACAGGTGTCTTGGAGATCCCGCAATGTCAAAGTCGAAATAACCCTCACAACGATAGCAAGGAAAATCGATTGTTGGTCCTGTTCGTACTTGCTCGGTGTTGAAGACCAGGAGCTGGGTTGCTCAGATAGGTAGGATGGTTGGTTGACTACCTAGTCGGTTGGTCCTGGGCCGGCCAGGGGGTGAGGCTTGGATGAGGGGGTGTGGGTTGGTGCTGTTAGGCACTCACTCCTCTTTCTTCTCGGCCCTTGCTCTCAGGTCGGGTCCCCGCAAACAAACTGCAAAAACCAGACGAAGGGATTTCTGGAAAATGAGACAATCGACTGGCTCGAGTGAAATATCACTTCCGAGCTCCAAATTAGGTAGTAGTTTGTGTGCCGCAACACCACGCTCTGTTGGCGGGCTGGTCCAATGGTCGACTTACGTCAAGGTACATCAGTCCACAAAGGGGCTTTGAACAAGACCAACCACATTGGAGCTCGCTCGCTCGAGATCTAATAGCTTTCTGTCACTTTAATTTATCTCCCGGTGTGACTATTAGAGGAGAGTATGCCTTGACGGTTGTCCTGAACTTTGAAATCAAGGATCTCCACTAAGTTATGAGAGCCAATCGATCAGAATTGACGTGAGCTCCCGCTTGACATGTTTCGTCTCGGAGCAAAGAAACAAAAGATGACTCTCCTCACCGGATTTTTTTTTTCTCGTAGCCCGAGGTGTGCGAGCCTCTCTCGGTTCAATGGGTCACTTTGTATGATGGGGCATCGTGCACCCACACTTCACGGATATGTTCTTTTGCATAGAGGGGTGACCACCATCATGCGTCTTTCAATTTGTCCTCAACGTTGTGGCCGCATCCATACGGACCAGCTGCCTCGATCTATGTATGTGACCGTTGGCTATCAGCCTGTTTTGCTCAAGACTGACTACCGTCCATGAGCGTAATGGCCGCATCATGTGGCAGCTGGGAGTAGGTATTATGTGATATTGGCGTAAATTGTACACCGTGCTTTGTACTCGGTGCTGGGTTATTGTTTATCACCTCGCTGGTCGAGACGTGGGTCCACAGTAGCTGATATCAAAAGCATGCCTGTAGCTGCAATCGAAACCATGCGGCAAAGATCTTAAACTCCCTTGCTAGTACACGGATTGAACATCATCGACGCCAAAGCTCTCTCTAGGTCCCACCACAACAGCCATAGGTCCAACGTCTGATCCTTTCCTGGGCAGCTGAGTAGAATTTGCCGGGCTTGTCCTTTTTTCCAGCTGCCACATGGGCTTGACAGGTGTGTTTCACTGCCCACCCTCTTTTCGATGCCTCTCCCGCTGTCGAAATCCGCCCAGTTCATTCAACCGATAACAACGGCATGTACTGTATGTTTTGTGTCATGACGCCACAGAGCTTGCCCTATTGATTGATATGCGGGCCCTCAGATCTCCATGCCCTGCTAGGGCCATCATAAGGAGACACGATACTTATCCCACTCTAGTACAAAAAGGATCTAAGTATGCTAATAGAAATCCTTTAGTAAAGCTAGGGTTAAATATGACAAGAGTGGACCAACTTTAGGCTCATATTGAACAACTGGTGAAAGGCTGAATAGTTACTGTGTAAACAATTATTGCTGACGGGTTTCTCTCGAACCCCGAAGTGGTCACCCCCAAGCTTGTTCCACGGCACATCTCGAGGAAAATTTCTTCCTGAAATTGTCTGTTGGTAGGGTTTCTGTCATCATCCCTTGTCCCTTGGCTAAACTAAGTCGAGAGAGGCGTTGGAGGCGTTAGACGCCTTGTGGAGCCAGCGGATGTTGCACATGATCCGCGAGGATGACGGTTAATCCCCTTGTAGATTAGATAGTCCACAGAATGTAGGGCGTTCTGGGGTCGAAAGAGTCCAAGGATAAGGGACTATCCCTGTTCGAGTACGAACAAAGAAAGCGTGCAGAATTGGCGTCAGCCTCTCGGCTTTGGCCATCTCTCAACACCATTAGGAGACTGATCGTGTAGTGTTACAATGATAGCGACTCATGTGAGCGAAAATCCGCGCGTGTAGTGACGAACATTTTGCCGAGATTGACAATGCGGGCGAAACTAACGCGGTTGCTCTCTTGCATCGTCTATTTCATCAACATAACGTTCGGAGGGTTTCCATGCGGGTAGGCGGGACAGCTCATGCGCGCGGGCCGCTGAAGGCACACCATGATGATAGTCGCGGCAAGCCAACAAGACCGTACTTGTTAGCAGAAGCGTATATTTGCTGTTCCTGATACTAGCAATATCTGCAGCGATCATCAAGTGAAGCGCGAAACTACGCAGCCAACCGCATATCCAGTAGTGTTGTACTCATACCGACTCCATATAAACAGACATGATTCCTGATTCTAGTCCAGGTTTCTTTGTTCTCTACCCCACATCTGGCATTATCTGCACCTCACTCTCGACTATTAGACGGTACGGGCGGAAACGAATGGTATGTAGTCGGGATAGCTTCATACGATTCCGCGATGCTGCATGACTCGATGCACGACGGCCGAGGTTTGTCACACATGGTTGTGCTCAGCCATGCCGTTCTCGACATCAACAAGTGTGACGGAGTTGTGCTCTCTGCGTTGCACTATCCCGCTCTGCTCCCTGCTGTGCTGTGCCATATCATGCCATATCGAGGCAATAGTCTAGTTTGCATGCTTGTTTGTCCCTTCTGGGTCTTGGGATCTTCATGGAAAAGCTGTGGGGTGTGTGGCTCGACTTTGCGTCAAGCTATGATGGATGCCGAGACGGGTCAATATCGATATGATAGGACACGACAAAAGACGACCTGATGAAAACTGTTGGTCAAGTGGAAAAAAACATAACTGCCGTTGTAGGCTGATTTGATCAGAGAAAAAGTCGTGTACCTTGCAGTTGCCCAACACCTTCACACGGTACCTAATTCGCAGTGGATGGCTTGTCCAATCCTTCCCGTCGTTCCTGCTAAAGCAGGTCCGATGGCTTCAACTCGATCAGTTCTTTCCTACTACAAAGAACTGCTTTCCTGTGATTGGATGGAACTCAGCCATGGCAGGTACGGCCCCTGTCAAGAGGCGCTTGGAGCTTGTTGCTTCATGTGAAACTTTGCTGAGATTCACACTGTAGTGTCAGCCTGATACCCCACGTTAATCACAGTGTCTATGAGAGCGATACCCCTGTTTCGCATTCTGAGTGGGTCGTTACGACCCCTGCTGTTTCCTGCAGCTCAGGTTGGGTGTGATGGCGCGCGGCTGTACCTGACCTGTCTTCACATCCATCAGTCCAAGGCAACGCGCCTCAACCATCAACCCACCACAGCAATAGTCCAACAACGAACGACTTGACATTTTGGCTTCAGGGGCGCTTTTCCGACGCGGTTGTTGGTACTTGGACTGCGTTCATCCTCGGCTGATCCACTCTGTACGAGACAAACTCCGCTACTACTACGCCTAGGACTCCTTTCGCTTCTGCGTCTGCGCCTGCGCCTAGGTCTGCGTCTGCGTGTACGCCCCTTGTCGGCTGTTATACTCGACGAACTGAGTCTTTTTGGGCTGCGTTGGGTTGCTTTTCTGCGGCAAATACCTCGTGAACCTTGCGTATCTCCTTGGTACTTTACTTGCCGGATGAGCTCCCGGAGTCCAGCATCATGTGGACAATACACTAGATCAGCATGCAATGAACTTCCACCGTCACACTCTCCCTAACCCTTGGCGAGGTTTGTTCCGGACCTTTCCTAGAGAGTATAGTTGTGATTTCTTTCACGAGTCTGACCGCCTACTTCTCAGTGTTGGTAGTCCCTTGAAGTCTTAGCCGCAAGTGTTGGTCCTGCTCACACCTATGGCCCTAGGATCTTCCCGTCGGAAAGCCTCATGCAGCCTTTCATGCGACCCAACTCTTACCACAGCCCCCAAGTCTGCTAGAACTCGATGAGAAAGTTCGACAGTCATATGTACATACTATACGTTCGGTCGGCCGCGGCCTGACTTTTGAGTGACGACACGCAGCCATTATCATGCATCTGCGTCCATCCCTTTCCAGACCCAGGTGAAATACCCTGGCACATGGCGTATCAGTCAAGTGATTGATATTGCATTCTGCCTGCATTGCACCTTCCAACTTGGACCTCCTTTGGATGAGTGCAATACGAGTTGCAAACTTAATTGAGATCGTCCAACAACTCTCCCATCATCAGACGACAGTCCAACAAGTTGCATGCAAAGTGGTCCCAAGAACTAAGTCTGAGTCACGCTCGAGAGCTCAATCGAGATGGACGGACGCAGAAGAGAGTAGTACAGTTTCGGCAATTCCCAATCTCTCGCCCCTCGACCGATATCGAGGCACACGACGGCACAGACAACGCTAGCTTCACTTATACTCATCATTATATGCTCATCACACCCGGCCCTTGTATTCGTTGTTGGTTCTCTTATTGATACGGAAAGGACATATTTGCCGACATGCATACACTCATATAGACTCGCCATGATATTGGCGCAACTGGGGCCTTGCCCCAGAAGATATCAGTCGGTATCAACATGGCCATATGCAGGAAACTTGTATTTGCCCGGTGAAATATGGATGCTCCTAACTAGCATACGTAAATCCAAGCTATTGTTGGTGATTCAGAGTGATCGTAGTGCAGCCCTTGAAGCTCACTTACACCCACACCATCAAGTTTGCCGAACTGAGTGTTCATGACAGCTTTGACCATTATTGACAACAGCACGGCCCACCGGATAGCATGTAACACCTATTAGAAAGCATCCAGGTTCTCCTTGTTTGATTTTCCGTCAAGCCTTACTTCTGGGCTAAGGTACGCCGCCGCGGCAAACCCACCATGTTTGCGCCAGATTCCGTGCTACAATAGAAGAACAGTTGAAAGCGCGCAAGTGCGCGTCTATGATCAACAAATGGCATTAATTACAAAATCTATTAATTGTGTTTCTAGCACCAAGTTACTGGGACAGTCCCAGGGTCCATAGGGTTTAGCGACTGGTTGTTGTAACGGCGGCGCTTAGGAGTTGTTCTCATTGGCTGAACAACGCGTATTGTTCAGCCCTGGTCGCAACCTAAAGACGACATGGCGTCAAAGGGTTGCAGAAGACTCTCATATAGACAAACAAGGCAAAAGAGTATAGACGCGAAAGAACATGGGATGAGCAGTCCCCACGACGCAGTCATCGGTTGCCACACAGGACGACAACGGACCACATCATACACCAGTTCCAAATTCGATATCACATCTGTCAAAGCTTGGTTTAATCATATGGTAATTTGTGTCTGTTGCTCCGATTTTATGACAGTTCATGTCTCTCAGCTTGGCTAGGTTCATGCTCCACGTTTTCTTTTATCCCGCAGTGACGTCGAGAGATTGCAGTGACTGCGCGCACCTAGTCTCTCTCCCCTTGATTTTGATCGCTCGTTAGATCTTGTTCACTTTCTCTCTTTCCATCTGGGGCTATGGATTGAAAATGCCATGGCATAACACTTTCTCAAAAATTGTTCCTTCTTAGTCCGTGGTAAAGATCTAGAGGTTCACCTGGACATTATCAGCGAGGAGCAATATCCAGTCAAGTAATCTATATACGATTATTATAGCGGAATCCTGTCTGTCTCTTGCTTTATCTCATACAAGTACTCTACACGATCCTCGAGTAAGATGGCATCGTCAATTTATACTAGGAGATCACCATGTGGTAAGATTATTCCATCTTCAAGGGACGAGCAGTTGACTATAAGTCTCAGATTCTCATGTTTAGTAGAGAGGTTCCTAGAGGTCTTGAATTCATTTTTACTGAGTATTCATGAGATCAAATTGGGACTGAAACTGTAACTTGTAGATAATGAAGGATCTCAGCAGAACAAGTTGTTGTATAGGGTGAGGTCTCCCTCAGCCGCAACCGCAATGGTCGCAACACATGGTGCGAGAATATGTCTATAATTGATTCTGGTATTCTATAGAGCAACTGCATCCCCATTACTGTGCCATTTCGAGGATAGAGGATAAAGGACAAATTGAACTGTTACCCAGGAGGCTCTCTTGGGGTATACCGGGCAGCTGGCACACTGACGTTTGATCTTTCCGGGTAAAGTTCTTATATATACCGGTGCAGATATGAGTAATAGAATCCGCTGGCACTAAGTGACAGCATACGCATCAAGTCTTGGCCAAAATCTACCAGGAATCCACAAGCAATGTGAAAGAGGATGTCCTGCTCATTTGATGGTAAACAAGAGTCATCTTTCAGGCTAATAGTAGCTATTCGGGCCCCAAGTAATCGAGCTATATGTCAAAACAGTGTCAAGACATAAAAGAAGAACTTGTCATGAAGAAGCTACAGGTAGGTCATCCTGGGTGTGTTCTGAGTGTTGTGTCCAAATCGATGGATCGTCTCTCTCGAAACTAGCGTCGCGATAGTGCAAGTAAAGGAGAGGACATAACGTCTACATCCAAATGGGGACCTTCATCTGCTACAAGCTCTAGATCTCGATATAGCGTTTGTGCTGTACAGATGACTGTCCAGTGTGAATGTTCTATAAGCGATCAAAAATGTTATCAGGGCCATTTATCTGTTGTTCATGTTCAAAAAATCTCTAGACGTCATCCTGAGCTAGAATTTATCGATAGCTCGTGCCTTGATAAAGATCATTTGTCCCTATAAAGCAGCATGTCCTAACAGCGGAGTTGTTTCACACTTCCTGGGCATCCTAATCTCTGGTTACATGGGACGGACTCGGCATATAGCGTACCGTAAACTCATCTCATAATAAACTTACGCATTGACAATAATCTTCTGAGCCTCCGGAACAAGATTCGAGGGTCATCGTTCGCTCACTTATGGCGAGATAGACGACAAGACAAGCGGCTTTGCATCATCATCCCAATAATAGCATCTTCAGAATTGATGAGCTTATACATACCGTTGAGACAGTTCAATCTTACAGTGCATAAGAATGTTTATTAAAGTAGCATCTCTTGACCTGTATTTATCTAATCCAGGAGTGCTTGCCTCTTATACGGGCTTGGGCGGGTTTAGAAATACTGCAGAAAGGACCCACTTATATAAGATGGTGATGGAGATGCAATCGTCACCTGAGGATTCAACCTGGACCTTACAAAACAACAAGGACAGCTTCAGATTCGGCCATGATTCGCAACAGAATCAAATTAAACCTTGAATGATGCTTGTGAAATCGATCATGATCATTTGATCGTTGAATAACAGCATGCGGCACCCCTTGAAACCGCTCAGCAAATGGACCTCTACTCAACACCAAGATCTAGTCATCATTACCATTATCACAGCTTAACTCCAAAATGAACACATTCAAACTCAACCTTCTCGAATTACCTGTGGATATTCTCAGTCTCATACTCAAACCACTTGTCACCAGCTCTACGCCTATTCATCTCTGCCCTTGTACTCCGTCGCCCATCAATCCTCTACCTATCCTGCTCTCACACCCAGCACTATATGCCATCGCAACGCCGCTTCTATATGCAGGAAACCAGTTTCTACTGGACGCAACAGGTCCTCATGCGCAGCACATCCGCAGGGAGTTGCAGGATGCGCCGTCCGGAGCCGACGAGAGACTTCCCGGCCGAGCGACTCTGCTCACGACGCCAGGTGCGCTACGCAGAATCGCGAGGATGGAGCTAAGGATTGACCGTTTGAGAGGCTGGCTCGGATCGGATGTTGTGCCGCTGCTGACAGAGTTGGCAGTGCAGGGCAGGATGGACTATCTCACCATATGGGTGCGTACTCCCGCTGAACCGAGAACGACAGTGTGCTTGCACCCTACGAAGCACGAGAAAGACATGCACATGTTCTCTCGACCGCCACTGGAAGGTCTTCTACGAGTATTGGCGGATCCATATCTGATATCAGCACAGTTATGGGTAGACGCGCAGCATCCAAAAGCATGGTGCCAGTTCCATGCCGGAGGTTGCGGAGCTGAAAGTGGAGATCCGGGTCCGGGCAGGGAACGAGAACGGCGTGTCGAGATTGAGTGGCGAAAAATAATCCGGCTGGTTGATCCGGAGAGGAAGGAGATTACTGTCATTGGTACGGAGAAGAAGTGGTGAATGCCGTCCAATACCGGACCGGATTAGACCATCATTCAAAGAAGATCAAGCTGATCTCTTGGTTTTGTGGCACATCTAATACCAGCTGAGGGTGTGTTTGTATGGCTACGTGGCGGTCGCTCGTTGTGGATTGGGAGAGGCGGCACCTAAGCCGAGATGTGCAGTGGCTTTCTGCAAGCAAAGAGTGTGTGCAACAGTCTGACAGTACTTGACGGTGCTCTCTTCGTTATCAAAGACTCTATCAAGGTTTGACACGCAAGATGGGAGATGACCAAGCCGAGAGATCAGCATTGGTAGATCAGAGTGAGATGAGCATCTGGTGTGCCGTCTTGGCAATGCTGTCAAACCAAACATCTCGGTGTTGGCCGTCATCTCGCGACAACTCGAATCTTATTTCACAGCTGCTGTGTCTAAATCGCAAACGGGCTACACAGAAGGATCCATTCGTTACCCACTGAAACAAGGCTATTCTTGCCCTCGCAAAGCCTTGATATCCCCGAGGCTTGTTTGGCCTAGCGAGTCGGAACCCCGAATGATCACCGTATAGACGGGAGACAGACAAAGTCACGCGTACAACAGAGAGCTCGAGCTCGAGCTTTAGATGAGAAATGACGTATTTTGGTGTCTCATGATTTGTTTTGGAATTGACTTTCTTTACTTCTTTCTTTCCAAGGTGTGAAGCTGGGAGGTGGCATTCCTTTCCCCCGCAATTAGTCTGGAATCTAGAGTTTCAAGGATTGGATTATCAGTCCAGAGATGGTGTTTATGCGATAATAAGCTGAGTGACGGTTGGTTCATTGAAAGCCGATGGTTTTCAAGATACTTTCTCACTGTATCATCACTATGAAAGAAGAGGGACGCAACTTTGTCTGCTCTGTGACAGTGTGGCACAACCATAACACAAGCTAATTCAAAGTCGGGGCATGCTTCCGTCCCCATGACCGGCTTGTGCACTCTACTCAATTCTCGAGTTTGTGCCTGGGTCTCGCAAAAGGACAAGGTCTATATTCCAATTAGACATGAGACAAGGCAGACAGAAATAATCAAGAACAAAAAAATCGAAAAAAGAAAAACCCATGTTGACTTTGTCGTCATGCATGTTCTCGGTCACCTCCCGAAAGTGTTACCCAAGAAGAAATCTGTACCAGAAGCTGATCCCTGGCAACAAGGCTACCTAGAAGAAATACCAGATATCTAATTGGATCGTATGTCTTAACATATGATGTTTTAGGCCGAACATATAGTCGGCCTGCTCCGGCTATCCATGGCTCGTCTTTTTGTTTCTATGTAATGCGACGCTATCTGGACTATCTTGCATTGGACTGGGCACATGATCGGTCTAGAATTTATGAGATGCCGGTTGATGCCAGAGAATTGGGAAACTCGTGGGTGTGTAGCGTACATGAAAAGACTGCAAGTGAGAACAGGGTGAAATCAATACCACTATGAAATATACACAGAAACAATTACCCACGCACTCAATTCATTCTCTGTTATCTTTACACCAAATAATAACACCGAAGAGAATATATGGGCAGTGCCCGTGTTGCCAATACGTCAGGTGATAGGCCAGCCTTGCTTAGAGTAGCCTATACCGCTGTTTTGTACAGCCCAACACAGCAATGGTAGGTTATCAGTACCGAGTGCGAAGGGACACTAGCGATTGATCTTCATCATTGCTTCAGTTACGCATATTCCATGGTAGCTCTTTACTTTATCCGGAAAGGATTGGAATTGATAGATTTGCCGCTATCAAGATGGGCTTCTATGTACCGACTGTAGACTAAGACAGCCAAGCCAAGCTACAGCCCGTGTCCAAATAGACGAGTATTAGAGTAATTATTCTTTACTGAACAAGACAAATAAGCAGAGGAGAAATAATGGTATTGAATTTAGCAAGAAATTGCCATGAAAATTGGCTTGTTCCTAATCCTAGTCTCATTTTTCTCTCTTCCTGTTCCTTTCAACCGAGCGATAGCTGAAGCCCTGCTTGCTTGCTCACTCAACCGACCCCCCATGTAGATTTTTTTTGGGTGGTTGATGCTGTTAATTTTATTTTTTGTCCCCTTCTTTGTAGCATAGTTTTTGCTTTTCTTCCAATTGTAGTTTGATCAATGGTATCCTTTGTTTTCCGTAACGTTTGGTCGTCGACAAGAAAAGAAATTGCAATTTGAATCCTGAGTAGAAAGATGATGATAGTCGCCGCGCCTTGCCCCCATAAACAAAAAACATATTCATTCATTCAATCATTTCACCATAATTTAGTGAAGAACGACATCATGGAAGTCATGCTTGTGGTCATCGGCGTGCTCGCCCCAGTGAACAGGTCCAAGCTTGAGAATGCGGTAGCTGTTGTTGGAGTTGGAGTTGGAGCTGGCGCTGGCGTTGGACTCGACTGATGCTCGTCGCTCGGCGGCCGGAGTGTAGGAGCTGGCGGCGGGCTTCTGAGGGTATGAAGGAGATGTAGCCGGTGCGAGAGAGAGGAAGGATGATTTGTGAGGAGGAGTGAGAGGGAGGAAGTTTTGAGGAGGAAGGTCAGACATTTTGGTAGAGTTTTGAGTTGAGTTGTGTAGAGTCGAGAGTTGATGTAAGATGAGATAAGATGAGTTGAGTTGAGTTGAGACGGATGAGATAGTCGTTGAAGTTGGTATTGTATTGAAAAGGTTGATAATGAACAGACAAAACCAAGAGGGAAGACGTCCTCTTTATGCTTTCAACATCCCCTACAAGACTGGCGTCTCATCTCTCTACTCTTCTCCTCTTTCTCATATCTTTGGTCGCTTATAGAGACACATGCTTCTTGACAATCCATACCCACCAAACTTAATCGCCCACCCCCTGGGGTACCCCGGCCTTCCGTATCACCGAATCTACACAGCTTCTAGAGAATCGTCACCTTAATGCGAAACTAACACAGGTAGGTCCCGCCTATCCCGCTTCTGCCAACCCTCTGTGTCCCTCTGTCCCTCGCGTCTTTTCTCTTTGATCTACACTTACTAATAACCATGTACCACTTTTTACCCATAGTTGCTATCGACGCTGTCATACCGTTGTCGCGTCTTGGTTACGAATCTTGCTTGAGACAAAGATGAAAATCATGCCTTGTGATTATATACTATTTTTTGCCACATTTTGTTTGATCATCTGAGACTATCAGAAGCAGAAACGAAAACAGCCCCCCCGGAATAATTCATAATGTAGGGACATAATTGTTCTATTCTTGATGTGACCAGCACCGGTTGTCCATCCGGTTCTATTTAGACAATGATTGGTTGGTTCCCTAAAGGATGCTTGATAAAATCAGAACATATTATTATGGGCAGCCACACTTTTCTTTTCCTCTTCGCTTTTTACAATTATTAACGATTGCCGCGTCGCGTCTGAGAATCTAGTTATGCCATGTTTTATACAGCCTCCTTCTTACTCGCTCGCTACTGCAGCAGACTTAGATCTTTCTGGTACAACTGAGACTGCGGTACGTGGGGGCGTTTCCTCTAATTCTCCCACGCAGCCATGAACGGACCGGTCTTGCATACTCTACCCTGATTTTTATTTTTGTTTTTGTACATGCTTGTTATACATGACAGCAGTCAATCTGGCAGACATCTTGACTTGACACGGGTTTTGTCCGAGTTGGGTCTCGATGCCACTCCACCAAGTTGACCATCATGGTACACACATATTATACATCGCTACACTATCAGCTCCACTACAGCTAAAACAACGTAGATAAGGAGAGAGTCGAGAGCCTGATTCAAAGCTGTCAAAGCTTTGCAGATCGTGGGGAACTCCCGCCATGGATGGGATGCCACGCTTCTCCTTTCCCCTTCTTCTCCGTACTGAGCTCACTGTTTCGTTGATCCAAAGACACAGACGCAATTCTTTCTACTCATGCAGCTTTTCTCTTAATGTGATTGTCGCAGCTGTCTCTCCACCACTGCAAGCAGAAGGACTTCAGCCCACGCACCTAAGTAACCGAGCCATGCAGGCTTCTTTCTGAGTGGAGCGCTTCCCTTTCGTCATTACCAAAATCCATTGTGTACTCACTACTAGGCTATGCGGTAATGGACCAGCTTATCTTCTGGTGGGTTCGACGTGTTTCTGTCTACCGACTCTACCGCAGAAACTCCCATGACATGAGCTATCGCGGTGGTGTTGAGGCTACTGGTTATATGTTCCTTTCAAACTGCACAAAACATTCATAATTACAATCCAAATAAAATAATATCTTTCGTTTAAGACATCTCATGTATTACGTGCGCTATACATATATAATTCTACATTTTTGCACTAAATCGTGACCAGGCTTCAACAACAATAGACATCATAACACCACCTCCTCAAGTCACAGCCAGGCCCTAGTAAATGAGAAAATGTTAGGGCAAATAGGCCAATTCAATTTCCTAGTCTACTCGGTGAAGCAGCTGTTGTATGGTAAAGTCTTGATTCCAATCTGGATCATCATCCTGTATCTCATTGTATCTCGCCTTTCCCCTTTCCTCGCCGACCCCGTCGCTGGTGTACATCAAAATCAACTAACTATTAAAATCAAAGGCCTTGGTTCTCAATTTCTTTTTTCTCCTTCATCAGGTCAGGTGGCCACTTGCTTGGTCAGCCCCTTTCAAAGTAGACGAATCACTTCATCTCTTTCCTCCAATTTGATGTGGTTTTGTATTTTCTCGTTTAATTTGTAATCCCTACCAACTTCTTTTGCGGATCTATCATGCTTTAAAAATAAAACCCCTACCAAGAACCATGAAAACTGAAATGACAACCTGTGCCACGTATGCATTATTCAATCACAAATATTAATCGTTTGAGGGCGAGTTAGGAGAGCTGTTGTTGCATTGTTAGTTTAATGGTCATGATGCAATACGACACAAAAGACTCACTATTGGTTTCCAGACGTTCCCGGACCCGGAGTACGGGGAGAGAAAGCAGGCGATGTAGGCGAGTAACTTGGGCTGGTAGGCGACTGCTGAGTCGTAGGACTCCTTTGGAAGGTTGGACTCGTTGGCGAGTAAGCTTCAGGAGATGTCGGAGACCAAGAGGGAGATGCTGGAGAGTAAGATGGAGAGGTTGGGCCAGCACCATGCACGTTGGGCGACGTCGGGCTGTAGTTGGGGCTCGCTGGGGAGTAACTGGGAGAAGTAGGAGAGTTGAACTGCGCCGGTGATGTAGGCGAGTAGTGTCGAGGGGACGACGGCGAAGTAGGAGAGTAGCTTGGTGATGTCGGGCTGTAGCTGGGGCTGGCTGGGCTGGTAGGCCGCAACATGGGCGAAGTGGGCGAGAATGATGGTGACGATGGGCTGAAAGAAGGTGATGTCGGTCCATATCGACCCATGCCACCGCCGTCGATGAGAGGTGAAGTGGGCGAGTATCCCATGTTGGGCGACGTGGGGGAGTAGTTGAATGGCGACGTTGGCGAAGTGCTGCTGAACGGGCTGGCCGCGCCACGGCTGTACGGGCTCATGGGAGCGGTACCGCCAAAGCCAACGCTACCACCACCATATACGGTATCGAAGCCAGCAGGCGTGTCCGATCCAGCACCCTGGATAGGAGAGAAGTTTCCAGCAGCAGGAGAGCTCATGCTGAGGTAACCTGAATCCGCCATAGGAGAACCTGTGTCGTAAGGAGTAGCAGCTCCCTCGATATCTCCGCTCTTTGTAGGCATGCCTGCCATCAAGCCCATACGAGAGTTATCCGAGATGACAGTCTCAAGCATCTTGGGATCCAAGAGAACGTCAAAATTACCAGTACCCATTGGCGCCATCTGTCCAAGCATGACGTTTTCAGAGATACCACGGCAGTCATCCAATTCACCTGTCGCCGCAGCTTCAAGCAGAATCTCCACGGTTTCCTCGAACGAACAACGCATCAGAGCACCAGTATCAGCTCGGTTAATTCCGTGACGCGTGACAGCAGAGATGATACCTCTGTAAGTCATTACGTCCACAAGCAGAGCAATATGTCGATGATTGACGTAAGAACCATCAAAGGCCAAAACGTTCGTCAATTCCTTTGCCAGAGCCGAACGAGCAGCTTCGATACCAAACACCTCAACAATCTGGTAAAGATCGTTGGTATATGTTCGAGTTGCATCGACACCATCGACAGCCAACACTTCACGCAGAGCAGTACCACTGGTATCCAAGTACCATTGTGTGCAGCGAGGGTCGTCCTTGATGGCGAGCAACGCTCCATCTGAGTCTTCGGTGAGCTTAGTTCCTTTTGTCAAGAAAGCACGCTCGATGCCAGGGACACCACGGAGAGTAAGCGTGTCCAATAGATGGGCTTCCAGACGCTTGAGCATAACATCGTCTTCCATTCGGCCACCGTCGCCATCATCGTCCTTATCACCGGTGTGAATGGTGCGGATACGAATGACTTGCTCATCGGCGTTGTTGTCACTGAAGATGACCGCCAGATCAGTGGGGTACTCCTCCTTGATGCGCTGAGCAACGTCGTCAATCTTGATCTCCTTGTCGAGAAGCTTCTGTCGATCGAGAGTGATACGCAGAAGCCATCGCGACTGGTTGGCAGTGGGATCAACGCTTTCGTCGGGAATCATGTAGTAGGACTCGACCATGTCCACATCCTCAGGAATGTTTGTCTCAGTAATGTTGGGATCATAGTAGATCTCAGTGACTGAAGTGACAGAGCGGAGGTTAGTGTATTCGACCATACTTCGCAGCTTCTTGGCTTGCTCCTGCTTTGCAAGAGGTGTGTTGAGATAGACTGCCATACTAGGAGTCTTGATGTTTTTGGCCAAGTTAAGAATTTCCTTAAGACGAGGCACACCAAGGGTAACGTTCTTGGAAGACACACCAGCGAAATGGAAAGTGTTCAATGTCATCTGAGTGGCGGGCTCACCAATGGACTGGGCAGCCAAAACACCAACCATTTCACCAGGGTTAACAAAAGCACGGTCCCATCTGTTCTGAAGCTCGCCCAGAATATGGTCGAAAGCCAGCTTGTTCAGTCGGTGCTCCTTAACGACTTCCTTGAAGGCAAGTCTAGAGCGCAACAGTCCCTTGAAGAGAATGGAGGCGTTCGCGTCAGCCTCCAACGAAATTGGGTCGGTTCCGCGGACAATTTTCATGTTATCCAGCATGTTCTGCACTGCTGGGATAACATCAGAAGGTCGCAGGTTGCTGCGATCGTTCGCCTTGACATTAAAGACACGCTTCGCTGACTCGATAATGCGAGTAATGTTCAATGGCAGTTGCATCATTTCCTCATTACCCTTTGACCTGTTGATCTCTCGAATGCGGGTGCGAGCATGCACCAAATTCTCCCATTCCTCGTCAAGGAGGGCCATAGAAGGCCTGTCACCAGTCAACTCATTACCGAACTCGTAATCATGCTTGAACCACTCAGGAGGGTTAGCGAGATCAAGGCGATACTTCTTCTCGAAAGCAGTGTTCGACATGTTGAGAATTCCCAGCTTCTGCTTCTCAATGATCATAGCATCGAGACCGTCCTCGCCGTAAAGGAATTGAACAATGTCACCCAGAGAGTTGCGAACAGTACCATCATAGCGGGCAGAAAGATCTTCAAGAGCTTTGACCAATCGTCGCTGAATGTAACCAGTTTCTGCAGTCTTGACTGCAGTATCAATAAGACCTTCTCGACCAGCCATGGCGTGGAAGAAAAACTCGCTGGGGGTAAGACCACGAAGGTACGAGTTCTCGACGAAACCACGAGCTTCAGGAGAGTAATCATCCTTGGTGAAATGAGGCAGCGTACGGTACTTGAAGCCAAAAGGAATACGCTTTCCTTCGACGATCTGCTGACCGACAAGCGCAGTCATCTGTGAAATGTTGATAGAAGAACCCTTGGAACCTGAAGAAGCCATGGTGACAGCGTTGTTTGAATCCTTCAAACTCTTCTGTGTTGTGGTACCAGCCTTGTCACGGGCCTGGTTGAGAGCCATAGAGACCTTGTTTTCGAAAGTCGCTCGAACGTTCATACCAGGCAAAGCCTCAAGCTCGTTGGCCGTAGCCATCGCCGTCAAGCGGGCGACCTCAGCCTTCTCCTCGTCGATATGAACCTGAACCTTGGCAATGGTCGCCGCATCGGGAATCGTGTCACCGATACCAATGCTGTGACCATTTTGCAGAAGCCAGTAAGTGACAACTTGCTGCACTCCGTTCAGGAAAGCCATGGCACCCTCAGGTCCCAACTCATTGTAGCTGATATGCACAATACCGCCAGCAGAAGCACCAACACTCTTCTTGGTGAGAAGACCATACATTAGCTGACCGGCCTGGATCAAGAGACCCTCGTCCTTAAGAGGGGCGCTTTCACCAGAGTCGGTACCGTTGAAAAGGGAGACCTCCTTGGGGATAACCATGCTGATGAGCTGCTTACCAGTCCATCGAGGACGGGGCTTGTAAATAGCTGGCTGAGGAATGACACCATCCCAGTTAGGGACCCAAAGCATACAGTTCATGATCTGCTCCTTGGTGAGGAAGACATCTCGACGACACAGCTTGTATGCTCCAGCGAGAGAGTCCTGAACGATACCCATGAGAGGACCGTTCTTCTGAGGAGACACGATGTTGAGAGGGACCAGACAAAGCTCCTTGACCTCGGCACGTGTCTCTTCACTCTGAGGAACGTGAAGGTTCATCTCGTCACCATCGAAATCGGCGTTGTAGGGAGAAGTAACAGACAGGTTGAGACGGAAGGTGGAATAAGGCATAACACGGACTCGATGACCCATCATAGACTCCTTGTGCAGAGACGGTTGACGGTTGAAGATGATGTAATCACCTGTCATCAGATGACGCTCTACCTTCCATCCGTACTCGAGTGAGATAGCTCCAGCACGTCGGTGATGTCGTAAGTCAATTCGAGAGCCGTCTGGTCGAACAACGTACTGGGCACCGGGGTGTTCGTTGGGTCCGTTCTCGACAAGTTGGTGGAGCTTCTCGATGTTGTAAGGAGTGACAGTCTCGGGATAAGTGAGAGTCCTGGCGATGCTGCGAGGTACACCGACCTCGTGGAGGGAAAGGTTGGCATCACCAGTAATAACGGTACGTGCAGAGAAATCGACACGCTTACCCATCAGGTTACCTCGGAGACGACCTTCCTTACCCTTTAGACGGGCTCGAATAGCTTTGACAGGTCGACCGCTCTTTTGCAGAGCACGAGGTTGACCAGCAATATCGTTATCCATATATGTGGCAACGTGGTATTGCAGCAGCTCCTCAAAGTCGCGAGCAATGTGCTGGGGTGATCCCTCGCGAATAGCCTGCTTCACGTTTCCGTTGGCACGAATGATATCACCCAGCTTGTAAGTCAAATCATCTTCGTTGCGCATACCAGTGCCAGTGCCGTCCATAGAAATACTAGGGCGAACAGGAGGCGGTGGTACGGGAAGGACGGTGAGAACCATCCATTCCGGACGAGCGTAATCCGAGTTGAGACCCATGTTAACTAGATCCTCCTCGCTAATCCTTCTCAAAATGCCGTGAGCGGTCTCGGGTGTGATGGGTGTTGTCTCCTTCTTCTTCGTCTTGTGACCGTCTTCATCAACTGTAATTTCGAAAGCGGCCTTGAGTTGCAGAGCACCTTGCCGAACAGCAGGTTGAACATTACCACAGCCACCGTGGCCTTCCACGGGACCAGTCTTGAGCGTAGCGGCGAATTCGTCGTCTTTTTGCTTCGGCTCGTCGTTTTCACAACGCTTCTTCTTCTTGCAAACTTCCCAAACTCGGTTAAATCGGACTTTAGGATCTCGAGTGTTGATGGCTGCAACGAACTCGGGATCTCTCTGAGTAGGAGGTTAGCGTACAAAGGTCAAATAGCGTCATACAATAGTGAGACGAACAGAATCGGCTAGCACTTTGCTACAATTGTGGCAAACAATCTCCAGAATCTTCTTGACTTTCTTGATAAATCCAGGATGGTAGACAGGCTTGGCCAGCTCGATGTGGCCGAAATGTCCAGGACACTCGCCCATGGCTTGTGTGCAAGTCTTGCATCGGAACGATCTGTCGATCGAACCTAGAAGCAGGTCGTTGAGACCGCCATCACGAGGCTTGGTCTTATTCTCGTCCATCGTCTCGGGGTAAACGATATGGCAGACACTCATGTTCTTGATCTCCTCGGGGGACATCAAACCGAATTGAATCTCTTCCACTGTCTTGAGCGGAGCGCTCGAGTGGGTGAAGTAGAGGTTGGCCATGGTGGCGATTGGTGATTGTTCTGACGTGGAGTAGAAAGGAGCGAGTAGCGAGAGTAGAGATCTGAAAGCGCGCCAGAACGTAAATAAACGCGAAAAGGCTGAAGAAAAGTGCAAAAGTTTGCGATTAAGTAATTTGTTAAAAGCGCAAGGCTAGAAATTTCGATGATATATGCACTCAAATGCGATTGCTGGATAGTGATGAATCGCAACGCCTGTCCTGGCCAACCGGGCCTAGGTGAACCTCAGGCTGGTCTCCCCCGTCGCCGCCACCTCGTAAGTCGCAGAAACTCGAAAAATCGCGGTCGGCGATGTCGTCAATCGGTCGATGTCGGTCGATGAGCTATTTCGATAAGTTGCGCGCGATGCCCGACGCGCGATGTGATGACTTTGTGTTGTAGGCAAAGTTTGTCGTGGTTGAAGCGAGAAGGTCGGGGGAAGCCTGAAAGAATCTGGACTTGAGAGCGGCTGGCAGCAGGTCACGCGCTAAGCCCTTTCGGGACTACTTGGAGCTTTGGGTGTTGCCTGAGGCTTGTTGAGCAGCTAGTACAGTTACTTATACTCCACGCTCTCACGT
Organism: Fusarium armeniacum; assembly: GCA_013618295.1. Taxonomy (NCBI): domain Eukaryota; kingdom Fungi; phylum Ascomycota; class Sordariomycetes; order Hypocreales; family Nectriaceae; genus Fusarium; species Fusarium armeniacum. The sequence goes on along the minus strand of JABFER010000164.1, from coordinate 322,091 downwards.
GCTGACTAAAGCACTCTTAAGGAGAGATCTGGTACACAGTCGCGTTTTTTTAATGAGGCCATCAAGTATCTGTACCTTTGCCCCTATGAATAATGGATCCAATCACGCCCAGGCTCTGACGTTAGAGGTCCGGGCAGTGACTCAGGCAAAACACCTCCAATTGTTCATGCTTTAAGGGGCGGAAAAAACTCCTGTGATAAAAGTTTATACAAAACATAGATCAATTAATAGAGTTGATATTTAGCTGTCAAGCTTAATTTCGATCTCAGAAATCACTGCTGACTAGGTACCTACTAATTATACCATGTCCCTGAAGTATCATAAAACCTAATTCCAGGTACGCGGGTACAACCTCAATTGATAAGTCTCACGATAGGTAAGTTCTGTTCCCTGGAGGCGTTCCTCACCTCTAATTGTTCCACATTGTGCCCGAGCACTTTTTTCTATTAATAAAATAGTTTCAAAATGCATTAAACGTTATTGCCACGCCACTACTAGGTCGTTTTATTTTATCTCTTTGTTGGGATGGAAAACCGTCAATTGCTCTGCTATGAGCTATCCCTATTTCATGCAGCTTTAGCTCCTAGCAACGTATGCGACAAAGGCCACTTTGTTCTTTGTTAGTAAGTAAAGCCGACTAACGCTTTCGCCCTCTTCTGCTGGCCGTGCTTTTCTTGACGGGTGGTTTCTCCTCCAAATCACTTTGGCCCTCCCCTGGACTTCTACGTCTCATGGTGCCAGTGGATACGGCGATGAATTCATCCTCACTGTCGCTCTCGCCGAGATTAAACAGAATCGGCATTCGGAAACTTTCGTCTTCGTCCAGAGTTTTGGATGGGTCGACCGTCAAGACGTCCACCTCCTCGTCTTCCGCATCCAGTCGCCGTCTGTGGATTTCTTCTTGGGCGTAAATATCAAACTCGTCCTCCCGCTCGATGTACTCGACATTTTCTTCCACTTCGGCAAAATCTGGCGCCAAAGCCGACCATTTTTGCGGACTCACCACGGACCAAATGTATATGCGACCGGTTTCCAAACCACAGGCGGCTAAGAGCGCACGGGTTGGGTGCCACTCTATTACTCCTTGCTCTTCTTTTGGGTCTTTGAGCATGCATACGAGACTACCGTGGTTACGCTCCCAAACGTACAGCTCGTGGTTGTTATACGTCGAGGCTGCTACGTATTCACCAGTAGCACTAAACGTGACGTGATTCCATGATAATCTGTTGACAACATCCTGAAATTTGTGCTCCAATGGTACTTGTAACGTGTCGAGGTCGAGGTTTTCCGCTAGCAAGTTAGGCACGCGTAGTGTTCGAATAATTCTGTCTTGAGAATTAACAAGCAGCTCACGGCCCGACACTGTCATTCTCATTGTCGTGATGACTCCCGAGCATATCTTCTCAGAATATATAATTTCGTAGGTCTTTGCGTCGACAATATTTAGTTTTCCTTTGTTCGTGCCAGCAAGGATATGATCTCCGGTTGTGCTCCAGACCGCACAGGTTGTCATCTGTTTGGCATCTTCTTTTGCTTGTTTCTCGCGTAGCGCAGGGTCGTCGGTGTTCGGTCGCTTGGGTGCGGATGGTAAGATGTGTTTTACATCGACGGGGTCGGTGATATCGACGAGAACGGGCTGTTCTTCAAAGAGTGCTGCGACGAATTGAAGGCTGGCGCACGTTAGCTGAACTCTTTGGACTGGTCGCATTTCTCTTACTGGTTCCACGGATGGAGCTCAGCCATGTATACGGGTGCACGAAAGCGAACCTCGCGCAAGCGCTTGCCATCCTGGAGGTCCCATAGAATAGCTTTCCATCCTTGGCAGGTTGTGAGAAGATACTGTCCACATCGCGACCAGCTCAGAAATGTGATGCTCTTATTGTGACCTCTCAATTTTATGGCTACCCCCATAGTATCAAGATCCCACACCACAACTGTTCCATCAACTCGGCCGGATGCTAGGTAATCTCCTTGGCGGTTGAAGCGCAATGTTGTCGCATGTCCCGATCGGATCGTATTCGTGATGTTCTCGGGATAATCCTGGAGGAGGTAATCATCTGAAAGTAGCAAGTTCATCTTGGAGCAACTATTGAAGATAGCATTGAGGTACTGTTATGAACGAAAATGTCGTGATTGAAATAAGTGTTTGTGTAGGACTAGAGTTTGGCTTCAGCCGTGCTGTTTGGGTGGATGTTGATTGATCTGCAAGGCTGCGATGGCCCCACCTTCACTCCAGGTGTGCAAGCAACAAATGTGGCTGATTTTCCACTGTACATATCATATGTACATGCCGTACGGGAATAAACACATTGCACCCCTCCATCTCTCCCCCCACCAGTTGCTCAAGTTGCACTAACAATTCTCACAAAGCCCCTCTGATTTCACAAACATCAGTCAGTCACCAACTAAACGCAGGTTCTACGCCAACATCAGTTCCACTGTTGGTTTTCCACTGGCTAGATCATCAAGATGGCGAACTCCAAGTGAGTTTTGTAGATCATCGGCTTATTACATGTAGCCTAATCGTTTACAAGATTCGAGTATGTTCGTAATTTCGAGACGACGGATGCTCTGATGCCCAACACATGGATTGTGGTTCGCGTTGACGGCAGGGGCTTTACCAAGTATATACAGCCTTGATGAACAACTGGAATTAGACTAACTCTGTTAAGAATGTGTGCAAAGTATGCCTTTGAGAAACCAAATGATCGCCGAGCTTTGGATCTCATGAATACTGCAGCCAAGGCAGTTGTGACTGAACTACCAGACATCACTATCGCATATGGCGTGAGTGATGAGTACAGGTCCGTTGGATTAGACTTGCAGAAGATGGCTCGTAATAACAAACCCACCAGTTTCGTCTTTCACAAAGCATGCACTTTGTTTGAACGAAGAGCCAGGTACAGATTCGTTCTCTTCTCGAGTCGACCCTTGACTTACCATGTTTCAGTAAACTTGTCAGCACTGTCGTGTCTACCTTCACAGCCAACTACGTATACTCTTGGTCCACTCACTTCCCTGATACACCCTTGTCTCCTCCGTTGCCTTCATTTGACGGGAGAGCAGTGTGCTATCCCAGTGTGCAGAATCTCCGCGATTACATGAGCTGGCGGCAAGTGGATTGTGAGTATTCCAAAGTGTGCCAAGATCAGTTTCGGTGCTAACGATCAAGGTCACATCAACAATCTTTACAACACTAGTTTCTGGTCATTGATTCAGGTCAAGGGCCTTGACAACAAGGAGGCTGAAAAGAGGCTTGCTGTAAGTCGTCAGTGTTTCTAGACCCCAGACATTCTAACACATCGCAGGGGACATACGCAGCAGACAAGAACGAAATTCTCTTCTCGGAATGTTCCATCAACTACAATAATGAGCCAGAGATTTACAAGAAGGGCAGTGTCATCTTCCGTGACGTATGTGCTCCGGCTCCCTACGCAAGAACACACACTAATTTAGACAGTACGAGCTCGTTGACCCAAGCTCTCACAATATCACGCAGACTATTGACTCCCAGGCAGAGCCGACTCAACAATCCAAGACACAAAAGGAGAAGGACAAGAAGAGTCGCGCAAAGGCTCGCGTGGTGGTGGAGCACGTAGACATTATCAAGGACGATTTTTGGGATCGAAGACCATGGCTTCTTTCAAACAAGCCAGGAAAGATTCCGAAACAGACGTAAAATATACATCTATGGGGTATCATCCAAAAAAAACTCCCATTTAACCTCAACTCCGTGAATATGCTCTCGCTGTATATGCCATTAAACTCCGTTCTTTTTGTCTTTGTGGCCCTCTATTTTCCAGCCTCCTTTGCTCTTTGCCTTCTCTTTTCTTCTTTCTTTGCCCGTCGCCTTCGCTTCTCCTCGTCTGCATCGCTTGATTCGGCTGATGACTTGGATGATCTGGACGACTTGGAACCTTTCTTTGACTTCTTCAGCTCTCGGCGCGCAGCCTTCGCGGCTCTCTTTTCTGCACGCGCCTCCTTGCGCCTCTTCTTTTCTTCTTTTCGCACTCTCTTTTCTTCCTTGGTCTCTTTTCGAGGCTTGTCCTTGTTGGATTTGCTCGAGTCTTTCTGTTCGCTGGAATCCGTTTCCGATGACTCTGTGCTCGAGTCATTTAGATTGAGTCTGTCTATTGTTCCTTCGAGAAATCCACCTCGGACGAAAGTCGAATAGACGGAGTATTTGCCGAGGTTCTTGTCGATAACGTTGAGCTTGCCGGTAGTGACAGTTTGTACGACCTTTCCCTTTTTAGATGTGTCAATGCCTTTAAGTTGCTCGTCGAAGGCGTTCATCCACCATTGATCACTGGTGAAATGTTGTTTTTGGCCCAAGCCTTTGGTATTGTCTTTGCGATTCAAAAGTAGAGGTTTCGCGAGTCCGATCGAGTCGTCGGTTTTGTGGAGGGAGTGGCCGGTGCCTCTCCAACCTTGGGAGGAAAGTAGCGCATGTGCATCCATCGCCTTTTTGTTTAAGAGACCCTTCTATTAAATGATTCGTGGTTATCTTGGTCTCGACTTGGTTAAAGAAAGAGCTGAGCAAATATTGAAGTGTTGAGGAACACGGACGATTTCGAGAGATGCGACTGGGAATTTTTTTTAGCGGGGCTGGCTTATCAGACCCCTGATAATCGTATCGCGTCTAAACCCATTTTCATCCAGGTTACCCTATAGTCAAGCATTACAATTGAAGTGCGACAATGGACTTGTGAATATGTGACTAAACTGGAGATCATATTATGTTTATTGTTGACGAACTTCTGTCTTTTTGACCAAATATGCCAGTTTTTAAAGACTCTTTACCACACTCGGACTCATGTGTAACTCTATCATCAGACTTGAGTTATGCACATATATTACCGTACGTAGGTAGGTAGCTAGCTACCTTATCACGTGTGTCTTGAAGCATCTTGATGGATATGAGAGATCGAAGAATTTGTATCATCTCCTCTTACATAGTAGATGTTTTCGATCAACAACACAGACCCTGATTCCAGAGCATCTATTATCTCATCGTCTATATACATGGATAACGCATTTAGTAAGGCTGCATCTTTTGGTTCCTGGTCCCTGTGTCAATGACGTTGGATCTGCAAGCCTCGATTGATTAAACGGAGCTCAAGGCGCCACACTTGTCTAAACATACCTTAGCAAATGACATTTAAAACACGAGCATGGAACATTCAGACCACATATCTCATTAACTTCCTACTCTCAGTGTTGCAATCATATCAATGTGCTGCACGTGATACAGGCCCAGCACTTGTCAGCTCCTTCAGTGATTACATCACACGCTGCAACCATCGATCCACTTGTCCCTTACCCCAGGACTTCAGGTTGGCTTAGTTCTAAGCCTATGAGTTTCCTTACTGCAGCACACAACCAACACTACTTGAAAAGTCTGCCTAAGTCGAAGCTGAGGCATTCTTAAGTGGTTGTGCACATTCACGGACGGCCCGAGGATATGCTCCATCTTGACATCACAAATCCATTCCTGCTATAAGACCAGCTGTCGTCCCCACTAGGCAGAAGCCCAGCAGCTATATACTACTAAGTTACATCAACAACACTACCGTATTATCAGCGATCGCGTCTGCAGCGAACATACCGTCAAACATGGCGCCAACATGCTCAGACCCTCGCCAAATCGTCATCACTCTCAACCCCGCACGGCGTCAAGCCCTGCTGAAACTCGTTGACGAGATCACCTCTTACATGATAGATCAACTCCAGGCATCTGACGAAGAGCTGGGCCCTGTTCTATCAACCCCTCGGGATGAAAGTGGACCTTCGACACCCAGGGATGAAGGTAGATCGTCAACGCCAAAGAATGACGACTTTTACAAGAAGGCTCAAGAGCAAGAGCAGCAGCCAAAAAAGCCGTCAGCTCAGGCGCTGCGCATTCAAAAGGCTGCGATCAAGCACATGAAGGGATGGAAGAACGAATTCATGCCAAAACTTGAAGAGATTGTTCGTGTCAAGGATGATTACAAGATTCAAGATGAGAGACGCAAACATCAAGAAGCTGCTGAAAAGAAGAAGCTTGACACACCAGAGGAGGGCGAGAATCTCATCAGTTTTGGTGAAACAAAGGTCGACAAATCTGCAGATATTGCTTCTCTCCAGTCCTTGTATCACCCAGTCCCAACAAGACTGACGACTATCCCCGCTGCTGATAGGCGGGAGGCCGTCTCATGCATCCTCCTGCTCCTTCTGTCCACGGGCAAGTATTCTGCCCATACCCGAGCACTGGCATTGTATCTCGCTTCTGCCCTGGAGCTTCCCCAGACTTTTATCATCAAGGAAGAGATGGAAATTGCAAAGACTCTTTTGGAATCTTCCAAGGATCAAGAAAAGCAGCAGGAAGTCATGTCTGCCGAAGCCGAAGCATCAAAGCGCCGAGAGGAGAACAAGTTTAGTAGGTTCTGGAAAGTTGGCCTTGCCTCTGTTGCTGGAGCAGCGGTTATAGGTGTCACCGGTGGGTTGGCAGCCCCTCTGGTCGCCGGCGCTGTTGGTAGTATCCTTGGTGGTGTAGGTTTAGGAGGTGTCGCGAGCTTCCTGGGTATCTTTTGGATGAATGGCGCCCTAGTAGGTGCTCTGTTCGGTGCTTACGGTGGTAAAATGACGGTATGTGACCCTAAACTCTGTCGGATTCGTCCGCTAACACGAAGCAGGGTGAGATGATGGACAAATATGCCAAGGAGATTGAAGACTTCTGCTTTATCCCTCTCAAGGGAGTATGGGGTGAAATCTTCAACGCTGAACAGGATCAAGCACAAGCACAAGAACGGCGCCTACGAGTTACGATTGGAATCAACGGTTGGCTGCGTGACGAAGAAGATGTTACTAAACCCTGGCGTGTTCTCGGTGACGATTCCGAGGTGTTCGCCCTGCGTTACGAAATGAAGTCTCTCATCGCTCTTGGACATGCGCTTCGAACTATGGTCGAGTCTTTCGCTTGGAAGAAGGTCAAGATGGAGATTCTCAAGCGTACTGTTTTTGCTACGCTTCTTGCTGCACTTTGGCCTATTCAATTGCTCGCCGTCGCTTCTAACGTCGATAACCCCTTTGGCCATGCGCATAACCGATCTCGAAAGGCAGGACAACTACTTGCGGATGCGCTTATCAACAAGGTCCAAGGAGAACGCCCCGTGACACTGATTGGCTATTCTCTAGGTGCAACAGCAATCCATGCTTGTCTACAATCTCTTGCCGAGCGACAAGCCTTTGGTCTCATTGATTCTGTTGTTATTATTGGCGCTCCCGCTCCTTCTGCACCCCCTCACTGGCGCACTCTTCGTACTGTTGTCTCAGGAAAGATTTTCAACGTATACTCGGAGAACGATCTGATCCTTGGTTTCGTGTACCGTGCCCACAGTCTCTCCATGGGTGTTTCTGGCTTGCAAAACATCCAGGAGGTTGAGGGTATTCAGAACCTCGACCTGAGTGACACGGTCAGCGGACATCTCAGATATCCCGATCTCATTGGAGAAATTCTCAACAAGTGCGGCTTTGTTGGCATCAAGGCTACTTCAGAAATTGAAAAGGATGAGCTCATTCTCATGAAGGATCGTCATGCTGAAGGCGAGCTGATCGACCTCGAAGGAACAGCATCGGAGGGACAGGAGAAGCCTCGGTCGCCCAGCCAAGAGGAAATCGAGAAGGACCTCCATGGGCTCAACATCTCTCCTCCAGCCCTCGTCTCACCTTCACAGCCTCCAGCTCAGGAACAGCAGCAGAAGGTTTCCGGTTCTGAAAACCCACCACTTCCTCGGCGACCTGTTGCCCAGGATAATGAACCAGCACCGGAACTTCCCCGTCGGCCTGTAGCAAGCGAAAAGCAGTCAGGAGAAGGAGCTGAAGAATCTACCCCACCGTTACCTCGACGCCTTACCGAACCTCAACACGAAGACAAGCCTGCCATTCCTCGCCGACCTGTCGGAACTGGCCAGGAGGTAAATCCTCCTCTGCCCAGGCGACCTATTGAATCTTCGCATGATACACATCAACAGCGACCTTGGACACCTGAGTCGAACGTCACTGATGACGAGGAGTATACTCACATTGCCATGGTTAGCTATGATAGTGACCACAGTACGAAATAAGCGTGATAAGAAGTTGTGTCACAGTCGATAGAAAATGTGCAAGCAGACGTATAGAGGGAACTGTCAATTTTTTAGAGCTAGATGCTGAAGTCTATACACTCGATCACACATATCGATGCTCTTCTTAGAAGCTGAAGGCTTTCTCTTGACGATCCACAGAAGGAAGCACTTCTCTCGATATCCACTCTTCAGCTGATATCGTTCTCGCAGATGAAGCCTAGAATTCAGGCATACGCTGAGAAGAAGGCAACATCACGATAGAAGTTATGCATCGCAAATGTACCTGGTATCTTTAGTTCTTACCATACATGAGTGATCATATTATTCTTTTCTTTTGTATAGTAATACAAACTGCTTGTCTGCCTAATATCATGACATGAGTGGCTCACTTGTTAGTGCTTAAGCTATCCCTGCTAGCCCAGGTCCCAACCACCCACACCCAGATCTAGGAAGTGTGTGACACTGCACCGCGTTCTACTTAACGCGTCGTGCTTTTAAACTAACGTTCACTAACCCCTTGGCCTTGCATCACCACTCTACACCAAAATTCTCACGTACCTCCCTCCCTTCTATCCATATTATACCACCACACACTCGTCCATTGTCTCAATATTTCTCTCTAAATATTATTCAACTCCAATCGATCTCTTGAATTTTTACATCTGGCTAATCGCCCATAATTCGTCCCGCACGAGTTCTTATTGCAAGAGTCCCTCCCTCGTATCGAGGGCTCAGCGTGCACCTTTCTTCCTCCTCCGTTCACAGTCTCCACCCGCGATTCCTCGCCATGTCAGCGCTCAAGCGCAAGGCCGGTGCCTCTGCAGGCAATGACTCGAAAAAGACCAAAGCAGATGGCAATATTGCTTCGTTCTTTGCTGCAGCACCCAAGCCAGCTGGTAGCACTGTTTCAGCTTCCGCTTCTGCGCCAGCCGCCAAGTTCGACAAGACCAAGTGGGTGGATTCTCTGAAGCCGGAGCAGAAAGAGCTCTTACAGCTCGAAATCGATACCCTTGACGAGAGCTGGCTGGCACATCTCAAGGATGAGCTTGTTTCCAAGGAATTCCTTGATCTGAAGCGATTTCTCGATAGGGAAATCACCTCTGGCCGTAAGGTCTTTCCTCCCAGGGATGATATCTACTCATGGTAAGTTTCCAATTCGTAGTTCGCAACTTTAGGTGTGTCTAATTCTTCTGTCCCAGGTCCCGTCATACCCCTTTCAGTAACGTCAAGGTCGTCATCGTTGGCCAAGACCCTTACCACAACGATAACCAAGCTCACGGATTGGCATTCTCCGTTCGTCCTCCGACTCCGGCGCCGCCCTCTCTCAAGAACATGTACATTGCTCTCAAGAAGGACTACCCCACATTCGAGCCACCGCCGAACCGCGGAGGTCTCCTTACTCCCTGGGCAGAACGAGGCGTCCTCATGTTGAATACTTGCCTCACAGTCCGAGCTCACGAGGCCAACTCCCACTCTAACAGAGGCTGGGAAAGGCTTACGCAAAAGGTCATCGACATCATTGCACAAAAGAGGACGAGGGGTGTGGTATTCATGGCTTGGGGAACGCCGGCTGGCAAGCGAGTGCAAAAGATCGACCGCGTCAAGCATCTCGTGCTGCAGAGTGTCCACCCCAGTCCTCTCAGCGCGTCCCGTGGTTTCTTCGACTGCAACCATTTCAAGAAGGCTAATGACTGGCTCGTATCGCGATACGGACCTGATGGAGAGATTGACTGGGCACTGGGACCTGGTTCATCTACCAAGGCCCCTATCAAAGAGTCTGATGCCAACGAGGCCAAGGTGGCTGAGAAGAAGGCCGATGCCATTGAGAAGGCCAAGCCCGAGGTTGTCAAGAAGGTCGAGGAAGACAAGGAGAACGATGCTGACTTTGACGAGGATGAAGAGGCCTTGGAAGAGGCCCTCAGGTTAGCCGAGGAAGAGGAGAAAGAAAAAAAAAAGTAAAGGCTGTGTGAGTGGCATCGCATCGCATGTTTTAAGTTTTTAATACTGGCGTGTACGTGTTATGACGGCGTTCAACACTGAGGGAAGGACAAGGGAACTGGGTATGAAAGTATAAGGTATGAAGGGATATAGGTATAGCTTTTCTAGTCAGGGTTTCGCGGGAGGATCAGCCTCGGAAATCCATGTACATGGATCATGGTATAACGAACGAATCTCGGCGAGCGAAAATGAAGAACAAGTGTGAAACTAAGACGACACATAAGCAAAAGCATATTTTGACGTAAACTTTGGAGACATCTCATGCGGCGGCTCATCGAAGTCACTGTCGAATCAATATAGACTTGTCACAAGAATGTGTTCGCGTGGCAGGATGAAGTCAATTGAATACCTGTCAAAGATCAAGAAGATTATGTTTACATCGATCGTTGAAAACGATTGCCCGAAGCAGATATAGGTCGAAGAGGAATGTCGGAAAAGTTGGGCATGAATAAACATATAATTAATTACAGGATTGGACGGCCCTTGAAAGGATACAATCAGTTTTTCTTAACCTCACTCCTATTCTCCTGTAACTGTCAAGATTCGCACTGCCTTTTCTGTTGCTGCAACCTCTAGTGGTATCATATATCAAGCAAAGGAAAAGAAGAAGAAAGAAAAATGGGATATCAAACAACACAAGAGGAAATGAAGAAACAAATCAGCGTCGGCTGGTATTAGGCGTGTGCAGGGTTTGCGAAATGTGTCTCGTAGATGTGTCACGTCGTCGCAAGGCATCATACAGGACCAAGGCTTCGTTCACCAGTGAATCAATCGAGGCCATGCTATGCCTTAAGATAGACTTGGGTCGTTTAGTAACGAGGACCTGGGGCTTGAGGTCCATTTGAGCCCTCCATATTGTTCGTCAATTCGGCTACACGAGCCTTGATTCGGGCAACACGGGATTCAATGGCTGAATGATATGTTAGTCTTTCTGTTTGCCTTTAAGGATTCTGGGCGAACTTACTCTCTTCTCCGCTTGTATCATCGTCACCGTCTCCAGTCCTGCTGCTGTGGCTGTAGCCTGGTCGCAATTGCTCATCAGGGCGCCCGGCAGCTCTCTCGGCAGCATTCTTTCGGATCTGGGCCCATCGATCCTGAACACCTGGGCCTGCACTGTGACTCAGCTTTTCCTCAGTCTGAGATGGCCCTCCGATCTGAGGAGAGTGGCGAGGTGATCGTGGAATAGGGGGAGGTGTGGCATCGTTCTCGTCGTCAGAGTCGGGCGCAAAGGCTGGCTGGTCTTGGAGAGGACCCTGGTTGAAATGAGGGACCGAGGTCTGAGCCGGAGAGTCCTTAGCACCAATGGGGATTTGTGACTGGTCCATGATGGGCTCAACGATTTCAGGGTTCTTCTGAGGCGTATCAACACGCTGGACAGGCTCCTCCATAGGCGTCACAAACTCGGCGGCTGGTGTAGGGGTTGGAATGTCAGCCTCATCGGGCTGGGGCACGGGAACACGCTGGATAGGAGCCGCTGGCTCAGGCGTGTCTGCTGGTGTAGGAGACTGCTGAGCCGGTTCTGGTGTCGCCTGGTTTTGGCGAAGGAAGGCATGAACATTGGCAGCAGCATCCTCAGGCACCTTGGAGCTTCTGTTCTTACGGAAGAGCTTGCGGAAACCACGGTTGTCCTTTTCTGCCTTTTGAAGTTTCTTCTTCTTCTTGTTCTCGGGGCTTGATGGAGTGGGTGAGACCATGCCTTCACGAGAAACATCTTGGGCAGGCTCATCGTCTTTAGGAGGTGGCACAGGGCTAAGAGGGCTGACAGGCCGTGTCGGTTCGGGCGCCGACTCCTGCACAGGCTCTGGGACGTCTTCACGGGTAGGCTCTTGGGTAGGGACTGGTGCTGGTGCCTGTACATGTTCTGGTACAGGTTGTTCCGATCGGGCTTCAACAGGCTGCTCCGGCTGGGGTACTGGTTTCCTCACCATTTCACTGGAAGCATGAGAGAAGGTAGGAGAGGTGATAGGTGACACTACATCCTTAACGGGCACCTGAGGGGGCTGTTCCTGGTTCTGTGCGCCAGTGTTAGAAACGTCGTCGATCATGCTCCGGGAGGAAATTGGCGACATCAGGTTTCCACGACCCGCACTGTTGTTGGCCATGTAGAAATCCTTAATCGTTCCTTTGTCGTATTTGGACACCCATTTCAATGCCGACGAAGCCTCGCCGATGATGGTGGGCTGAAGGGTTAGAACACTGTTAGTCTTTTCCGCCATCAGCTCTGCATCTGTTCGACCGCGACGCTGGTACAATGGTTGAGAGGCCAACTTCTTTTCCTGTTGCTCTTGGGCACGTAGCTGAGCAGCCTTGGCTTGAATTCGTGCATGGGTGTCGGGGCCAATGCTGGCTTTGCTGGCGCCCTGACCGACATTGTCAACTGATTTGTTAGCTGTTGACTTTCGTCGATTGAGCCCCTTTCCACGCTTAGTCCAGCTGAAAAACCCCTTCTTCTCTGCGATGTAGGCACCCTCCTGGGGCTCTGGTGCAGCACCAGCCACCATTTCCTCCATCACCAGCCAACGGCCAGTGCTGATCTTGGTTTCAATGACAGCGCATCGACCAAAGGCCGACTTGCGCTCTGCAGTCTCTTCAGGGGCAAGACTAGCCATCCAAACCCACCAGAACGAATCGTCGAGCGAGAGTGTAGCGATGCTTGCAAGTTCACCGGGCTCGAGGGAGTGGTCGTGCTCGAGTCGGGGTCGATGGGACTGCGAACTGTGTTGTCTCTGTGTTTCAAGGGGAGGCAGAACCTTGTCGGGGGGCAGAAGCAGGTTTTGCCGCGCGCCCTGGTTCTCATCTACAAACCCCGAAGAAAGGAAATCAGCCCATGATGGTGTTGTCGGTCGGTCCAGTCCATTGCCTGAGGCAGGCGTTCTTCGCAGAGCTGGCGGCTGTCGCTTGTAGGCCAAGGCGCTATCGTCATCGTCGTCGTCCTCATCCAGGGTAGAAGAAAAGCCTATATCCTCAAATCTTGACCAGGATGCATCGCGCAAGCTCGTCGAATGCTTGGAACTTGACGCCTGTGACTGATTGGCACCGGAAATGGCCTTCAGCACACGGCGGCATTCATCGGTCAAAGCCTGTACAGGATCATCAAACTCGGAGAACTCTCGAAGTGCGCGGTCTTCATCACGATATTGAAAGTGGTTGGCTCTTCGTAGGAGAGCAAAAGGGGTGGGAGATACAGTATCGACGATCATGACAACCTTGTACGTCGTTGTCATCATGAGTGAGGGTCGCTGGGGAGGGTACTCGGTTTCTTGGAGGAGCTTCTGGAGGGATCGGGGCAGCATAGTGATACCAGTGACGTTTTGTTCGGGCGAGAGCGATCTTAAGAAAGCGAAGAACATATGGCTTGTCGCATCGGCAGCACTAGTTCCTTGTTAGCAATTGCAGGCAAAGATAGCGACACCGGGAGGCACTCACCGAAGCCAGGCTTCATATCCTCCTTCAAATCCCTTTTTGGTATCCTTTTGCTCGAATGTCCACCACGCAGCCATTCGCGAAAGTTTTCGTCCACCAAGACCGTTGGACTTTCCGTGCGCTGCGACGGCCGCTAGGAGATCGAAGAAGTCGAAGATAATGCGTTGACGGGCACCATTCTCGACACTAATAGGAATGAAGGTCTTGAAAGAGTCCCGAGCCATGTTCGAGTCTGAAACAAGTCAGTGTACATCCAACTTGCGATTGCAGATGCAAATGGAGACATACCAATTTCTCCCACTTTGAAAAGTTCATATGCATCCCAGCCAACAATACCTCCCTGGAGGCGACTCCAGCACCATTTCGCTACACCAGAAACCACCTGTCTCGTAGTCAGTCGCTGCGAAGTCCTCTATATACAAGCTACTAACCATGGGTTCCGTCATGCGCAGCTCCTGGGACAATTGTTCTCCTCGCAAGCTTGCATGTGACTCGAAGAAATGTCGAATGAATGAGCGCACCGCACTGGGATCAGAGGTCGGGCGGTATGGTAACAAGAGGAATGGGTGGTCGAGGCCTATAATAGGACATGATAATCAGCATGTTGTGTACGGAAGAATACATATTGGACAATTTGTTTGACAAATGGTATACCTCGTGCTTTAAGCTCCTCCGTACAACATCGGATCAGCTCGTGAACCTCTTCAGGTTCAACGTATGTGCGTGTCCAAGCATCTGTCCATTGTGGTTTTGTTGGTTGTTGCTCAAGCTCGTTTGCGCCTTTCTTCTTGGATTTGCCATCTTTGCCTTTAAGGCGAGAAAAAAGACCTGCCATAATGGGCGATGGCTAGAAAAAGAGTATTCGAAACTGAGGGGGTCAAAAGTTATCGTAGCGAAATATCATGTACGGTGAGTAGGAAAGGCAACGTCGAGTCGATTCGGGGTATCTTGAATAGGGGGGCAGTAATCTTCGAGAAAACGGTTTGGAAGGCGACTGGGTAGGTGATGTTTTAATAATTTCCCAACTGGGTCTGCAAACAGCAAGATTTCCTTTTGTTGGAAATTAGCGTATTGAGAGAGAAGAAAGATCTAAAGTCCCTGTTTGAAAAAATCCATCAGCATAAGAATGATGACGCCGTTGTTTGTTGGAAATGCTGCATGCAAGACAAGGCGAGACGTGTAAGTCAGGAAGGTGGGCATCGGGCAGTTTTGATGCGCACCTGCGGCAGGTGAGCCAGAGTTGGTTGGGCGGTTGGACTGGGCCTAGGGACCGGACATACACATGAAATTGGCACAGTCACAGTCACTACCTATAGGTCAGGCAAGCCAGGGGACTCTTTCCCCCTCAGCAGATATTGGGTTGGTGGTAAACTCTGGAAAGCAATCTCAAAACTTACTGTGTATCGAAATAAGACAGGTCAAAGAGAAGAGAAGAGGCGGCAAGAAAATGGAGGGGCTCAAAAAACCGGGGGGGTTCAGAAGAGACGAGATGAAAATAGAATGTAGAAAGAAAGGTAGAATAGAATCATAGAAAGTGGAAAAGAGGTAAGTGAGTGGGAGAGTGAGTCTCCATATGAGAAGACAAGCAATAAGAGGGTGACAGTGGGAATGGAGGACACGCTTTCAGGGGCGACGGGGATGCGCGACCAGGTTCATCTTTCGTCCAGTATTGGATGCGGTACGTATCAACTAAAATAAAATAAAAAGAAGAAAAGCACTAACCAACTAATAATATGTACCTAAGATTGGGAATTGGGCTTCTTTCTAGCTGGGCCAGGCTGGGACGAGCCTGGGGCGGAGTGATAATTACATTATGTACCCAGACCAGACCATTGAAGCGACATGGGCTAAGAAGAGACGATTTAGGAGAGGGGATGTGCATAGTAGGAGAGATAAGATAGATAGATACCTAGGTAGGTAGACAAAACAAGCATGAATATGAGACATGTGTAGATTCCCTTAGTAGATCTTGTTCGCTTGGCTCGTTATCTAAGTCAAGTCTTCGACTCCAACACTTCTATTGTCACAACGGCAATGTTGTACGACACGATGGCTTCAGGGACAGGACAGGAACAAGCGTCTGTACTCTGTACTCCGTAAACTGTGCCTGCCATGCATGAGGCTGAGAATCATGATGCACAACTCCACACCAGTCATAGGTGCACAGGCGAACAAATCTTCTCAAAGGGTCCCAAGAAGAAATGATGAGAGTCACAGAAAGAAACACACCAGAGATGACCATTGGATCAGCTGGCACTAGCAGACGGGATTGAGCCGTTGCACAGGGTCAAGGCTTTATTAGACAAGTGGAGCTTAACGTTCCTTAAAGTTCTGGTTTTTAATTACATTTCAGCAGACGGGCTGGCCGTGTGATTGATTATTGGATGGCCTCATAGGTACCGACAACGAGTGACGCTGCTCTCAATTTGTTCTGCAGAGTTGATCAATGGCTTGCAGAACTCTCAGATACGAGTTACATACATTACCACCCAGTATTATGCAGATAATACTTAGACGACAATCTCTGAGCAAGGTTGAGTTACGGAAATGAGATTCTACCCAGTGGAGGTGAACTAAGCTTCATCCACCAGACCCGACAAACAGGGGTAATTACCGCCAAAGCCCCTCCAAGTGTACCATCTTGGCGCCGTGGTTGGACGCCAAATTATGATGGGTGTTTTAGCTCGACATCATGATCTCAAGTCCTCAAGACATCGGCCCCAATATTGCACAATACAGTTTAAACATCCACTCAATCGTCAAATGGGCTTGACGCCAATGTTTCGCAATTCATGTGCCTGGATCTACAGCACTGAATTCAAGACCCCAAAACTTGTCAAAAGCAAAACGCTAAAGCCACAGCTGTCCAGCAGAACCCCCCTGTCAATATCACACTTTCTATTGAACAGTCTCCAACCTACCAACAACATGCTCCACGTCACGGCGGCGATTCCTGTCCTTTCTTTCAGCCTTTCTTACCCTCGCCTTCAGCCGATTGAGTTGCTTTTTTGCGCTTCAACTCGTGGTTGAGCTGATCCTATTCAACTGGGTTACGGATACTCCATATCTCTCAGGAACCCTCCGCTTAAACCAGACACGCCAGATCTTAAATGACCAACATGAAACTATCTGGGCCCTGAATTGTCCAAATATAGTTACTCGCTCTGCTCATCCGCGTTGGCTACTGCAATTGCTAGCCAATCGCTGTATCCTGTACCAATAGCTCGGGCGTCTTGGGTGTGAGTTGGCATGGACAGCGCATCTTTATCCCACCCTCTCGCAGCAAAGTCCCTGTCCGTCTAGAGCCTCCTGTCAGTGGTCTTTTTCAAACCAAGTCTTGCTCAGAAGTTTTCAGATCAACGTGATGAGTTGGCAATGTGCTTCTTCGACGTTGATGACGCAAATTGGCGAGGCGAACTGGTAAGATGTATATTGATGTTGAGAGGCAGAGTTGCAAATACGAGGCTATACCATTCATCAACTATCCACTGGCCCGTGCCAATGGTCGACTTAAGGATACGTAAGATCAATCGGGTATCACGTTGATCTTCTAGAATATCTGAGAGAAAACGAGGCACATCGTCTCAGTTATATATCCATACCCTTGTTGATTCAAGTCCCTTAATGGATACAATGCAAAGCATGAGTCTGTGCAGGGGCTATTTCCGTTACCCGGGATCCTCAAACAACTCGCCTTGCGGTTGATCCTTCAGAGTCCATGTCTCGGGATCTTATCCACCGAATTCCACATCTTCATGATACTTAGACTTTATAGCATGCGTGCACTTCTATGTGCCAACAAAAACTCAATACGTATTATACAAATGACCAGAAGAATAACCAAGTCAGATCCAATACTCTCACTGTCATTGATCATCTTCTGTTTGTTTGATTAGCAAGAGCGAATTTGTAGTTGAGGGTAGTATCCTGTGCATCAACGCCAAAGTTTGCTCTATCAACTACTACGATGCCTATGAGTGAATCGTAGATTCTTTCAAGAAACATAGTTGAAAGGAAGCCATGTCAATCGTCAAAAAGACACATCCAGCTTAACTAGATGCAGCTATACAGGCAAGCCTTCTTAACGCAAGCAAAAACTTCAGTGGTACAATTGGCCTGGTAAGACGGCCATTAGTATCATGTTGCTTTTGTTGTGTGAGAATGACTTCGAAGTGATTTTTCGTATACCATCTAAGACGTTCGTCTGGCTGTTCCCAGTATGATTGCTCGTTTCATGATCCCACAGTACCTCTTCGGGCGGAAATTGTGTCAGTATAAGCTAGAAAACTCGAATTATCGCCAGTAGCTAAGAATTATCGTGGAAATATAATAGTTGGTCTGAACCCTTACAGGTACGACGGCTAGGCGCATGCTACTGTTGGTTGTTGTATCGGTTTCTGTTCCTGACTAGATTGCTGACTCAGCCGTCTCATCCTATGAGCGCCTTCCCCTCTTAGGTTAGTCGACTAGACCCAGATAGCATTACCTCATTCGAGCTTCAACTCAACTGGACAGCTGGTAACTCTACCACTGCTGATTCGCATCAACATACTACTCTGTAGTATAGCCATGCTCTACATCAAAATTGAATTATTAGGCACATAGCAGCTGCCAAAGATGCGACAATCATTACTTTGGGTCCTCCGTTAGTTCACTACCTTGTATCTCTGTGGTACACGCGACAGCTGGCAACTTGGCTTACTGACCTCTTTATTAGTGCTGTGGCAGGCGACCTCGGGACTCAGTACAAACGTTAAACATTATCACGAAACATATAATGATCAAGATATTCAAGAAGCCGGGCAGAATCAGCACATTGCTTCTCCCAAGAGCGATGTGGTTGTTGACCAAAGCCAACCTACTGGCCCGCAGCAGGGTACGATTACTCTCACGACCAACGCAAGCGCAAAGACACTGATTATTTATAGGGGCAGAGTTGGTTGATGCTGCGAGAATAGAGCTTTCAAAAGCTCCTCAACCTTTACATCAACGAAAGCGAAGGCCATCCGGTCTTGTAGGAACTGTCTTGCGTTACATTGTCAAGGCCATTCCGTCCAGCCCTGCAACCGCCCCATCGCAATCGCAAGAGACCACCGTTAACGGCGCCCTATCCAGAGCAGTTGAACTTCTCGAGCAAGCTGCGCAACAGAACAACTCCGATGCCCTCTACCTTCTTGCTGAGATAAATTTCTTCGGAAACTACAGCCATCCAAGAAACCTCGAGGTGGCCTTCAACAACTACCACCAGCTTGCCAGCGTTTATGGAAATACGACGGCCCAGTTCATGCTCGGGGTCTATTACTCTACAGGACTTGGTAATGTGGTAGATCGCGACCAGGCCAAAGCGCTTCTATACTACACCTTTGCTGCTATTCGTGGCGATGCTCGTGCAGAAATGGCAACGGGATTTAGACATCATGCTGGCATCGGCACAACTAAAAACTGCGAGGCAGCAGTGAAATACTACAAGAGTGTTGCAGACAAAGCCATCACTTGGTATCGGTCGGGACCTCCTGGTGGTCGATCTTGGGTTCACCAGTCGTGGCGAATATCTGACAACGACGGAGGCATTTATGGTGAAGGCGCAAGTGCATCTAGCTCTGGCATGAACGCCTTCAAACCTAGCCCCGGATCCGACGCAAATGCTGCGATAGATGATGTAATTGAATACTTGGATTTAATGTCTCAAAAGGGAGACTCCAAGGCATCCTATAATCTAGGTCGCATATACTACGATGGCCAGCGTGGTTTGGAACGAGATGTCGACCTTGCCCGCAAATACTTTATCCTGGTAGCATCTCGCTACTGGAGGAAGGACGGGCGTCTTCACGAGAACCCCAAAGCCGGCATCGAAAAGATTGCAGGCAAGGCCGCTGGATATCTTGGCCGTATGTTTTTAAGGGGAGATGGCGTGGCTCAGAACTTTGAAAAGGCAAAACTGTGGTTTGATCGCGGTGTTGGCCACAACGATGCACAGTCTCAACATGGTCTTGGTCTGATGATGCTTCACGGCTACGGAATGAAGGAAAATGTGAAGAAAGCTATGGATCTCTTCAAGTCTTCTGCTGATCAAGATTACGCCCCGGCATTGGTACAGATGGGGCAGCTTTACCTCGACCAAGGTGGCCAGGAAGACGTCAGGATTGCCAACAACTACTTCGAACTCGCTGGACGACACGGCAACATTGAGGCGCACTACTATGTTGCAGAGATGATCCACCATGGTGTCGGAAGAGAGAAGCTCTGTGGTGCGTCGCTGACGTATTACAAGAGTGTTGCCGAGAAGGCAGAACCCCTGGTGTCCTCATGGGGTGATGCTAATGACGCCTATGAGGCCGGTGATTACGAACTTGCATTTCTCGAGTATCTTCTGGCTGCCGAGCAAGGTTACGAAAAGGCGCAGACCAACGTGGCCTACATGTTGGACTCTGTTCAAAACAGAATCTCGCTATCGTCGCTGATCGGAAAGCCTCGAGAGAAAAGCAAGCTCCTTCAGAACCCTACTCTGGCTCTCGTATACTGGACTCGATCATCAAGGCAATCCAATGTTGATGCCTTGGTAAAGATGGGCGACTATTACTACCATGGGATTGGTACCGAAGAGGATATATCAAAGGCTGTCCAGTGTTACACCGGAGCGTCCGATTATTCACAAAGCGCGCAAGCACTATTCAACCTTGGATGGATGCATGAGAATGGTATCGGTTTGGTTCAAGATTTCCATCTGGCCAAGAGATACTACGATCATGCTTTGGAGGTGAACGAGGAAGCATACTTACCAGTAACTCTAAGTCTCTTAAAGCTTCGTCTCCGAAGTGCTTGGAACACTTTGACACATGGACCTATCCACTCCATCCAGGACGAGCCCAGTAAGTCATTCACATCACATGCACATTTCTCATATAATGACAACATAAATTAGAACCCAAGAAGGACAGGTCATTTTCGGAGTGGGTTGCAAACTTCTTGCAGAATGAAGGCCAGGTCTTTGACGAAGAATATTACAATGGCGGTGACTTGTACGATGGTGCTATTGGAGACGGACAGGATACCGAAGATGATGGTGTTGTGGAAAGCATTCTGATCATTGGAATTACTTTCTCACTTGTGTTCCTTCTGTGGTGGCGACAGCGGCTTCAACAGGCCCATCAACAAGCAGAAGATGCTCGAAGAAGAGAACAGGGGCTCCCTCCCAACCCACGACCCGAGGCACCGGGTGCTGAGTTTGGATGGGGGGCTGCTGGCGGAATAGTTTTGTAGATGTCGAACCTGGCGAGTATTTGTTTATCTCATTGATAGCATCGGAGCGAAGGCGTACTTGGATTGATTATAGAAGAATGACTACAGCTTCAGTACGTTGATGGTCTGCTTATGACCCTCCCCGGATATCCTTTAGTAGTTTCTTGTGTCGAAGTGGGCATGAATCACGAAGTGAAGCCTGTCTTGTAAAGAGAAAACGTTTCTCCATGATTTCCCCCATAGTCCTTTGTATATTCTTGGCGGCCAGGAAGCTTAACCTGGTATGTTATTTCCGTCCACCAAATACGGGTCAACGCTGCCATGTAACAGTCATGCCCCAAATCATTAAATTCTATGTTATTTGGAAAAAGAGTTGGCATTCTCTATCTTCATCCTCTAGCCAGTGCTTCCGAAGCCACCAGCACCTCGAACGCTCTCCTCGAGCTCCTGGACCTCAACAACCTCGGGTGTGTAGATGCGCTCGAGAATGAGTTGGGCAATACGGTCACCCTCCTTGATCTCAAAGTCGGACTCGTTGTGGTTGAAGAGAAGGACCTTGACCTGGCCACGGTAATCGGCATCGATAACACCAGCACCTGTGTCGATGAAGTGCTTGGAGGCGAGACCTGATCGGGGAGCGATACGACCATCTGCAGTTCAACCGTTCTGTTAGACCGCCTTTCTTTTTTCGTTTGTTCACAATTGGAACTGTGATTTTTGCTACTTACAGGTTCCGGCAGGAACAGCCATGCTGATATCAGTGTCGACCAGAGCCTTTCCACGAGCTGGGATGGTTGTGTCGTGAGCAGAGTAGATATCGTAGCCAGCAGCGAATTCACTGCCGCGAGTAGGAAGGCGGCCCTTCTCGGAGAGCTTCTTGATCTGGAGGGCTGGGGGGGCTTCCATTGTGGCGGCGGTCTTGGCCCGTTTGGCTGGAGGTGAAGAAATGGCGGAGTTATCGGGAACAAGAGTTTCGGAAGTCATTGTCAAGAATTGAGAGGAGAATGGAGGAAGAAGAATCTTATGGAGATTGTAGATAGGTTGCTGTAGAAGCTGTTGGCTTGAGCTCGGGGAGTGGGGGGCTAGCTCAGCTAGGTTGCTCCTATAACTGGATACTATCTCCTGGCCTATCAACTGTATAAAACTATGAGTACTGACTCTAGACATGCAGGATGTTGGGATGTGCATCAATTGAGATCTTATTAGGTTTATCTTTATATAGTGAAGAGCAACAATGGAATGGTCAAGTTAAGTAGAATTTATATCTTACAGAGTCCAGCAACGTAAAGGTTGAGTAAGTCTCCATCGTCCTATAATACATACACTACCTCTAGGTAGGTGGGTACATATCTACTAGATAGGTAAGTCATTGAATATAGGACATAGAAGATAGGATATATGTAGGATCTAAATCAGTTCCTCAGAGAGAATGGTGTAAACTTTATATTACGCTTATCCCACGTTCAACTCTCTCTGCCGCAGCATCGTCAGGAAATAACCTCTAACGTAAGATCTAGAATATGTAAGCTGTGGCGTCTGTTTTCTCAACGACCCTTCTCCTAACAGACAAAGACGCCTGGTGGTCTGTATGTCGGCTCAGTGGCTTGTCTTAGGCTGGTGGCCGCTGGACGTCACACAACCCTGCCACTTCTGGCGTGTGAAACGAGGGTAACGTAACCTGCTGCAGAGATCGTCGCGCAGCATAGATAGTCGCCCCCTCTCAAGTCTTTGTGCACTTGGTTTATGCGCTTGCATGAAGGGGAAACTGAAAGGGAAGGGAAGGGAATGCTATTTATATGTAACGGCTCTTACATCTGATCTGAACAAAGACCCTTTTTTCCCTTGAAATTCACATCATACTACCTATCCTAATACGCTTTCCTTCAGCCTTTTCTTCTTTTCTGACGTCTACCTCTCTTTTCCGTCGGGGGCCATTCCTTCTCGCTGACGCTGATATTCACCATTCATCCCTGCATTTGGGAGGCTGTTTACACATCTCAGGGTACCTTGGCAACTCCACTAAGCAACCCAAATTCACCTACACCTCGTATTCAGTCCATCCATCTTTACAACAACAACAACAACATTGGTTCTTATTTTTTGAAATAACGATCCCCTCATCGCCAATATGGCAACTTTCGTGAGAAATGCGCTGGCGCGCAGAGACGAAAATGAGGACAGTTACCAGTGGGATTCTACAAACAGCGACGACGACGATGTTTATTGGTGGTACAGTAGAGTGAGGATTGATCACGCATCTCACGGAGACCTCGGGACTAACTGAGCTACAGGAAGGGTACATCGTCAAATGGACTATCCTCGCCGTCATAGTTCTCCTATTCACACTCTGGATCGTTGGAGGATACTGGCATGCAAAAAAGAGGATTCAAAAGGGTTTGCGACCGTTGGCATATCACCGAGTAAGTTAAACATGTGATGCGCCGTCCTCTAGCCGGCCGACTTTCTAACAACCTTGCTAGTGTTTCGTTAGTAGGAGCATGATGGCTCAGGTTGATCCCCGATACGCCTATCCACCGAACACATACTACTACGCTCCACCAAATGGTTATCATGGCCAGCCTGGAGGATATCCCATGCACAGCATGCCTCCTCCGCCAGTCTACGACCCGTCACGACCGCCCATGTACGATGAATCTCCCAACGGCGCCAAGATCGATCCGTCACAAGGGCAGCAGAGACGTGAGGACGGACCTGCAGACTATTATGCGCCTCCTCCTGGGCCTCCGCCTCCGCGATGAACAAAGTTAATTGTGCTGGAAAGGGCTGATGAGAGAAGGGCACATGCATGGGTAGGAGGTCAATTACTGGACTCAAACGCTTATATGGCAGTCGCTGAGCGATTAGTGGAAAAGAAAGCATCAAATTGAAACTCTTATCAAAGGTAAGCTATCTTAGCATAGAAATACAAGTCATTGCATGAGCCTGGCACTCGCTACAAAGTGTGCCAATTTCTGCTTGCTAATTCGACAATGGCCAAACTCCAATCGCCTTGGGTATATACTTATGTTCTGTTGCATCCGTTCGCTGTTCGCCTAGTCCAAATCCATAGCGTCTGGGTCGTCTGCGCCTGTCATCATATCATTACTCACGGTATTGTGTTGTATCGATGGAGCGTCTGCCTTTCCTCCCTCTCTTTCTAAACGTTGCTGCTCCCTTGTGCGTTGTCTCGACTCGATAATGGCCTTGCGCACACTGTCCTTATCTTCGGGAACCGTTAACGATTTGGGATCGCTATAAAGAACGACCTGCATGCCAGCCAGCTCACCGTCGCTGTTGGCTAACACAGATGGGGGGATGCGGCTTGCGCGTAAGTGCTTTTCAATATCGGGGAGGAAGACGAGCTTGCCGGGGTCATCGGTTTCACTATCGGAAGAGAGTTCGTCGTCCATGTTGTAAATGTATACTTTGTGTTTCGAATCATCTAATTGCATTGTTTCGTCGGGGGTTGGTAGATCCACGGGGACATTGGGAGTATGAGACAAAGATGTAGGTACGGGAAGCGCTGAAGCTGTTGGTTCTTCGACAGGGACATAGAGCTTGTTACCGCCCTGCTCTGTAATTGTGACAAGTGTTAGCAGTTGATCCGGAAAATGTTAGTTTTTAGAACAAAAACGCGTACCGAGATTGAGCAGACTCAAGCGCTTAGAAAGTCGTTCATTATCCTGAGTTTCTGCCTTTCTTTTTCTCCGTAATCGCTTCGACATATCGACACTCTCGGCAACCGTCGCAACAGCCGGGACGGAGGATGAGGGGGACTGTAGCATGATTGTGACCCAGCCCGTGTAGTGGTCAATTCCACAGTTCTAAGTCTGGAAAGGTGGACTTTTAATCCTTCAACATCTGTCAAACGTCGAGTCAACGACTCAAGAGGGACACAGGCGACACTGTCACGCGTAGTCAGGATGAACTTTGTCAAAATTGACTCTGCGTAACGTGTTCCTTTTCTTTGGAGATTGATAGGTATAGGCTCAAGACGTTGTGTTTCGTTGCGATTCCATGCGATGTGGGCGTGTATCAATCGCGGGAGTCTAGTCAGCTCGACTGCTACTAGGGGTGGGAATTGGAGATTCAGTGGTTGCGATAGCGGTCACGGGCGTTGGAGTCGGCGCTGTCTGCCCCGGAGCTTGAGGTCCAGTTGCTTTAGCAGGCCGAGTATGGGCGTGGGCGAGCGCGGGCCTTATGTATCCGTGCCGGCCTTGACTCATTCTTGTAGAACTTTCTACTATCGTCCGCCTCCGCCTCGGCCTGCGGTTGCGTCTACGCCACTCCATCTCCAATTCAAACCCCAGCAACATCAACTTCTCCTCCACAATCTTCAATCAGAAACCCCCACCACCACTACAATTCCTCCTCTACGACCGACAACGATTACTGCCCCAGCGCGGAATTTCCTCAGGACTGCGACTAACAAGAGGTTTCCTTTTTTTGTCCTACGTCGGTCTTATTCCAGCGCGACCATGGCCGAGTCGGAGCTCAAGTGGCCCGCTGCGCGAGTGCGCAAGACCTTTTTCGAATACTTTGAGCAGAGGGGCCACACAATAGGTATGCGAACGATGCGATAGTGCGGGCACCACGCTCTGCCACATCCAGAGAAGCTGAAATTCTGTTCAATCTCTTGTCGGGACTCTGAAGAATACTGCAATCTACTCCAATTTTACTCTTGTCTTAGCCGCAACTTACTAACAAGACTTCTCATTGTAGTCCCCTCTTCATCAGTCGTCCCTCACAATGACCCCACCCTGCTCTTCACCAACGCGGGCATGAACCAGTTCAAGCCCATCTTCCTCGGCACCGTTGGCAAGACCGATCCCATGGCTAGTCTCAAGGCCGCCGTCGATTCTCAAAAGTGCATTAGAGCTGGAGGAAAGCATAACGATCTCGACGACGTTGGCAAGGACAGCTATCACCACACTTTCTTCGAGATGTTGGGTAACTGGTCTTTCGGTGACTACTTCAAGAAGGAGGCTATTTCATATTCTTGGGAGCTCCTCACCAAGGTTTACGGTCTGGACCCTTCTCGTCTGTATGTCACATACTTCGAGGGTGATGAGAAGTTGAAGCTGGAGCCTGATCTGGAGGCCAAGGAGCTCTGGATCTCGGTTGGTGTCCCCGAGGACCACATCCTTCCTGGAAATATGAAGGATAACTTCTGGGAGATGGGTGACCAAGGTCCTTGCGGTCCTTGCAGTGAAATCCACTACGACAAGGTTGGTGGTCGAAACGCTTCAAGCCTTGTTAACATGGATGATCCTATGGTCGTCGAGGTTTGGAACAACGTTTTCATGCAATATGACCGTCAAAAGGATGGCAGTCTCAAGTCTCTGCCCGCCAAGCACATTGATACTGGCATGGGTTACGAGCGTCTCGTTTCTGCTCTTCAGGACACTGTCTCAAACTACGCCACCGATTGCTTCACTCCTCTTTTCAAGCAGATTCAGGAGGTTACCAGTGCCCGACCCTACACTGACAAGTACGGCAAAGATGATGCCGATGGTATTGACACCGCCTACCGTGTAGTCGCTGATCACATCCGAACCCTCTCTTTCTCCATTGCTGATGGCGCTGTTCCCAACAACGATGGCCGAGGTTACGTTATTCGACGTGTGTTGAGACGAGGTGTTCGATATGCCCGAAAGTACTTCAACGCGGATATTGGTGCTTTCTTCTCCAAGATCCTGCCTGCTCTCGTTGACCAGATGGGAGAGCAATTCCCCGAGCTCGTCAAAAAACAGCAAGACATCAAGGAGATCCTCGACGAGGAGGAAGTTGCCTTTGCCAAGACTCTGGACCGTGGTGAGGCTCAATTTGAGAAGTATGCTGCTGAGGCTACTAAGGAGGGAGCCAAGAAGCTTAAGGGAGATGTTGTCTGGCGACTTTATGACACCTTTGGTTTCCCTGTTGATCTTACTCGCCTGATGGCCGAGGAGCGTAACCTCGAGATTGATGATGAGGAGGTCAAGGCTGCCCAAGATAAGGCTCGTGAGGCCAGCAAGGCAGTCAAGGAGTCGGTTCAAACTTTTGCCAAGCTCAACGTCCACCAGATCTCTGAGCTCGAGAAGGACCTCAAGGTTGAGCGAACCAACGACGACGCCAAGTTTCTTATGGGTGACAGCAATGCCCAAGTTCAGCTTATTTACGACGGCAAGTCCTTCCTCAAGTCAACCAAGGATGTCCCTGAGAAGACCGCTCTTGGTCTCCTGATTGATAAGACCAACTTCTACGCCGAGTCGGGTGGTCAAGTCGCTGATACTGGACGCATTGTCATTGACGATGTCGCCGAGTTCAAGGTGCTTGACGTCCAGAACTATGGTGGATACATCCTCCACAACGGATACATCGAGTATGGTGCCCTGTCTTCTGGAGACAAGGTTATCTGTGAGTACGATGAGCTGCGCCGGTCGCCCATTCGCAACAACCACAGTGGAACTCACATCCTCAACCACTCCCTGCGAGAGGTCCTCGGTGATGAGGTCAACCAGAAGGGTTCTCTGGTTGACAGCGAGAAGCTCCGTTTCGACTTCTCTCACAAGACTGGCGTCAAGATTGAGGAGCTGAAGAAGATTGAGGACATGTCCAACGAGTACATTCGCCGCGGTCAAAAGATCTACTCCAAGGAGGTCGACTTGGAGAAGGCTCGCCAGATTGAAGGATGCCGTGCCGTCTTTGGCGAAACCTACCCTGATCCCGTCCGCGTCGTCTCTATTGGCAAGGATATCGATGAGATGCTCGCTGACCCCAAGAAGCCAGAGTGGCGACAGTACAGTGTTGAGTTCTGTGGTGGTACCCACGTTGAGCAAACTGGTTTGATTAAGGACCTTATCCTTATTGAGGAGAGCGGTATTGCCAAGGGTATTCGTCGTATCATCGCCTACACTGGCGAGGCTGCGCACCAAGTTCAACGTGAAGCTGATGAGTTCTCCAAGAAGATTGATGCTCTTGACCAGCTGCCTTTCGGCCCCGAGAAGGAGGCTCAGATGAAGGCCGTCAGTGTGGAGCTCAGCCAGTTGACCATCTCAACCTTGACAAAGGACGACTTCAACAAGCGCTACCAGAAGATCAACGCAGCTGTTACTGCCGAACAAAAGAAGCGCCAGAAGGCTGAGTCCAAGACTGCGCTTGACACTGTCAAGAAGCACTTCGACACCAACAAGGATGCCAAGTGGTTTGTTGGCCGTCTGCCCGTTGGCGCCACCTCCAAGGCTCTGATGGAAGTTGTCAAACACTACCAGGGTAAGGATAAGGAGAAGACTGTCTATGTCTTTGGTGGCAGCAAGGAAGAGGGCGCCGTTGCCCATGGTGTCTATGTCGGAACTGTAAGTCTCCCTGAACGTGATGACATGAGAATCTTAGCTAACTGTTTCCCAGCATCTTGCTTCCCAAGGCGTCACTGCCGAACAATGGGCTGCTTCTGTGTCCGAGGTCATTGGTGGTCGCTCCGGTGGTAAGGAGCCTACACGACAAGGCCAGGGTACCAAGCCTGAGAACCTTGACGAGGGTGTTGAGACCGCGACAAAGTGGCTCGATGAGAAGCTCAAGCTGTAAAATAAAGAATAAGAAATAAGTTTTTACTCTACTCAATGGGGTATATGAGTACGCCAGCCGCTCTCTCAGGGGCGAAGATGTTGATATCTTTTTTTTTTTTCAATCACACAGGAGTAATTATGGGTGGGCATCGGATCAGATAAAACGGAATGATATAGAGCGGTTTTAGTATGCACAGCTATTTGCTATTGCCATGAGAAGACGATCCGTCTAAAAGAAACTGCCATTGGGAGTCACGAATGTACATTCCATATGAGGGTATATGTTGTGCTTCTATACATTTAAGATATCTGGGACGTAGTATATTTGACGTCGTCCTTTTGCTTTTGTACATGACTAATTCTACAAGGTTACAAGAACACTAGCATTGCGGTAGTTGGATATCAGAGGGTTCTCTCCGCTTCGAGTCTCTGTGTCCTCTACATACGCCCACTTGCGCATGAAATCGCCATGCGACGTAACACGGGTAAGTTTGCCCGTAATAGCACGGTAGATGGCTTCCGTAGTTTGGAAGTCTGTGGGGAACAGAATATCAAAGTAGCCTTGGTGAACCTGGGAATTGTTAACATCTTGACTCTGTGTGTCGATCAGCTTGGTGGGAAGAGAACTTACCAAAGGTGTTGTGACAGGCACCATTCTTCTATGGTACCTTGTTTGAACAACAGGCGCATTCATTCCTTTGATAGCCTGAGGTAGCCAGTCAAAGTCAGAGGTTACAAGACGGTGGCCTGGGAAGTACTTTTCGAGAACGTCGAAGAACTGCATGAGCCGAGTGGGAATGAACTCGGGATCGGAAAGATTGGCGGCGAAGGGCATCTTGCTGGAGATGTAGCGCAGAACCGCATTGCTGGGGTACGGCTTGGGGTAGTTTCCTGCCGTCGCGGCGTGACGAACTCGGAAATATCGTGCCGCGAGAGGATCTAGCTCGTGGGAGTAGAATTCGTAAAAGTCTCCATCGCCGTCGATCAGCACGTGGCCTTGCAGGGGTTGCTCGGTAGTGATGTCGTAGCGAATACCGTCGTGGGAGAAGTTATCGAAGACTTCCATGGCGAGGAAGAAGCACGGCGAAGGGACATACTGATCCCAATCGAAAATGGAGCGATTGATAATCTCAACTTTGTCTGCGTGGCCCCGAGACGCAGCAGTAGACAATAAATGTCTGTTCTGGAGCGCGGCGAGAGTAGATGAGATCTCGATGATGTTGAACTTGGTACGAGCATACACCTGTGGGTCGACGTCGCGGATGTAGTCGAGGATGTTGAGCATAAGGGTTCCGCGACCGGCACCCATCTCGTAGATTAGAAGATCGTGGTAAGGGAATGTGCCGAGGCGGTAATTGGAGACGAGGTAACGAGCGATGGCTTCACCGTAGTAAGGACGGAAGAGCTCGGTGGGTGTATGCCATAGCTGGCGTGTTGGATTCTCGCCCTCGCGGTCGTCTAGTATGTCCTCGAATTCGGTGTATCGACGGCCTAGCTCGGATTGGAACTCGATCTCGTCGCGCATCGAGTTGAAGTCGAAGGGCTCGCCAGGACTGAAAATGACGGCCTGTTTGGAGAAGTATCCATAGGAAGGGTTATAAAGACTGTCTACAGCTATGGTCAGTATTCATCCTGTTGTCGAGAGAAGCCGCTTGGGTAAGAGTAACTTGCCGTCAATAAAGTCTCTTAGCAGCATCTTGACTTTGCGTGGCCGTTCTGTTCGTTCTTTGAGCTCCGCTGCAGATATGTAAGGGTATTCGGCGAACTCTGCAGATCTATCCTGAGGTAATATATTCGTCCTTTGTTGCCATCGACTCTCGTTTTTCTTCATTCCGCGATCACTAGAGGGTCGTCCCGCAACGTAGAAGCGGCTCTGACTGTGCCCGACGATAGCGGTGGTTCGGAGGCCATTGCGGAGGCGGGGAAGGCTCCTGATGCCCTTGCAACCCGGAGGTCGATGGTGAAAGAGCTGTCGGAAAAGTTGAGCCACGATTGGGGAATCCATGTTGACTTTTCCCTTAGGATATGGTGAACATGACTGTTCTCTTTGGTGATTTGATTTTGGTGATTAAGATGGTTTACATTGGATGAGGTGGGTCTTTGATTTATCGGGTGTTCCTCGGGTTGAGCAAGAAAGCGTTGATAAACCACCAGCAAGTGGTATGGAGATATTTTGATGTCTAACTGTAAGTGATCGTGTGCAAGCTTTCCTATTTGAGTAACTTGAATCTCTTTTGGGTTAATATGTAGTTCAACATGTCGATGGTAGTTAAGGTCTTTGACAAAGATTGATATGTCTGAGTTTGATGATCCAAGGTTATCTGGCCAACAACACTATTGGGGTATGTAATTCGAGCTTTAAAAGACAATAATTCAAATGAATTATAAATTGGCCTTCTGAGCCTCCCATACAAATGTTTATTTGTTAACACGATCCAAACCATGACCCGGTAGCCTGGCTGTAGGTAGGTAGCTAGACGATGCTTATACTAAAAACTCCACATGACATCACGCACACACCAGGGTTCACCTCAATTCGACCTGCTCATCATTCAGCTTAACTACAGCCAAGACAGGTCCTCAAAGCTTCCCCTTAGGCCTCATTACTACCAATAATGCAGGCTCTCTAAATCTTCAGCAAACCCCAATTAATCTTGGAATTGGGTTAATAAAAAAAACTAAATCTCAACCTTTCAAAAATGGCGCTCAGCGACCATCCAAAAGCTTACGGCTCTGCTGCTGTTGCCTTTGCTTTCACAACCGGTATACTCGTCACTTTGGGCTTCAAAGACTTTTACCCGGATCTTGAGCGACGTTTCCAGCGCAAGAGGCGTGCGAATGGGGGCGGCGGAAGAAGATCAAGTGTCTTCTGGGGCGATCCTGTGGAACTCGAGGATCATGAGTCTCTACCTTCGTCGCCAACTTTCTATGATGGTACGCGGAATGGCCTGGCTGATGGCATAGAGGCTACCATCGGCAACACACCTCTCATCAAAATCCAGTCGTTGTCTGAAGCTACAGGCCGGACAATCATGGCAAAGGCCGAGTTCCTCAACGGTGCTGGGAACTCGCCCAAAGATCGTGTAGCGCTTAACATGATTCGCGAGGCAGAGGCTCAAGGGCTTCTCACACCACACAAAGGCGATACTATCTATGAAGGAACAGTCGGAAGCACAGGTATCTCACTGGCGACTCTTGCGCGGGCCATGGGCTACAAAGCTCATATCTGTATGCCAAATGACATGGCTCTTGAGAAGTCTGATCTGCTGCTTCATCTTGGCGCAACGGTCGAGCGAGTTACGCCTGCACCTATCACCAGCCCTGATCACTTTGTCAACCTTGCACGACGACGTGCGGAGGAACACGCTAGCAAGGCTAACGACGGCAGCAAGGGTTTTTTTGCGAACCAGTTCGAGTCCGAAGCCAACTGGAAAGCGCACTTCAACACTACAGGTCCTGAGATTTGGAGACAGACAAACGGCGAACTGGACGCTTTTGTCGCTGGTGCCGGCACGGGAGGAACAGTGTCGGGCGTGGCAAAGTATCTCAAAGAAGAGAAGGAGAAGTCAGATATCAAAGTCGTGCTCGCTGATCCCCAGGGCAGCGGTCTCTACAACAAGGTCCGCCATGGTGTCATGTACTCCTCGACTGAGCGCGAGGGTACTCGTCGCAGACAGCAGGTCGACACCATGGTCGAGGGCATTGGCATCACACGGTTGACCGAGAACTTTGAAGCAGGCCGTGAACTCGTCGACGATGCTGTGCGGGTAACAGATGAGCAAGCCTGCCGCATGGCTCGCTGGCTGGTTGAGCACGACGGTATCTTTGTTGGCAGCAGCAGTTCTGTCAATTGTGTCGCCGCCGTAGAAACAGCCATGAGATTGCCTAAGGGGAGCCGCGTTGTTACCATTCTTTGCGATTCTGGAACAAGACACCTCAGCAAATTCTGGAAGCATATCAAGGAGATGGGAATTGAGGGCGAGGAGGAGGCGACTAATCTGTTTACCGAGCTAGGCATCCCCGGCCACAAAGCATGAGTTTGCAAGCTTCAGTGAGAAACAAGAGAATGAACGAACTGTATGTGTATGTATATGTATATGTATAATAGCACTTGGCAAAATAGAGTTATCTGTAGCGAGCATTGCGATAATTCTATTCACCAAACTTTGCATCCACTCACTCTCCTGATCTCTAGTCCTGAAAAAAAAGTTTAATATGAAAAACAAGGAGAGAAAAGGTATAAAGCGCCCGTCATCTTTCCTTCGTCTGGTATTATTAAACGTGTTTTGTTTTGAGTCGCCGCTCCAATTCCCGTAAACTCCTTTACCCTCTCCCATTGATAGATGCAGATGCTCTTCTGCACAAAAAGAAACGCCGCCACTCTCTGTCCCCCCACCCCGCTTGCTATCTCATTAAGAGAACTACCAGATATGTCAGCTTCCCGATCAAATGGTGTTTCGGACACTTCAAAGTGCTTACCTTCCATCTGTTTCCGCAAGCCATACACTCGCAGAAAGTAGTCATCGGTTCGTCAGCAGCTCGGGTCTGCGCTTGTGTATAGCTGACCTGCTTCTTCTTGCATTTACCGCATTCCAAACTTTCACTGATACTCTTCTGTTCCTGAGGCACCTGGGCCATCTTCATATTCTCCTTCTCCAGCTCGAGCTCCTTCTTGCGCTGCTCCTCGCTCTTGAGCTCGTCGTCAGACATGGTGACAAACTTCTCCGGAGAGATCTCCCCAGACAAGACACTCTTTCCGAGTTCCCGGTTGGACTTGTTCTTGAGGTTGGTGAAAAGCGATCGGATCTTCTTCTTGTAGTCGGGTGTCTCGCCCTTGAACTTAACAAAGGCGGCGTTCTCGACGGAGATGGCTTTGTTAACGACATCGTTCTCGGATGCTGTTGATCGGTACGCCAGGCCGTTGTAGATAAGACCAATGCATGAGTTTCGGACGGCCGAGTCGGTTCGCTTGACGTTGACGTTGTCGGTCTCGTACTTGCGCTTCTCAATGTCGCCCTTATACTTAGTTCCGGAGTTTCCAGACGACGAAGGAGGAGGCGCGGGAGACGATGCGGGAGCAGATGCGGGAGCTGGGGCTGGTGATCCCGAGCCCACCTTTGACTTTTGGAGTTTCGAGCTCTTCTCCTGTTCGACAAGCTTCTTCCACTTGCTCACGAGTTCGGCGGCCGCACGTGCGATCTCCTTGTTCGGATTTGAACGAAGTTTGCCGACAAATACACCGGCTCTTGTTGCCTGTAAGTGCGAAATCACAGTATTAGTAGACATTCCAGATCGAGCTGGGAAAACGAGACCCGTAAGACATGACACATATCGTCAACTTCGCGATAGATAGCCAATGCGCACAATGCGATCGTGCATTTTGCGCAAAGCTGGCAATATGTCTATATACTCAGAGCGCCTGTATATCCTACAATCTCCGTCTCATCCCTGGCATTTATTTGACGTACCCTTAGCATCTCTTCGGTGGGAGATGCATCCTTTTTAAGTGTCTCGAGCAGCTTGATGGCGTTCTCCGCAGGCTCATTCGCAGCAACGCACTTAGTGAGCGCCTTGACGCGCTGCCCGAGCTCACGTTCGTCCATGGGCATTTTTGCGATTTTCCTGTTTTTTTATATTTGCGCGCGCGCGGAGTGGAGAGAAATAGAGTAACAAAGACAAAGAATAACCTAAGAGAAAGATGATCAAATGAGGTGACAAATTATCGCTTTTTGGGGGGCGTAGTTTCTATCTTTCGCAAATACCAAACCAATGCCTGATAGATGGCACGTGAGCTGCGTGTTTGCCTTTTCTGCCGGGGTTTAACCTCCGCCGTTGAGCTTAATATGAAAAACGGCGCCCCTCGGATGACGTCCGCGCCGTCATGGCTGTGATAAGCAAGCCCGAGTTATTTCCATCGTCATCATAACTTCATCTCATGGGTGTTGCCTTAGGGATGATGTCAAGGAAGGGATAATTGTTTCTTCCAAGTATGCTTTTCATTTTAGTTTCTTACCAAAATTTCAGAAATACATCGGGTTCTTTTCATTACCACATATTCTCATTGATATGCATGGATTATTATATTAGTCAACGTATCTAATGTACCTTTTTAATATGATCCAACCATCGCCTCCAGGGGAAGGGTCTATATTCAAAAGCTTATGAAGCCTTCGCTCTCTTCCCACGAGCCTTGTCTGTAGCTGGCTCCTCTTGCTCCTCACCATCTTCCTCGGCTTCTTCCTCATCTTCGGCTGTTCTAGTTGCGTTCCTCCTCGATACTCTCTTTCGCTTCCCTCCACCATTTGCAGAGCTTTGTGGCTCCTCGCCTGTAACATTCGCCCGTAGACGGTCTACCGCAGCCGCCATACGCTTGCTCCCCTGGGCTTTCTGCCTTGGCGCGAAAGCATCCTTGGCACCCACTCCAACACTGCCTCCGAAGAACCTGGTAATGTTGCTCTGCGTACCTTCTCGGTCTCGCTTGTTCATGTCTTTGATGACCGGCACAAGCACTTCGTCAGTACGTTCCTTACTCCAACCAATGGTAGCCATCAGAAACTGCCGTAGTCCTTCCACGTCCGGTACACCCCACTGGAAGTTCTCATTGCTGTCATCAACCTCTGGGTGAAGGTAAGCGTCGTAGACAGCTGGGCTAGGGAAGCCCGGCGGCAGAAAGAGCTTAGTGCCTTGTGACTTTCGAAACTTCTTGCGGAAGGGGGTAGAAACATCGGCATCCTTAGGCCGTGTTTGTGACTGTACTGATTTCCACCATTCGCGAAAGTTCTCCAGCCCGGCCCTGCCAGGGAATTCGGAGAGTATCTCTACTGCTGTAACTGGACCGACTCCAGGTAATCCTTCAGTATAATCAGATCCGAGTAGATGAGCAAGCGAGATAAGCTGGTCGCGGGTCAAGGATAATTCCTTCTCTATGTCGCTCAACAAATAACACTCTACAAATTTGTTGCTGTTGAACATGTTTTTGTAGACTCGTGTGCCGCCAAACAAGAAGGTATCTGAATCATCCGTCACAATGCCATCGACAAGCCCAAGCTTGACCAGCTCGGCACATTGTGCTTCGGCTTCCATGGGTGCCGTAATATAAGGGATACCGAACAATCGGAGGAGAGCTTGGCACTCTGTGATCATGACTTGAGTCACCTCATCGGCATCTCGGCGGTCTTTTTTCTGTTGAGTTCGAAGAGCACGCAGTTCTCTTTCATAGTCCTCTTTGTTCTGCTCGGCCGTCTTGTTGTTCAGCTCGCTAGCAAAACGAGCATGCTCTTCAGATTCCTCTGCCAGCGATGCCATAAGCTCTTCATCACCAGGATCGCTAAATTCGTCATACTCTACGTCGTCAAAGAGACCGTCGTCCTCGAGATCAAGCTGCCGAGCCTCCTCATTTGGCAAGGATGCGCTGATAGAAGGAAGCTCTTCAAAGGTGGGTGTAGGACTCTTCTCCGCTGCGGCTTCAGTCACTGTGTTGGTAGGCACCACGTCCTCGAATTCCGGTTCAGGTGACTCTGATTTCTCGGATTCATCCTTGTTCTCTTGCACCAGAGGGTCAGTTGAATCTACCAGAGTACGGTCTGCAAGCACTTCGACGTC
Organism: Fusarium armeniacum; assembly: GCA_013618295.1. Taxonomy (NCBI): domain Eukaryota; kingdom Fungi; phylum Ascomycota; class Sordariomycetes; order Hypocreales; family Nectriaceae; genus Fusarium; species Fusarium armeniacum. The sequence continues at coordinate 286,183 of JABFER010000164.1, read as the reverse complement.
AGGCAGGGGCGTGGGCATAATTTCCTCTGTGGCCTTTTCCGAAACAAGTTCTGTATTTTCAGACTGGGTTGAAGTTTTCTTGGTGGCTTCAGGCTCCTCAACTTCGACAGAACTCGTCTCTTTTTGAAACACCTTCTTTGGTGACGGGGCTTTGTCGAGGACCTCGATGTCGCTGCCATCATCTGATGAGGAATCAATATGAATGAGCTGGTCCTGCATTTTCCGGTGATAGAGCCTCTGCTCTTCCTCCGCTGCCAGCCTGTCTGCGTTGTTAATTTCACGTTCAGCATCCTTCTGCTTCTTGAGCGACTCTCGGATGTCTGTGTCATCTACCATCCATGGCGGCAAGGGTTTGGGTGCATTCTCATCCATGGCCTCTCTCTCAAAACCACCAGCCATGTCGTCTTCTTCATTGCCTATTGAGGCTGAGGCTTCATCTGTAACTTTGGCTTCCATGCTTGGTCCGGCTACCTCAGTCTTCTTCTTTGCAAACACGGAAGAGCGCCAATCAAGCTTAGCGAATGGCAATGGGCCGTCAAATGGGTTCTTCTTGTTTTCAACAACAGGCACGAACTTTGCTTTCGGTTTCGGTTGCGGCTTCTTCTGCATCCTTGCCTTTGCGAGCACCGCCTGCATATCCTCATCGCTATCACTATCGGCAGCGATATCGCGCTCTTGTCGCTTGGGTACGGCAGCGCTTGCTCGGTTGTTGACGACGTGGGCGATCATGGAGCCACCCTTGGCTGTGATAGGCTTTTGTGACTCGACAGACTTTTGTGTCCACTTTGGTGCTTCGATAGGGACATCTTCGAAATCTTCCTCTTTTTCTGACTCTTGTCCAACCCCGTGCTGTTTTTGGAGTGACATGGCGATTGCGCGGTTGAGATCATCCTCCTCGTCGGCCTGCAGCGGGTCTTCAGGAGGCTGTTGGAACAGATCATCTGTGCTTTCGACGTTACCGCCAACAAATAGAGATCCTTCTTCCTGGACAGTTGATTCTTTCCGATGACCACCATAAAATTGTCGACGTCGTGTCGCCGCGTCTTGAGCTGCTTGATAGCTAGCTATCTGCGAAGCAGAGGGCTTTGGCAATCGGTTAAGACCTTCAATGGGAACGTCCTCGAAATCCTCATCCTCATCTTCTTCATCTTCTTTGGACTGGTATTGAACTTGAATAGCGTCCACGTCGATAGGCTTATGTGCTTCTCCGACATCCTTGTCCCTGCTAACCACACCCAGTGCCCATCCTCCTTCTGCACCATCATTCTTCACAAGGATATACTCGCGATTCTTCTCGCCGGCAACTCTTGCATTAACCCCAAGGGTGAGGTCGGTGCCAGTCATACCAACTTCGTACATAAGACGTTGAGTGAGATGGTTGCGCTCCTTGACTCTGTCAATTTGAAATTTGGAAAATGCCATGCGATCTGGGAACATCTCTTCCAGTTGTTCCTTACTAAGGCCCATTCTCAGTCGACTTCGGAGTCTTGCTGCGTTCAGAATGTTGTATCGATCGGCGGCGGGGAGACTTTTGAAAAACTCGCCGTCGAAATCGATTTTACTGAAGTCGTAAAGATTGATGTCCTCTCCTTCGTGGAACTGTCGAGCGTATTCTTCCAGTTCCTCTACACTCATGATTCGTGGATCCTCAGGCTTCCCCATTGCTGCGATACCACCGCCATCGAGTTCAGGCAGATGATAGGCATCTTGCTTTCGAAATGACCTTCCCTTCTGTCGTTCCTGTTGTGACATGAGAGCCTCATCGTCGTAGACGAGCTGGCTAGCTTCAGGAATAACCTCCTGTTGTTGTTCCTCCCTAGCTGATATATCGCGTTCTCGGTCTCTTCGTCTGCGATCTTTGTCCTCTTCCGCGATTCGCTGCATCTGCACAGCTAAGAGCTTGCCAGCGGTTCGAACAGCATCTTCGCGACGACCTTCACGTCTCTGCTTTCGATGTTGAATTGTCTGTCGCTTGAGTACGGGGGCACCGCCATCAAACACAAATACTGGCTGGATGCCAAACCAAAGGAGCTTGCATATGCGACGAAAGAAACCGACGACGTGCGAGTTGCGCAAAGCGTTTCCTTCCTTATCGCGTACAGCTTTAAGGAATTGGTAGATCCAAATAGAGGCATCTACTGCAAGCCTCTTGCGGTTGAGAGTAGCGAGGTTCGTCGGACGAGCGCATGGCTGCACAACCGTCCAGAGGCCGTTCACACCCATGGTGGATTATGACCGTGAATTGATAGAGCCCACGGGTTAGGAGGCACAAGGCCTTGTACTCAAGGGATGCGCCCTCGTTCGTTGGAATTAATTGTCATGGTCTGGCTGAGGTCAAATGAGTTAACAGTCCAGCTTGCGCGTAACCAATTATTAAAAGGAGGAGCATGTAGATTTCAACATTGTTTTTGCGCAAAGGATGATGATGGGATTTAATTCACGTCTGCCTGCGGAATGGGCTTCAGGAAGTGAATAACGTCAGCGTGGGGCCTGCCGCCACTAATTCACAGGGCCTAGCGTCCATCCTCCCCTGTGGTCATGGTCCTGGTGAGAGAAGCTACCTGCCTCCATACCTCTTTGCAGGCACCCATCCATATTCGAACAATGGAAGTCTTAAGAGTATATCTCTCTGTAAGCTTTCAGTATAGATGCCGTAAATAAGTGCCAACTACCTTAAGCTATCTAGAGGTAGTATGAGCGTAATTTCTATTTTTTTTTTAAAAAAAAATGACATTACTTTTCGAAGTTATACTTTGGCAGCACTTCTAAAGTCGATGGACTCTTGGGTATTTTGCAGGAGCGGATTATTATTACGCCCTAGAATACCCATTTTCCATCCTCCCAATCAACGAGCCTAACATTCCTCACGCTTCCATCTAAGGCAACCCTCGCAATTCTGATTAACAGGTTGTCCAACCATTTCCTAACCCAAAATGAATCCGGATACGGCTCGGCAATACCTTGCGACAATTTTGAACAAGAACCTTCGGGTGTACACATCAGATGGCCGGTTGTTCTGGGGTGCTTTAAAATGTACCGACCCTGTGAGTCTTTGCCTCTCAATACCCTATAGCTTCTCGTAAACAAGGCCAATCGACGAACTGTCTACTAACAAACAATTTGAAGGACAGGAATATTGTCCTATCTCATACGTATGAGTATCGCCAGCCATCATCCAGGGAGCGTGCAAAGGCACTGGAGGTAGCAGATGGTACATCTGTTAAAGTTGACATGACCTCTCGCTATTTGGGTTTGGTGGTCATACCAGGCCATCATATTGCCAAGATGGAAGTTGAGCAATTCGCCAGTCAGGTGCGGGACGGCGGTTTCATGTGATGATAACGAATACAAACATAATATTAATCGTTAAAAGTACACTAAGGCTACCTATCATAAAAGAAACTTATTGTATCCAAACAGAAACAGCCCTTTTGCAACCTCCAGCATTAAGTTACCATCAACGCCTTGTGCCACCAAGATCGCGTTCCTGTAATTACTTCATCTCCAATACTCACTTTGCCACATCGATCATGAGCACGTTCTATGCGACAACAGCTTCCTGTGGGCGTCCACGGGACTCGCCATTCAGACCGCCATCGCTGTCCATAATGGAACCGCGAGCATCCTCGTCTTCCTCTTCCTCTTCGCTATCAAGGTCGCGGTCGCGAGCTGTCCAGGAGCTGCCGTCGTTCAGAGGCATGTCCTGGCCAGAGAGGTCGTGTCCCTCACCCCTAGTGCGGATGTTGTTTCGGCGTCGCTGGGACAATGTGCGGGCGCGGGTGGAGAGCTTAGAAGAGACGACAGCATTGGAAGAGACCCAGCTGGTGAGAGCATCCTCACAGTCCTGGATGATGGCCTTACTAGCCTCATAACCATCGTAGGCCTGTCGAGTCTCACCGGGTGTAACGGGAGTGTCGTCGATAAGCTCGAGCAGGTGCTTTCCATAGCCAGCGATAATGGCGACCTTCTCGCAGTGCTCGCGGAGAGCATCGAATTGATAAGTGTAGGCTGCCTTGACCTTCTCGCGTGTAATGTTGGAGAGCTGGGCCTCTGCAACGAGAGACTCGGCCTCAGCTCGAACGAGCTCCTGCTCGAGAACAACAATCTTGGGAGAGTTGGGCTCCTTGTACTTGAGCTGAGCAATCTGATCAGTGATTTTCTGCTTGCCTGTTATCGATGTCAGTAGATGCGTATGAACCGGAGCCTGGATGATTCTTACGGTCACGGCTGGGCTGAACCGAGGCCTCGATGTTACGGATGCTCTTCATAGTAACTCGGTATTGATCGTATCGATCGACGTATTGGTCCTCGAGCTCAGCGATCTCGTACAGCAGAACGCCGAGCTTGTCGGTAACGTCGGAAACGTCCTCATCTCCAGCCTCGCCCCAAATAGACAATTGTTGCTATAGAAGTCAGTAATGGCATCGGATTCAAGTAGGATTCGCCACACATACAGCAACTTCCATTCGCTCACGGGCAACTGTCTCCAAGCTTCGCATCACGTTCTTCTCCATTTTGACCAGCGTGGAGAGCTTCTTGGCCAGGTCAGGGCCAAAGGCGCCGCCTGCATTGCGACGAAGGGCATGGCCTGTGTAGAGAGATATTGTTAGTCTTTCGAAAGTCGGTATAGTGGGAGAATCAGCGTACCCAAGCTGCCCTTGAAGAGGCGGCCGGACTTTGTGGATGAGGGAGGTGGTGGAGGGTTCTATTTCCAAGTCAGCACATTCGTTGAACCTGCATGATAACCGTGAGTATTACACACCTGAAGCTGAGAGGCAGTAGGCGCCCGGGTCTGGCGCATAGAATAAGTGCGATGCATGATGATGGTGAAAATGCGACGAGCGACAAGCGGTGGAGCTGACAAGTAAAGGGTCCAACAAGGACAAGCAGGGGATAAATAATATCGGGATCGGGTGGGGATAAATAGAGCTGAGAAGCAAGGATAAAGATGGATGTTCGGGAAAATCACAAAAGATGATCGTGGCCGGGAAGCTGGGAACGTTATATGAGGGAGTCCAAGAAACTGGGCAATGCTTGGTAGTGCTGCAGTATGTGTGTTGCTGCGGAGAACAAGATCGTCACGGCTTTATGGGGGAGCTGAGAACGACGTCATCCAAACTCCACCTCGTCTGAATTGGACGGTAATGAGGATGTTCGATACAGACGGGCGCTAACAATTAGTGTATTGTATACAAGGCAGCCCCTGGTGATCACTACATTCTTCGAGGTACCGCTACCTTACGTCAACCTTGTCTCAGGTCTACGTCTTGCATTTTCTGTCTTATTCTAATCAGACGCCAAGAATCCTCACTCACCTGTGTATCCGGAGGGGGGCCCATCCCGGATGCGGTTGATGCCCACCAAGCTTTGGCCGAATCCAGTCCTGCGCTAGTGAATCTCTAAGATGAAAAATGACGATATCGAAGCATGAGTTTTGGGTTTCTTGAGATGTTCACTGGCCAGAGGAAAGCCGAAGTGGTTTTTAGACTGAACGATCGTTCGGCAGTCTCCAGTCCGGAAAGATCAACAAACAAGGGGTATTGTTCGATCCGACCAAGTTAAATTACCTCAAGGACTTGTCACATGTTTGTTTGGTATGGTTATTTCCGTTTCGATGTCGTCGTAAAACAGGGTCTTTTCCGTAGTTGAGCAAATCTTCAAGAGGCATCCAACGGACAAGAGGTCCAGAAATCTGGGATATTGACTTTTCCTTTAACCTGAAGGTTCTAGTAGATAGAGCCCCTTAACGCCCCTGAAAATTCCATGGTAGTTATATTAACTGGCTAGTCTCTTGGTGTATTGATTGAATCTTGGTCTTGGACTCTTGGAAGATATGCGAAGAGAGATATAGGTTATGTGACCATAAGTTATTGCGTGATATACCAATAATCGTCTTCAAAAACTTTTAATGTCTTCAGGTTTCATCGCAATACTGAGATCGTTTGCTGTACTATCAAAGCCAAGACAAATATGTTTATTGATTCTGTCAACTGTTGCAATTCGCAAGAGTACCTAGGCAGCTAGGAGTAACGATCATATTCTAGTGGAAGCATCCGGCAATTCCGATGCTCACGTGAGACAGACTTAGCGACTTAGACGAACGTATATCACGAAACTCAACGACCAAACAACGATACAAGTCAAGTGAAATCAAACGAAGGCAACATTTGAATTGTTAGCTTTACTTAACATGTCCCTCGCAATTTAGTAATTAACTTAGGATATGTCAGTGAGCTAGCCAATGTCTTTGCCTTTACACATCACTCACCACCTAAACTCCACGAACGACAGAAAATCATAGGAAAACATCCGAAGCTAACAACAAAGTCAGATTTGAAATGGACACTATTCAGTATCAACATTTGTTTACACAACTACTACTAAGGTATGTATATGTATTATACTCAAACCAACTTCAATTGGGGTCGCCGACAGGGGAGTCTTCAGGCCTCAGGACCAATCGAAAGGCGCTAATGTCGATTAGTGAGCGCGCTCCCCTGTCAACATCCCCTGCAGTCTCCTCTCAACGCGTGTGTCTAACATTCATTCATTCATCTTTCGTCTCGTCTCGGATTTCAACGACAACACAACGGCCATCAAATGATATCGTTCTAATTGTGCAGAATCTGGCAAATACTCTGCAGCACAACGGCTCATTGGGTCCCGTGGTTAATACGCTTCAATTTGCGCTTCTCGTTCCGCCTATTGCTTCTCCTTGCCAAATCCAAGTTTTAATCTGTCCACACGCGTCTCTCTGGCTAGACGAAGTCGTGTTTCTTTGTTTCGTTCATTCCCTGGCTTACCTACAAAGGTGTTACCCACCACAACGAGATTGCAAACTGCAGGCCGCAACGCTTTCTCTTTCTCTCTGCTCTGTCTAGCCGTCTTTCAAAGCAACCGTTTCTTTGCAGAATGGTGGTAGTTGTGAGTCAAAGAGAGGGGCAATCCTAAGGAAAACCTTGCTTGACTTGACAACTGCAGTCCTGTCTGGACCTGCACCTACCTTATTCATTATTCGCCGTACCTCACTTAAACTTTGAGGCAAAGCAATTAGCCGCAACCATGGCTTTTCAATCTGTCACCTCCATCAATGCGAGGAGCATCACGCACATCGATTTGACTGTAGACGAAGACAGTGACAAATCTGACTATCTTCAAAGATCATCGTCATCGCCGCCTGTCCATCTCGCAGACGCTACTACCACCCAGGCGCGTTTTGCCCCCAACTTTGCTACTGAGCGACGACCATCGTCAACCCATGCGCCTGTCAGCCCGCCCAAGATAAATCGAACCTCGACTTCCATCACCGCCATCCAGGACAAGCAGTCTTCCACTGACCTGCCACGCCTATCGCCCCCCGTGCTCAAGGTTGAGCAAAAGGTGACCCAAGTAATTTCTACTCTTGACGATGTCCCCAGTATGGCAAGACTGTCTAGAGTGACAGCTTCCGACGTGGCATCTCGTCAGGTGACACCAGCACTTGAGCAAGATGCGGATACATCAACACAAGAGCCCAAGCCCGCCTCTCCTAAATATCAAACGCCCAGAAAACCTGAATGGGATATTGCCACTGTCGCTAAAAAGTTGATCGAATATCGCCAGGATATCAAAAATGGACACAGCCGTATGACTTCTTATATCATTGAATCTACTAAGCCTACAGAGCGACGCAATCTCACTGGTAACAATCTCTTTGCCGGACTCACCAGCAAGTCTGTGCCGGCCAAGAAGGGCGAAACGATGAAAATCAAATCCAAAGTATGTAATATCAAACTGACTCTGTCTTGGCAGCACTAACATTTTTCAAAAGGAGCACACTAAACTTAAGAACAACAAACGGGAGGATCATCATAGGATTGTACGAATTCAAACGGATGAAGAGCGTGTACCGCGGTATCGTTTTCATCATGTGGAAATCAAAAAGAATATTCTCACTCCCAATACGATGCTGACATTTGTACCCCACTTGAGGGATCTCGAGACCTCGGAAGAGTACAAATACAACTTATGGCTGCAGGAATTGGAGGACATTGATCGCAAATCCGGTTTCAAACCCATGAGTCGGGAAGAGAAGGTTCGCATAACTGTACGCTCCGAATTTGCCTCGACTGTCCTGCTCTACCTGGAGAGCTGGTTGAATAAGCTTTCACTACCTGGCTGCGACAAATCAACCCTTATTCGATACATGGCAAGTCGTGAACCCGACAATGCAATCACGCCCAGACAAAAGTCGGACATCCTGAATTCGCATCGCCCAGCTGGATCAACCACCCCGCCCGGGGCAAACAGGGCTGCCGATATATTTACCGAAGCATTCCACCGCGTCTTCCATCAGGGTCAACCTCCAAACAAACAAATTGAGCTTCGCGATGTTCTTCTTCTGGATGAATCAGTTGACAGCATCATGGAAACCAAACCTACTGCGAAGGACGGTTCCAGTTCGCAGAAACAAAGCGAACACGAGGCCGTTGAGTACTGGCTGGGTACTTATTCAATTCTCGGTTGTCTCATTTGCTTTAGTCATTCTTGCGAACATGGTGAGTATGATGCGCAGAATTGTAAACGCACTCTTTCGATGCTTCCTCGCCTTTCAGAAACTCTCAGGCGGAGACGGCGCATAACCCATGAAGATACCGATATGATGAATGGCCACTCACGCCTCTGCAGGCGGAACTGCTACCAGTCATCGCCTCGTCCCGAGGCATGCTCGGTTCAGCGGCCCTGGAACGAAGAAGAACAATACGTTTTGCGCTGCGCAGTCGCAACAACTGACCACAGTCGAATCAAGAAGGACCCCTTCTGCTTAGTCGCCCAACTCCTTGACCGCGACTGCAGTGGTGTTTTCAATGAATATGAACGGATGAATATATCTCTACCCCCACTGGAGCCAGCGAGCAAATTGCAAATACGAACAGTCAATTGGTATGATCGGTTCAAGAAAGCACTAATTGGGGATTGGGAGAATCACACCAAAACACACGAGCATCAAAAGCGCGAGCTTTCTGAGCACTGCTCTCATGAAGGCCCTTGTACCTTGGAAAGCTGTATCTGCGTTCAGCAGAACGTTCTCTGCGAAAAGTTCTGCGGCTGTACCGTAGAGAGCTGTGCCTATAAGTTCACTGGCTGCGCCTGCCACTCACAAGGAAGAACGTGTCTTACGAAACAAAAGGATAGACCATGTATTTGTGTACAGCTGAACCGCGAATGCGATCCGGATATTTGTGGGACATGTGGTGTACTGGACAGGGCCGACCCTGAGAACGCCGACGACGAAGTTCTCCATTCTACTGGTTGTCAGAACTGTTCCCTTCAGCGTGGTCAGCCGAAGGGTCTCGCTTTAGGTCAGAGTCAGCTTGAAGGTGTTGGGTATGGATTGTTTACGGTTGAACCTATCGTTCAAGACGATTTTATTATTGAATACGTCGGAGAGCTGATAACTCATGACGAAGGCGTACGACGAGAAGCCCGACGTGGTGATGTATTTGATGAAGAATCCAACATTTCCTACGTCTTCACCCTTTTGGAAAATGAAGGCATCTGGGTGGACGCTGCCACGTACGGCAACTTGAGTCGTTACATAAACCATGCCTCAGAGAGCGACAAACGCGGGTGCAACATCACGCCTCGCATTCTCTATGTCAATGGCGAGTATCGGATCAAGTTTACAGCTATGCGCGATATCGCAGCTGGGGAAGAACTCTTCTTTAACTACGGAGAGAACTTCCCTAACCTGACCAAGAAGCTGCTCGACCATAAGACGGGAGGGAAGTCGGGCGAGGGTAAGAAGCGGACACGACGCCCCAATGGAGAAGGAGTTGCCAGAAAGGCCCCAAAGACGGACAAGAAGAAGCCTGGAAAGGGGAAGAAAGCCGCTGCAGTCCTTTATGAAGAGGATTTGACGGCGACACTTGGATTCACTCCAAAGCCGTTGCGCAAACGTAAGAAGAGCGCCCTTGACGAGGACTCGGAAGAGGAGGAGTATCATCCTACCGGGACAGATGCATCTATCCTGGAAATGCCATCTGATGGAGAGTCAGATTATGAAACTGGCAGGTCATCGGCTGCCAGGCTTCGAAAACGTGCGCGACAAGCTGCAAAGGCAAATGACTCGGATCAAAGTGGTAAACCTCGAGGAGATGTCAAAACCCGAGGCAAGAGAGGAGGAGCCAGACCTGGCAGCGGTCGGCCTAGAAAATACCCACGGAAGCCTACTTCAGCTCCGACAATCGCGACAGCTAGGTTGTCAGTGTCGGAGGAAACAGAGGAAACGGAACACACAGAGGAGCAAACGGACAAGAATATCGTAGTGCCAGATACGATCGTGCGGCCAATTGTACCGCCACGATCACAGTCTGTGGAAATTAATGATAGTATGGAGGATGCGACGCTCACAAAAGAACCTGTTGAAGAATCCAGGCGGCTTCGACGTCAATTGGAGGAAGACAACGAAGAAGAAGATGATGACGACGACGACGACGACGATCAAGATGTCGTGGTTCGTTCGCGCATTGATAGAGTCGCGAGGAATCGACGTCTGCCAGCCAAGTTGAGGGATGATGGAGATTGGATGAGCGCCAGTCAGTGATTTGGGCAGAGAAGCTTGAATAACAGGACGGGCCTCGTTTTTTAAGATAGACGTTGACGGTACATATTTATTCCAGCTCGAACCAGGATTGGATTTCTGGCTTGGGCAAGCAACAGCTTGGGGGCTAAAGTATCAGATAAGAGAAAGCAATAGCCATGTGATATAATACGACGGTCGAGATTCTCGCCCTTGACGCAAACAGGTAGTCTGCTTCTTCCGCCAGTTCATATGCTGTGTGAGACACTATGTACATTCTGATATCATATGCATATTATTATGTCTTCATAACTGAATAACACGGGTAGATCTGCACTAGTATCAAAACGTGCTAGATAAGCCTCTTTGTGAAGCTTGTGCCCCACATGCCACCTCTAGCGGCCAGTAGCCTTCAGCCACAGGCGATGACGTTGTCGATTCGGAAGAGGGAAGTAGCGTAACTGGTGCTCGACTGGGAACAGCTTTCCCAGCTTTTTGCCAGGTTCAGGTCCAAACTGACCACCTTTGTCATTCGTCCTCCCTCCTACAAATACGAACACCTCGCAACTGGAAACCTTTTCATTCCCCTTGCAATCATTTGATTTTCCTCTCTTGACAACCCCCCAAAACCTCACGAACTCGACTCCCAGAAAGCTCTCTTTGAGCTTCTCAATTCTCGCAAACGAAACCACTTTTTAGCTGTTTACCCCTCGTCAGCTATCACCGTCACCATGACGCTCTACTACACTCTCGTATGTTGCACATATCGCGATACAGAGCTTCAATCCTTTTGGAAATGTGGTTGCTAACTGTTGCAATCAGGTCTTTATGCTTCTCGTCTTCGAGATGGGACTGTTCATGCTCTTGATCTTCCCCATGCCCTTCAACGTCAAGCGAAAGATCTTCACGTGCGTTATCACAAAGTTTCTATCATTCCCGTAGTACCCCGCTAATAGCAGCAACAGCTTCATTTCAGAAAACCCCGTCGTCGCCAAGATTCAGTATTGGATGAAGATTACCTTCATCTTTATTCTGATCCTCTTTGTGGACAGCGTGAACCGTGTCTACCGTGTCCAGCTCGAACTCGCCGCTGCCTCCGAACAGGCTAAGCACGGTGGAGGAGGGTATGTTACCCCACGCAACCGCGACATTACAATTGGCCATGTTACTGACTTTTACTCTCGCTTACAGTGCCGCCGTCATGGGTCACGAGCGTCTCGAAGTCCAGGCCCGCAAGTTCTACTCGCAACGCAACATGTACCTTTGCGGCTTCACCCTCTTCCTGTCGCTCATCCTTAACCGCACCTACGTCATGATTATCGAGGTGATGCGTCTCGAGGATAAGGTCCGCTCTTACGAGGGTACCAAGGACAACACCAAGGAGGCCGAGAAGCTCGCTGCTGCCGGCAAGCCCGGTGAGCTCGCCCGTCTCCGAAAGGAGCTTGAGCTCAAGGAGCAGGACCTCAAGACCCTCAAGAAGCAAAGCGAGCAGCTCCACAAGAGCTACGATGAGCTCAGCGACAAGTACGCTGCTACCCAACAGACCGGTGAGGGCAGGAAGGGCATCTAAGAAGTGTACCACAATACGCTTTTGCTACTAAAAGATACCCGCTCACTAAGTATTGTCAACTTGGCTGGGTTAAAGATGAAGTTTGTGCCTGTCAGGGCGCCCACAACGAACAGACCCCCAGCAAAAGAAGCGGAAGATGTAAAATAACGGGTATATCGGTTTCGAGGTCAAGCACTGGCGCAAAGTTGGCGATCGGACGTAGTATAGGACGATCAACCATTTGAGATTGTATTCGAATTTTCATATTTATAGAATTTTGATGTTGGATCAGCCGTCCCGGTGTTTTCAGTCACCAGGGTCTGGCGTATGCAAAATATCCCTATTCAAACCATATTCTTTCTGTTACCGTATGTGATATGAACTCTTCAATCCAAATGAACCATCATTATTACTAGATAGGCACTCCGATCAACGAATGGCTCAATGCCCTATGTCGTACTTTTCAGGAAACAAAACACCATTGGCCATCTCCAACACAGCGTATTCAATATCGTCCTTGGCTTCATCCTCATCCCATGGCAGAAGACCCATTGCCCTCATACCATCCACGCCTCCTGCTTCGCCAACATCCCGTATAGCCTGCTCACCTCCTGCAGCTACGTCGCCAGTGAGAGCTCCAGTGAAGTCGGGTCCTGGTTCACCTTGTAGGAAGCCCTTGCGTTGGTGGGCTAAGTAGAGTGCATTCGTCTGAGTTAAAGGACAAGCTGGTAGATATAAAATCGTCGTAGCAGGTGCATCTGGGCGGTGACGACGGTCAAGAGCATAGACAGCATCCGGATGCCAGACCAGATAGTCTCCTGGTTCAAGCTTTGGTATTGGAATCATGCTGCGGTTGAGTTGGAGGTGAGGATGCAGAGCTTTGTTGAGCTCTTGCGTGTAAGAAGGTAATGCACCTTGAATCACAGATGAGGGCGGTTCCTCAAGGATCCAGTTCCCTGGCGAAAGGAAGTCTGGACCTGAGAGCGAAGAGTCTCTGGGGATAAAAAAGGGTCGGAGGAGAAGGTACGCAGTTGTAAGACGAATCATCGGACACAAGAGAAGAGTACCTTGGCCAAGCGGAACACCGCTCAAAGCAACCCAGCCCTGAAACATGCGGAACATGCTGCAAGACCCATCACCATTATACAAATCACTCGTCACTTTTAGTCGAGTGCTGCTCTCCCATGGGTCCCAGTCTTCCCAGCGACCATCAAAAATGGGTTGATAAGTCGCAGCTGAACCATAACCATCTGGTTCCCAGCGCTCCACGCTCCCTCCGTCGACGTAAACGCTGAGGGAACATGCTTCATCTTGCGGGTTTCTGATTCTCACGCGGTCAGCATAGCTGACAGGAAAGTTGGGGCTCACAAGTGCTTCTGGGTCGGACGAGTGCCACATGTTCATCAAGAAACGTTGAGTAGACAGGACATTCTGGTGTGCTCGAGCTTTGATTTGCCCAGGAGACCAGTAGACACCATAAAGATGGGGATCATGGGTTGGAAGGCGTCGAGCTCGAGGATGTTCCAAATGTGCTTCCGTCTCTGCCTTCCACCGTTCAGCCAGGTTACGGGGTATCACTTTTCGAACTACTGCGACACCGCGGTCCTTGAGCGCGGAAGAGAAGGCATTCGTCGTTGAAGGGTTTTGTAGATCTCCAAAATCGATAGAAGGGTAGATATCCGGGCCCGCCTCGACAATGATATCAATTTCGGTCTTTAACTCTAGCAGTAGTCTTATCCAGGCGGCCTTGATTTGATCTTGTTTACCCTCGATGATGTCCCTCTTGATCCGAGCGAACCGGGCAGGCAGGGGTATGGGCTCAGTAGTCTGAGCAAACATGCTGCTCGAAGGTCCATGTCGGTGACCCTTTGGTGCCATGTTCTGAAGTTTGTAGATGTATATAGGTGGGTATCAGAGATAGCAGAGAGATAAGTTGCACTGAGTCGCTGTGAACTAGTTTAAATATAGGTGTATTGTAGGAGAGAAGAAGCGAAATCTACTACTCAATCAATAGCAGAGACGAATTTCAATCGCCACTTGGCAGGGTACCTCGACATGTTCGATTCGCGAGGCGTACGGCTTTTATACACACAGCCTACATGGTCCATTACCACTTGACAGTTGATTCACTAACTACCGAGCCATAGATTTCAACATATGAATGCGTCGTGTGGCGGAGATTCTTCGGTTGCGAACTTGTTATTCTTCGGATATTGACGCTATCACGGCCCGGGTATCCGATCCTTCGAGATGTTATGTCGTCTCGATTGCCTCGGTCAGCCTAGGGCGCACTGTTGTATATGTAGTAACCACCTGTGTAATCCGACAGGCTGGACCTGTCAACCCTGCACCCGAGAACTTTGTATGTACATGTGAAGGTAAGCCGTCGCCAAGTTATGAGCGCTAGTCCATCATGTAGAGCTAGCTAGGACTTGACACGTTTCGATCGAAGAAGTGAAGGCTGCTCTTTGGTGACATTGTCCGCTTCCTTAGTCTCTTTTGCATTGGCCTTCCTCTTCGTCGCTGGTGGCGTTGCCGTTGCCGTTGCCGTTGCCGATGTGCTATCTTTCTCCTTCTTGACAGGTGCATCATCATGCGATTGCTCCGTTTGATCTGGTTGCTTCATCAAGACATATGCGACCTTTTCTATGTCACTTGCTTTCACGCCAATCCTATTCCGCAAGTCGTCAACTTCGGAGCATAGCATGCGGTACTCCTTAGCATTATACTTGATAGGGCTCTGCTTGCCGCTGCAACATAGCCACCAGAAAGCCTCGTCGGCAAAGAAGATGACCCGACTTGCATCATGAACAGCTAAGAGTAAAGATGCTGTTGCGGGGCCAATGCCTCGAAGCTTGGTCAACACATCTAGAGTCGCCACGGTGTCTGCCTTTTCGTCGTAGACTTCAATAGCTTGCTTGATAACATCTTGGGCATCATCTGGGTCATTAGATGAGACAAGTTTCATAAGGGTTGGCCTAAACTTTCCATGACGTCTGATCGTTTGTTAACAGATAGCCACAATATGGTGCAGCTTTCCCATTCGAGAATGAGAGTGCAGGTTACTTACAACTTCCACTCAACAAGGGTCTTGATGTCGTCAATTGTCATTGGGCGGATTCTTTTGCCGGCATCAAAGGTAGCCAATGCTTCGTTGTAACGATATTCATCGAGGTCCTTGAGTGACTTCTGGCCATTCTTGACTATCATAACGGATAACTCTCAGCCTAGTTTCTGATGGGATATCGATTACAGTGCGTATTGAGGAGCCAACTTACCACCTTTTTCATCAGAGATTCTTTGGATAACAGACGGATATCGATCAAGTAATCGATTGAACTCTTCAAGATCGACTTTGTCGGCTGAGACAATGCTCGATGAGGATGCCATTCTGTGGTATTGGTTGCACACGGTGGAAGGACATTTAATTCTGAGAAGCGACTGAGATGGGGGTGCAAGAAATGCGACTCGTTTTACTCCGTACTTAATGGTTCTCTTATAAGACAGACGCTGAGGGGTTCTCAAAGCAACCATGAGAAAATGAGAGTTGGTGCAGTTGTAGAGTGTGAATGTTATATAAAGTGTAATTTCAAACGCGGCGCGAAAGAAGGAAAGAGACTCGCACGGTGCGCGATGGCAACTCCCTCGTGTGAAATATCCGGGTAGAGATGCCATCATAATTCTACACAGGCAAGCGCGTACCTAAGCAAGTTGGTTATTCTTGCCATGATCTCAAAATAAGAAAAACCGTATACTTGGACTTTATTATACCTATAATAAGCTTCCATATGTTCAGCTTCAAGCAATCCAGTTGTCTTCAACTTTGCCAACCAATTTCCAAAGCTTGTCAAAGACATTTTCAGGATCGTATTTCTTCTTCAACCCCACCAAGCGCTTCGAATGCGATCCAAATGCTTCCTCAGCTGAAATGGTTCCAGTGTTGGCATAGTTGAGGTAATTGCCAATGCCGTCCGCAAGGGTTTCGTCGTTGTAACCCAGCTTACGAACTTCATTTTGGAAAGTACGGTTGAACTGGCGAATCTCCGTATCAAGGCCTTCATCCTCATACTTGTACATGACGCCCATGACGAAGTACTTACCACGCGAGTTGAAGGCTGTTGACTCGACAGGAACCTCCCTGATCTTTTGGTGCGGTATGCATTCGATCAGCACCACGGATTCATCTGTACCTGGCGTTCGCTCGATGAACCCATGAAAGCGATCGCGTATCGCCTCAGCGGTAGAAAGCTTCATAGGAAGGGTGAAGTTGGAACCGCCAAGCAAGTATCGGCTTCCTTGCTTCATCTGGTCGTCTGCAACCTGGTTAATTACAGGATAAGGCATGGGCCCGACCTCCTTCATTATGGCTTCCATTTCCAAGACGGGGGCAAAATATTTGGGACCCTCTTCGGATGGGTTGTCTCCGACCTGAGCCATTCTCACAACGACAACAGGAGGTCTGGGTGCAGCGGGATCTGGGCCAGGGGGAGCATATGCAAAGGCAACAAGGAGGATCTGCCTGCCATCATTGGTAGCCCCCCATGTGTTTGTGAAATCAATGATAGCTGGAAGCTTGTCCGGGGAGAAGAAGGCCATACCTCCCCAAATGTCTCCTTGTGGATGCGCTTTGCTGGTGAACTCTGTCACAACACCAAAGCTGCTACCGGCACCTCTAAGTGCCCAGAAGAGATCCGGGTTTTCTGAGGCTGATGCGGCCACGATGCTCCCATCTGCCAGAACAACTTGACAAGCAATCATGTTATCGATGGCCAGCCCATGGATCCCACTCAAGACACCGTAACCTCCGTGGAGGGTGAGGCCGCCGACACCTGTATGGGAAACAGTTCCTCCTACGGTAGCCAGTCCTTTAGCCCAAAGAGCTTCATCAACATCTTTCCACAGGCAGCCTCCCCCAAAGGTGATGGTTTGTGCGTCAGCGTCTACCGAGACATCACGCATGAGAGAAAGATCTAGGACCATACCCTCTGGCGATGGAGAGCTGGATGTCTGCGAGGAACTGTGGCCGCCTCCTTTGACATTGAACTTGATTCCATTCGAAGTTGCGAACTTGACGACAGCGCTGACTTCCTCGGCAGTCCTAGGTTGGGCTACAGCCGCCTACAAAAGAGTAAATCGTGTGGCACATAATAGCGATACATCAACTTACAGCAGGCTTG
Organism: Fusarium armeniacum; assembly: GCA_013618295.1. NCBI lineage: Eukaryota > Fungi > Ascomycota > Sordariomycetes > Hypocreales > Nectriaceae > Fusarium > Fusarium armeniacum. Next base: position 268,896 of record JABFER010000164.1, on the reverse strand, counting down.
ATACAAGTGCGACTCCATCTTTCGAGACTTTGGTCATATCCTTCGTCTCCTGGGAGTAGGAGTTTCCCTTGGACAAGCTTGTCTTGCAGGGACAAGAACTTGTTTCGAGTCATGTTTGTTTATCCGAGAAGAAAGATGAGGCAATGAGGTAGATGAGTGGGAAAATGGACATGATACAGAGCTTCGTAGTTGCCTTTTATATGTTTACACATGGTAGGAAGACCAATCCTACCCATGACCCCGCTTACACCAAGACCGAATATAGAGGGTCGATACACAGAACAGGATGATCAACTATGGCTTGACTTGGTACTAAAATCCTGAAGCTATCGCCTATTCGTCGACGTAGGAAGTTGAGAGGGACATAAATATCTATGCGTGAAGACGTGTAGTACTAGTAGACCGTGGCGTTATCCTTCGTGTCAGATATTGGACACCCATCCATACGGAAGGATTTCTCTTAGATGGCGATTTGAACATAGGGACGTACGTATCACACTTTACACCATTATGCAGACTTGGACTAGTTGGAATGGTCAGCAGCCAAGTAAGTTCTCCCCGCTTAGATACGGAGGCGTACTAGAGACACGAAGCAGGCTGTGAGCCGCATGGAAGAGCTTCCTTTATGGAGTTGTCGTATCTGATAGGGCCGAGTTGGAGGTCAGCTTGAAAGCTGCTAATTTGGCCGGGTTTTATGTATGCCACTAGGCCACTACACTCGCCGCTTACATGGATGTTAGCTCACTCTAGGATCTCATTCAAGGCTACGTGTTTAGCAAAACTCGGGGTAGTTAATAAGCTCTGCCCAGGGCTTACTGAGACAATTGCCGTGCGAGCCTAAAAAGGATCCTTTGCTTTGGTATTATTCGTCTATCTTGGCTTGGCGGTGACATCCATCCTTGTGAGTCCAAGTGCCAGCTGAAATACATGAGAGACGATGGGTTTGTGAGGCATTCTACCAACATATAAGTATGCAGATAATTGGGTAATCTCTATATTAGTACCTATCTATACTGTTGTTAGTTGATGAATCTGTCAGTAATGGACTGTATTAAACGGTAACCATGTTGCCCCAGTTAATGGACCCTGTAGATTAAATCTTCCTATGGGGTGATGGTTTTCTGGAACGGTCGAGACCCTGAAATGGACTAAATACTACCTAACGAAGCGAAGCGGGTGAAAAAAAAAGTTGCAGGTAAACAAAAATAAATCAGCCCAATTGCTGAACGCAAAGATAACGGCGTGCCCGAAAGAGCGATAGTGAGAGGGGAGAAGAGTTTCCGTTTTTCCCGTGCAGGACAAATCCCATTCCATTTATTTTGCATCCTCTTTAAACTTACACACACTTTGAATCCCTCAACACCGCCAGTTTCTACCTACAGCACACCCTCTTCTACCTATCCATTCTTCTTTTAACCAGACTAAATCGCAAACATGGGTAACGTAAGCTAAACTGTTCCTTTTACTTTCCAGGACACTGTCACTGTCGCATCCTTTGGCGATCCTCCATGCTGACATGCTACAATACAGGGTGCCAAGGCTCAACAGAAGCGCGAGCGCGCTGCTAAGGACAAGAACACTGCCAAATCCCAGCTCAAGGTGGTAAGTCGATGACGAACATATTTTCTCTATTCATTGGTCTTGTCCGCTAACATGTGACATGCGTAGAACGAGAAGGCTTGCGACATCCAGTGCCAGATCTGCAAATCTACCTTCCTCAAGACCACAAAGGCCCCTGCGTATGCCCTCCACTTCTCCCCCACTGATCAGTCAACTAACTTGCATTTCTCCCAGTCTGAAAGAGCACGCCGAGAACAAGCACAGCAAGACCATCGCCGACTGCTTCCCTACCTACCAGCAGTAAACCGACTACTCTGGAGAGTCACCTTGACTTGAGACAACGACAATGACAACGATATCGTAATGAGAAAAGACGACGAGGAAGAGGGAAGGACGAAAAAAAGAAAAGTGGAAATGGAAAGCATTTAGCGAAGCGAGGCGTCTATGATGTGATGGTCCTGCACGAGAACATGGGGAGACGAGAGGTTTAGATGACCGGCATGGACTCATGATAACTTTATACAGTTCTTTTTTTTTTACACATGCTTGCTGCTGTCTTATCCCTCAGTGTCTTGATATTGACTAACTCAATGAGCCTCCACGGCCTTGGGAGGCGCATCCACGGCCAGTGCTGTAGATTCCTTTTGCTGCTTCGCCTTGGCCTGTTCCTCACGAATACTAGCCAGAATATCAGGGTACCATCGCTCACCAACATCGGGATGACTCTTCACGCGGTTCCTCAGCGTTGCTTCTCCAAGAGTCTTTGATACACCACCAGCACGGAATGTGAACTCGACATCGTCAATGCGTCCGCCGTTGCGTTCTACAATCTTCCGTCGCTGCTCCCTCACCTCCTCAGGCACAAGACCAACACCGACTTTCTCGAGGTCCTCGAATTCGGCGCTCATGCGCACGCCCTGGAAGAAGGGGATCGAGAAGCGTGCGCCCGATCCTGCCGCAGGGGAGAGCACGCGATGCGTCGTTGACACGCAGACGCCCTGTGTAAGTGCCTCTAGACCCTGGCCGATAGCCACGACGAGCGTTCCCGGGATGGGCTCGCAGTCTATCCACTCGCCACGGACGTTTTGCACCTGAAGACCTTTATGCGAAGTGGCTTGGAGGAGGTAGCTCGAGAGCATGCTGTCCTTATGAGGACCTACACCCTGACCTTGCGCATCACCTTGAATACCGAGCTCCTTTGCGTCGGGATACTTGACGATCTTTAGCTTGTGCTGTTGATCCTCGTCAAAGTATTTGTTGAAGGCGTCGCTGGGGAGCTCAATGGCCTCGGCGATGAGAGAAGTGAATTGAATTGAGATCTTGCCCATGCGCTCCATGTACTCCGTGTAGACCTCGCGAAAGTCGGGCAGTGAATCCTCAGACGGCCACTGGTTGGGCGCTAGTAGATTACGATACAAAGGAGCTCCGGGTTCAGGGACAGGATGCTCTGTAGAGAGATCGATTTGCTCTCGGTGGTCGACCTGTCCAGCTGTGATTTCTGCCGAAAGACGTGAGTAGCCAAGAAAAGAGGGCGCATTCTTCATCTCAATCTTGAGTCTGGATAAGTGAATTGAGTGATTAGCATACGGGAATAGCAGACATTCTCGAGATAGATACATCATTACTCACTTCTCTTCTTCGGGAATGTCAAAGAATCCTTTTCCAAGTTCAATCACCTTTTGAAACAACTCATCCTCGATGCCGACGTTCTTGAGGTATAAGAAGCCAACTTCCATCAACGCATGGCGAAGTTCCGTTAGAAACTGAGGCTTTGTAGCTGGATCCCGAGCCGCAGCCAAGTCCAGAATAGGAATTGACGTGAATGACATTTCGATTCACGACTTGAGTTAAATAAACTTTGAATCTGAATAAATGTTGTAACAGTCGATAAAAACGAATAACTTGGTATCTTTCTCTTCTTCCCTACTAGGTATGAATAAGTAGTCAATACAGATTACCCATCACCTCATCATGCCATGGCGCGATTGGCCCACCCGAAGACGTCTACTACCGTCGTCTGGGTCTCCCCCGCATCCGGTTCCCGAGAGATGCCGGGGGGTGACCGTTTGGTGATCGCCTCTCTTTGTCACCCGTATAGAATACAGATACCACGCCGATGTCGGACATGTTCCTTGTTACATCTTCAAACTGAGTGAAAGCTGGTATTCAGACCTGCTTAACGCCGGCGCTGCGATCATCTAATCTTCCCAAGATCCCTCCTTATCCAACCAGACCAAGTCTAGTATAATCAATGCATAGTTACATACGCGCGTGATGATCCCCTTTTTTGACAAAACATTCTAGCTTAGCTTTTGACCGCGCCTTATTATATAAACACTTTTTTTTCTTTCATCTGCCTTCCCTTCTCATCATGATGACAGAGGCTTGGTCGCAAGCAGGCCCATCACCTTGTAAAACATGTCCTCGACTGGAGGGGCGGCAAATGCTGGTGCGGCATCAAAGATATCTGATAGATGTTGTTGCTGGATCACGCTGGGGTGAAAATCGTCGTCTTCCATCTCGACATCTTCAGGCTCAGCGGCGCCTTCAATCTCGGCCTCGTCAGCATCGCTGGCCATCTCCTCGTCTTCGTCGATAAGACCAACTTCAGTGCCGTTGGTATCAATACCTTCAAGACGGAGGTCTTCGAGGGGCTGGATTGTGGCCAGAGATGAAGAGTCTGACCCCTCGGCAACCACCCATACTTGTGCGGCATCATCCAAGGCGATAAAACCGCTGGTCTCGGGAGCAGAAACCAGGCTGACAACTCTTTGGGGTGTACTGCGCACCATCAAGGGCTCGATATCCTCGGGCTCGAAAACGGCAAGAAGGGATCCTTCCTTGGCAGGCAAAGCCAAAGCAAAGTGTCCTGAAGTGTGGTCGACGGCTAGTTGAAGTAGCGCATTGTCCTTGGTTTTGGGTATCACAACACCATATCGCAACTCATCGCTAACAACATCGTAGACGCGGAGCTCGTCAGACAAGATGATAACGAAAGGTGACAGAACACAGATGGATCGCAATTGACCCTTCCATTGGCCTTCAAGGGTCTTGACCAACTCGCCTGACGCGGCGTCGATCACGTAAACCGCACCGGAACCAGCAGTTCCAAAAGCCACGAAGAGGGTAGATCCATCCTCTGAAAAGGCAACGCTTCCTTGAGGCTCTTGGTTGGCATAAGCCTCAGGAATATCGACCACGCCGTCTTGAGGCACACCATCGCCAACGGCAATTATCTGTGAACAGCTCCATGTGAAAACCTCGCGACCGTTGGGTCCCTTTACTACCACACCATTCTGAGATCTTGTCTTGGGGCGCCACATACGAACAGTACCGTCGGTACCGATAGTGGCGAAGCAGGTAGAAACAGGATTTGAAGCCAAATCGAGAACTGCTTCGTTTCGGTGTGTGGCGTGAGGGGCATTAATTCTGGAGACAAGAGCAATCTGTTCGTCGCCTTGCTGCGCTTCCCAGAACTTGAGGTAAACCTCGCGTCGTTCTTTGATGAACTGATCCCTCATGTCGCTGGTGACGCTGTCCACATCTCGAGGCGAGGGCTCCCAAGTATCCACGCTGGCGAGCCAGTCTCCATTAGCAGAGAAGGCCAAGTGGGTAATGAGAGGCTCCTCAATAGGGCTACCCTTGTTGGTAATGTTGACGTCTGTCGGCTGTGTTCGAGCCAAAGCTTGCTTAGATACGCTTCGGAAACTCTCGAGGTCAAAGGTCTGCAATAGAGGAGCCGAAAAACCTCCTGCCAGAGTGGCCTGGCGACCGTTGCCGACACAAACATTAAGTCTTGACGGGTCCTTGGGGCTGATGATGGCGGGGATGGGTCGCTGCACATGCGAAGGGGTCACCCACGTGCGTTGAACAAGCTGGTCCTTGGGTGTGGTGACATTGATCGCGGCTGACTGGATACCAGCAATGTATGCTGTGGGCTTCATCTCAGCGGTTGAAATGATCATGACCGAGTTGTCGTCAAGATGAACAACATATGCGGATCCGCTGGCGGAGACTGTGATGTTCTCCACGCTGCCAGAGAGATGAGGAAGGAAATCCTTTCTTCCAGTATCCATTTGCCACAGAACAAGAGAGTTTTCTGAGCCTCCTGAAATCATGTAGTTACCTGTAGCGCATTAGTATAGACAACACGAATAACACAAAGAGAGTAACATACCATCGCGCGACCACTTGAGGGCATGCACAGCTCTGCGATGCCAGTGGTAGTTCTGCGCTTGAATGAGCTCCTTCTCGGATCCAGACTTGGCAAGAGCCTGGCTTCTAGCAAGCGCATCGTGGTAAAGGTAGATCGAACCGCGCGCACCACCGACAATGATATCCAAAACAGGTGCATTCAATTGTCGCGCCTTCTTTCCGCTCGATGCTGGTCTAGGGTACACTCGGAGGTCAAGAGAGCTGACCAGATCAGGAATATCGAAGGTGTAGATCTCGTAGTCTAGTACCGCCAGGCTGTCGAACTGATCCTGGGAAGGGATACCAAAGAAGAGGCGATCATTGATGGCGCCGACCAAGTGTCCATCTTCGCTAGTTTCGAGTAATTGCAGGCCATTGCCGGCCTTCTTCATGACGAAAACGACCTTGTGCTCAGAATCTGTTGTTGTAGCTGGGTATGCAACAACCTCGATTCGGCCTGGCTTGTCCGACTCCGCGACAAAGATGATCTCTGTATCCTTGTCAGAAACCTTCTTTGTCACGAGGGCCATGGCATTGGCGGTCTTGGACTGTGTCTGGAAAAATTCGGGGGCCTTGGAGCTGGTCCAGTTGACCTGGCAGACGCAGCCATCCGAGGTGGCTACCCAAACGATGTCGGAGTTTTGCTTCGATTGCCGCATAGCGACAACGTGCGCGGGAGCTGATGTCTTCTCATCTGAGGCTTCGGCTGCTGTGATTGGGATTCGTCGAACGAGGAGCGAGTCGGCTGCTGAGTACACCTGGATCGAAGTGTTGTACGCCAAAATGAGATACCTGCATGGGTTAGCTGGGGCGCGCCAGCACCTAGGATTATCGAACTCACTGCTCGTCCTCTGTCAATACAGGGTCGATGTCGAGCATCCTACCGCCCATGGGCTTAGAGACGCGCCATCCTGCCTCTGTATTATCGAATTGTCGAACAACCTCAATCTCTCTAGCTCCAGTCTCTGTCAACGCCTCAGAGATTTCGGGCACCTCAGAAACCACTCCATTTTTGCTCTGATTTAATCCATTGGCTTTGGCTGCCTTACGTTCAGCCCTTAGTCGCTTCGATCTCGAGTCGTTTTCGTTAAGATCCCGTTTGCGCTTCTTGTTCGGGTCGTGTTTTGCTCGGGGGCTTTTGTTACCGGCCATTTTCACCACCTTCTCCTCTATGCACGATATCGATTAATGTGCTTGCGACGTTTGTCAAAGTTCGACGTCAGAGAAAAAGGTAAGAAAGTTGACCTGCCTAACACTCTACTGGATTGAGATTCGCAGAAATTTTGGTCCCGCTTGCGAACTTTTTGTTGCCGATAAGATAAGTGAGCTTCCGGATAAACCCCGGGAAGCAGATAAGGAGAATTTATTTTCTTAGACCCAGCTACAACGCCAAATCACGGCAACCTTTGTTTGTAACGTGCCTCTTTCTCTTGTCGCAAATCTTTTTTGACGTATCCGACGAACCCGCGCATTCGCGAAATTCAACCAAAATGATTATCCCCATCCGTTGCTTCTCCTGTGGAAAGGTAGGTTATCAACCGTGATGCGCCGGTCGCGCTCTTTGCTGACTATTGATTGATAGGTCACTGGAGACCTTTGGGAACGCTACCTTCAACTGATCGCAGATGCTAGCAAGACCGATGGGTAGGCTAACTATTGTTATGCGATACTGATTCGAAACTAATGGGATATACAGCGACGCTATGGACGAGCTCGGTCTCAAGCGATACTGCTGCCGCCGTATGATCATGACCCACGTCGACCTTATCGAGAAGCTTCTCAAGTACGACACAACCTCCAGACAACAGCTTGTACCGCGATTTCTAACTTTGATACTAGGTACACTCCTGACGGACGAAACGAGAAGAAGCAGCAATTGAGCCAGAACGTATAGGGACCGTCCTCGTGAATGAGCAGTAAAGGGTTTATTGTGCATGGTTTGGCGTTTGGGAAATGTAGTCGAAATATGTCATTTTAATGGCGCAGGGAAGGCAACGAATGAATTCATCAGGGTCATCAGTATCTAGAGTACAAGAGTACTCGTAATCGACAGCACCCTTTAAAGACCCTCCCAAGACTTTGAGGACTCGACCAACATTTTGAGTATGGCTCATACTTGCATCTGCAGTCGTCACTTTGTACGGAAAGAAAAGGCTTTAAACCAAGGACGATGATGCGACATTCTGAATGCTACCCACATAACCAGAGTTGACTTCCATCAACGATAGGACATGCCTGGGGGCGTTTTCTACTGCCTCGGGCCTGTGCGCAAAGAGCGGTGGATGTGCAGTTGTAGCGAGAAACAACATGTAGATTTTCAAGAGGGCATCCATACAGAATGAAACTACGCCAACATTGTTTTGACCTGGTTAGGACTAGCAAAGTTGTCTCGCATATTCCCTGTCTCACCTGATTTACAGGACGCGGTAATATTGAGTGTTCTGTGAGTTTCCATGCTCTAGTGTTGCCTGGATATCCTTGAAAATTCATGCAGATTGTTGGTTGTGTCTCGGCTCGTTTGCTTGTAGGAGAAGGTGGACAAGTCTGTCAACCCAACAACATCTACCGTTGGAAAGGCGGACTGCAATACCAAACCAATCGAACAAGTACCAACCAACGTGTGTGGGATAAATGGCTTTAGCACCGTTAAATATCCGATACCAGGTTTGATATAGCAAGGTTGTGATTCCGCTGAGAGCACCATTAGTACAACTTGTTAATTAGTGCTGTTGTCGGTGTAAAGGATGCAACATTGTGTGGTACTCCCAACAACAGATCGCGATACGGTCCTGTAGGATACGATAAGAATTCAGAATCTTTCTATCAAGAAGCAAAATCGCCATGGTTGTTCTTGCATCTGACCTGCAGACAGTGAAGCACATACGACAGAAGGCCGTGACAATGTTCCACTTGAAAAGGGGAGCTACCAAGATACTGTTTATCATTGGAACTATGTCAAACCATGCATATTCTCTGGCTATTCACAGTAAGACTCCTACACTACATCTGGCAGAATCACCTTGGTGCCTTTTGCCATACCACAAAGTGTAGCGTACTAACCATCGATATACATGTCGGGGCCAATGCCGTTTAGGCTGCTTACTGACAGGCGTTCTTTGAGGCCCTTCTTTTGTTCCCCGAGTGTGATGAAGGCGAACCATTCAGTCGATCCTACAGGTCGGGCTGTCCTCGACGATGTGGAACAATGCCACATACATACGTATCGCTTGTTAAAGGAAAATGAACTGCTGCCCGATGATCCCATCCCATGTGCTCGGGTGTGGTGTGCGTAAGATGAAGTACAATGTTCTCTTACACTATAGCCATCCCGGTATGATAAGAACAAATTGGGAATCAAAACGGTGAACCAGAAGCATACACCGCGCCTAAATGGTCCTGCAGACTTGTGTAGGTAGTATTTAGCGTTAACCAACAACCGCGCTTGAGCTATGCTGATCTTCATGACACGATTCTGCTCGTAAAGCTAACAGACTCGGACGGGCAGGATACCGCAATGGGAAACTTGAGTCATTAGGTCGTACAGCGAGATAAACAAACCATATCGCATCGACATACCTCAACCAGGCTGGCGCCTATGTACTGCACAACCACAAAACATTCTCGCGCATCACCAAAGCCACTTTAACCACTCTATCCTGCTTCATGGCATGCATAAGTCGGGCGACGAGTCAGGATTACAAACCATTGTGTGTTGGGCACAAATATTTGTGAGTAGTATCGATGGATTGCTCAGACTTGTAGGCTGTGAATTGCGGGAAGTGTTCCGTAGCGGATAAAGGCCCATGCAATATCAACTACATTGCATCCTGCATCCGGGAAACATCAAAGAAGATCCCTGTCTTAGGAGCGGAAAGCTTGCACTCTTTTGAATGTCACGAGAGAACTCGTGGAGGTCTTGACGGCAGCGGCAGCAACAACAACGCAACAAGTGTACGCGCAACCGGCTAACAAGGAATCGATATCCCCGCACCGACTGGTCGGATTGGCGATCTTTTAGAACAATTCCGACAGTCTGTCTAGTCTGTGATGGCTAAGACAATGCAGCAGGCTTTGGGTGTATCACCGCGCTAAAACGGCTCGCTGGATGAGAAACCCGGGCGAAGTTAGCTGTCATAACGCGAGTGATATGGGATAAACAAACAATACTGAACTGCACTATGCCATGCTATAACACCATCAGTCAGTTTGCCAGTGGAGTGCGATTTTATTTCTTATTTTCGCAAAGCTCTTGGGTGTGCTTACGGGTGCAGCGTGGTTAGGTCTTCGATTATAATTCTTGAGAAGAGACGCAGATATCAAGACTCCCCGACTATGGATAAGTGTGAAGCGTCCTTGTAGAAGAACAAAATCTTGTCTCATCAAGTGGAGGACGTTCGAAAGCATCAGGTGGTCTAAGAAACTCGCCTAGCCAAAGGTGATACAGCTAGTAGATAGCAAGTGAAGCTATGTTCTCTTGATCCAGGCTTTCCCATCGTTAGAGTACTCTCCTGTTTGTTTGCAATGCAGAGAACACTCGAAGACTTGAGCTTTTGTTACAATGCCTAGCTACTAATGAGAGCTACATCCCGTTGCAACGGAACCTAGCCAGCGGACTGTGCGTCGCGAAGGGATGTGCTAGATGTCCTTCCTGCGGCCCCGGCTAGTGGGGCCACCGGCTCGTTTTAGCGTTGCCAAAGCCGCCGTGACCAAACTGCTGGGTTTTGGCTTGGGTTATTGATTGGCTTGCCCAGCATCCTGGTGGCACCCCTGCGAGCCCTCGGCGTTTACTGCATCAGCACCAAAGGAGGACCAGCGTTGTGGGTATTTCCATTCAACATCTTCTACTAAGTGGCAGAGAAGTGGAGAGAAAAGGTTGTTTATCGAACTGTTGTTTGTAGAAATTAATTCTGCCTCGTGAATCAATAATGGTCGCTTCAGTCCGACCCTGGGTGAAATAGGACGAAATGGTGCCAGGAAAAGCAACAGAACTTGCATGTATTGGACCAACATGTTGAAGGATCATGACGCTTTCGTGCAAAGCAAGGCTATGCCAACCTCATGTTTGTAAACTCAACGATCCGTAGCGGAATTGGCGACTAAGCTCATATCATGAGGAGATGGCTTAACTCCCACCGTATGCCTATGCACTTGGGTGAACGGACGGAATCTGCTGTGATACTGATTTAGGTTGTCGATCATGCTGGATACGCATTAAAACTCGAGTGTCACATTCCGTGCCGTTCATGCTGCGCAGCGGTCCATGGCACATGGCATTGAATTTGTCACGGCTGAACACAGGCTTGGTACCGGATCTTGCTAAGAAGAAGCTCCACGATGCATAACAATTGGACAACTCAAGGTCGTTGGTGGAAGCAATGTAGGTGGGGGGACTGCGGAGGATTGACCAGTCCCACCATGACTTAAGCGCCGACGCCTGTCCTCATTAATGTAGCCCCACGGGTTTAGAAGCCACGATCCGTCTACCCTGACCAGCTGTCTGGGATTTGACTGGCTGAGTCGGCGGTTGGAGTTTTCGTTTGTGATTGTCTCAACGCGGTCCATACCTAGTCAAACTGTTAGCTGAGCGCAAAGTAACGGACAACTAACTGTCGAGCTGCAGAAGTGGTGTAGCTTCCGGTTCTGTGTGAAGACACGTACTTGAAATTGACTCGTAGAATCATCGGAAGGGTGAGAAATTGGGTGTCAACGTCGCTTGGGGGCCATGAATAATGGAAGACATGAAGTTTGAAGATGTGCCTGAGACTTTGGAAGCCACCTTCCGTGATATGTCTCATAGACATGCACCTACCTGCCTCGGGCTATCGCGGGAATGATTGAGATCTGTACGTAGGGCAGGTGCTTCCCAGGGTGGGCCTCCCGTCCCTTGCCATTCGCCTGCGAAAGGAAGTAGGTTGACAGGCGTCTCCTTCCACCATGGTAAATCAAGTACCATGTAGGCAGGCAGGTACTTTGAACTTACACAATGCATATACTGATACTGGCTGAACTGTTGGTCCTCACGTAGAGACAACTTTTGTCAATCCGTCAACACGCTGAAATTGCTCATGTTTTGTTTCATTTAGCTGCAGTCGATTGCATCCGGTATCTCTTGGCACCGACAACCAGTAAGCCTTGAAGTTCTCTGTGTCAAGTTACTGCAATACACACTAACACAGAAGAACTCGATAGGTTGTGTTGACCACACCCTATTCTCTGAACAACCAAAAGACAAGACAAGAAAGGAAAAGAAAGGAAAGAGCCGACCATCTACGCTTAGCCGCCCCTCCATTTGTCTTGGCCACCTGATTCAATCCTCAGGTACTACAAGTTGATGGCTTCTCCGTGAATGTCATTGGATTCAGGTCCAAACCTCTCTTCCGGCTGATGAAGCCATATTCGGAATTATTAATCTAGGCACGATTTCCAGCCCAACAGCAAGAGATCTTGGTCAGACGTCTCAAACCTTCAATGGGTTGAATCTCTTAAGATTTCAACACCTTTTGGCCCCCAAATCTGCCATCATCTTTCATAAGTCCCATCTGTTCGCCGATCCACTCACGACTGGCCCACCTACTGCCTTCTCGGCAAACCCATCTAGAGGAGCCCAGCTTGAGGCTTTCTTTTAACTGTTCCAGCAGAGCTTCGAGTCACAAGTCGTGCCATAACCGCAGAATCCTGGGTTCGTGGGCTTATATCCACACCTCCCATATTCCATCAGCCAGATCACACACCCGTTGACGACCCAACCCTTTAACTCACGGTCATCTTTTTCCTGTGCGCATGTAAATCGAACAATTGTTAAGTGTAGGAGTCGGGTCATCAAACTTCTTTTGTTGGTTGACCCCTGAAGTTCACGGATAATCGATCCTCTCAAGGTGTGAAGAGGGTACAATCAAGCTCAACCACCCTCACTACGTATCTTTCTCGACCATCGCGTCTCTTTGTTTCTCATCGCGCCAAATATCGCGTTCCGGACAAGCGCCGGCCGCATTTACGGTCTCCTCGAGGATAGCACGCACATTATTGGAATTTATGACAGCAAGATAGCCAGCTTGGTCCAATATAGCTTCTTGCAGGTGTCAAGGGTGGGAACACATGTCTTGAACGCTCCCGTCAAGCTTATTCCTGACTCAACCCACATTACCTTAACAAAAGCTACATCCAGCACCCGACCCATAGTGCTCCAATGCAACAGGGCTGCGAGCACAAGGGACCTTGACTATCAACCCCTGTCAGACCGGCGTCTGTCTGCCTTAGCCTGTTGTCGCAACCGCTGGTGCTCCAGCTTTCGACCCTGCCTGTCTCTTTAAACCTTTTCCCCTCCATTTTGTTCCTCCTCTGACTCTTTGGTTCGGCTTTTGGTGAGCTGGTTTTTTTGGACAGCTACTCACTTCATTGCTGGGTCCTATTGAGCCTCTCTTCAGCGTTCGGCGTCTTTTTTCCCTATTATTGGCTGGTCAACGTTTTTTCTATACCATCTGTCTGGCTGAGCTAGTTGCGCATACTTCCAATCCCAGTACACCATCTGTCAGATCACGGGTCACTTAACTGGCCGCGCGCGACCACCGACCGACCACCGACCGACCACCGACCAGCAAGCTCACATCTCGTCCTTCACTGCCACGAAAATTGTTGGCAGTCTCAACTTTTGCTGTATTTTGCGAGCCTTAGTCGCGATTCAACCTTGGGATAGCTGCGTTGCAAAGACAACAAGGCATTCTTACGTTTGGAACTGCTGCTTGTCTTAAGGGCCTATTTCTCCCACCGGAGCTCTCACAACCGCCGTCGTTGGAGTAGCTCGATACTTCAGACTCCTCAACTCTCGTCATGGCCCTTGAAGCTCCTCTAAGGTCATCGACTGGAAGCCTTCAATTCCCTTTCGCCTATCCTCAGACAGATATGTCTGCACCCACAGACCATGAGAGCCGTCGCTCTCCATTCAGACCGTTGTACGTCAATACTCGGACCTCCGTGCTTAGGATCACCATGGCTGGAATATATATTGACTTGTTGTGACAGCTCTTCTCCTCCACCTACTACCGACTCATCTTCCCTTCGACCGAATTCCGTCAATCGCATGTCAAGTAGCTCTTACAATGTTATGAGCCCGAGTGACATCGTGGGCCCTTCTCCAGTTACTTCCAATGGCACAGAGACAACCGAGATTGAGGACGACGTTTCAGAAGATCTTGAGAAGGAAGTTGCAGATAGAAAGTCCAACCGCCGATCAGAGGTCAGTTTCAAAAACAAACGGTTGATGTATTTTTCTGAGATGTCAACTGACCCTGTCTCAGCTTTTGATGCTCACTACGAACCTACCTGAGAGTGTGCGCCAATCGAATACCGAGGAAGCTGTCTCTGTCATCCATGCACCCGAGAGCTTTTCTAGCTGGGTATGCTTCAATCCTTGTATTCAGAATGCCATCCATCTAACCTCTACCAGGTTGCTCCACCTCCAGCAGTAGAAACAAAAGGTCCAAGCCCCAGGACCTCCCCAAAATCAGAGATAGAAAGTCTATCCTCCTATAATGGCGCATCGGAGAAGGTCAGTTATACTAGTTATTCTGTCTCATTAAATACTAAGTAGTTATTAGACGTCGAGCCATCCAACTCGACCTCCCATCATGACTGATGTCAATCCTGTGCGATACAGCATAGACAGCGCCACACCTCGGGCCCAGGACCTACAGTCTATGTTGGATGATGGAGCTCGGTTACGCTCAAGTAGTACGAGCAGCCTTGAGAGTAGGTTGCAACAAACCGACATGCTGTACGTGACTAACAGGCATAGAAATTGATGAACAAACCGAGGCCGAGGGCGACGACGAGGATTACGAGTCGGAAGCAATGCCAGTACCCCAGCAACAAGATGAGATTGAAACCCTCCGAGATGCACTTACAGAGTGTTGGACTCTTTGCAATAGCTTGTCCAAGCTAAGTTCCATCCAACGCAATCGTGGTCCTGGTAAGAGTGGCATTCCAGATGCACACGAGAAGGCATGGAGAACATGTTGGAAACTCTGCCAGCGGCTGTACAACAGCCGGGATGAGTCTGCTAGCAACTTCAATGTCAAGGTTAACCTCGATCTTTGTCGCGACTTTTGTCAAGCACTTTTCGAAGTGCGGCAACGCAATGACGAAGCTGCCGATTCAGTCTTGCGTGTCAGTTTTGAGCTCAACAATCAGTAAGTGTCACAAATACGAAAAGCACCCATTGCTAACAAGTCCGCAGCTTGTACAGTGCTCAGGATCTCAACCTGCCAGAAGAGTTTAGGGAGCGCACGTTGGACTTTTACATCGCCCTATGTCACAGACTTATGAAGCAACGGAGTGACTTGGCAGAGGAAACAGATCAATTGCTCAGAGCATGCTGGGCTCTAGCGGAGATGCTCTTCAATCTCAGGCAGAACAGAAGAGACGGAAGGCCCCCAGATGAAGAACTGCTAAGCTCTACTGTTCAGGCGTGCTTGGAGCTGTGCGATGTTTTTCGAGACAACTGGGCGCAAGTTCGACCGGAAAGGGGCGGAACACCACGCCCAGGACAACCATTTCCTCTACATCTGAATGACCAGAACGGCCGACAGAGCCGCGGATCAAACCCATCTTCGGTCCGCTCAAGACATGATAGCGTTAAGAGCGGACGTCAGGAGGAGAAACCACGAAATCCTGTTGTTCCTGAAACCCCTGTAACCGAATTTGAAGACACGCCCATCTCGCCACAGAGTCGTTCACCGACCATGCCCAACATTCTTGTCCTCGGTACACCCAGTGACAACAGTCGTGGCCGATGGTCAAGCAGCGCCTCTAACCTCTCAAGCTACTCGAAAAGTAGCACTCGGACTTCAAGCACCGCCACTACTACCGCTGCATCTGAAGACATAAATGTGACGCGCGCCAAAATCCTTGTTCTTGCAGCTGCCATGAACTTGGGCTTCAACCGTGATTCCATCCACGACCCTAAAGCTGCAGCGACAGCCCTACAAAACTTTGTGAAGGATCTTCCTCCTGGGTCATTCGGCTCTCTCATCTCACATTCAAACTTGTTAGCGCAGTACAAGAATTCGGTTCTTACTGATGCTATAATCCCTCGACACCACACCTTACCAGCCCGAGGCAAGCGAGTCACCGCCCAGGAAATGGCCAAGAGCATCCAGATGATGATGAAGAGCTCACAAAGATATGCTTACCTCCGAGATCTTTTCCGGGCTGTTTTCCAATTCCCCATTGAAGAGGTTGAAACACGACGCAATGTTAGCATTGTGGTTTAAGCATGCTGTCAGGCTCTGAGACGGCGCCGAACCGATTACGCTCATGACATGTTACGTCTAATGTTTTTGTTTTATACTGGAACTGGGAGTTGGGAGCTACAAAGGCCATGGGATTTCTTGTGCCAATACACTTATAAGTACGACAATTTTATATATACATATATGTTTCTGTGGGATGGAGAGGCATTTTGAAGAGATTTTACGCGGTGGTCTATTCGTTTCTACATGCACGAGATACCCTGTTGGGAGGCTCTAGCGAGCGTGTCGATGGAAAAGAACTGGAGGGTACGGTCAATGGTGTCTGTTCAAGTTAAATATGACACACGATGGCAAATTTTACTAGATCCTTGGATGATTTTCAAAGTCACATATCCTAGGCGGTACAGATGATTGAAATAGTTGTGTATTATTGAGATAGCTATGCCAAAACGCCCAAAAACTCCAGGTATCCAAGTCATGTCCTAGCCTCATCCCTCTTCCTATATTCCGTTTCCATTTGTGCATATTAGTAAGGCCTGTCATGTCGTCTGCCTATCCGGATCATTAGCCGTATCAAAAAAGTATCATAACTATATAAAACGAATCATCGCAAGTGATAATGTTCATGAATCAAACGCAGGTTGAGTTTATCAAGACGGTGGGAAGCTTTCCTCATATATCCGAGTAAAGCACAGAACGACCTGATCATTGCTCAGGGGCAGATTCCCCCCGTGTCTCCCAAAAAATTCAAAGACAGCGTTCAGCCATAGTATAGCTTAGAAAAAAGACTTCTTATCAAACAAGTCCTCGTCGTAGTCAGCACTGAACAATCGGGGATCGATCGCGGCTGGATTTAGACCAGAATCGCCGTCTTGCTTGACCTCAGAGTCACCGTGCGATGGACTCTGGGCAGTTCCCTCGTGCTCCTTCCTAGCAGCACCAGAAGAGGACGGTCGGTTCTGGCTCAGTTGAAGCTGGCCATCCGAAGCTTCAACGTCTCTGGTTAGTAAGTGGTTCGCAGGAGCTTGGCTAGCTGCTGGGCGATCTGTTCTTACGTATTCATCCCAGCTGAACTGAGCTGAATCCCCTTCCTCCTTGACGGGCTCTTGTTTCGTCTCGGCGGGGGCCTCTGTGGAAGGAGGTACCTGTTGATTATAATATATAGGATCAGCGATTTGGGAGAAGTTGGGCGCGGGCATCTCCAGCGTGAAGGACGGCGAGCGTTGGGTAGCAGGGGCATTCTAGGCCCCGCTCTGAACGCCTACGGTTTGCTGGGGGGAGGTGACTGGGAATCTCATGTTCAGAAAGGAGCTGAATTCTGGCTGTTGCGTCGAATTCGAGTTGTGGAGGGGTTGGGCTTGGGGAAGTTGTAAAGAACTCGGGCTCAGTGTGGTATTGGTGTCTTGCGAAGTTTCCCGGCCTTGAGTTTTAGCATTGTACTGGCCGAACCGGGTGTTGATGGGAGTGAAGCCAGTAGTGAAGTTTATGTCTGGTTGTTTTTGCCAGCGATTGCTTGAAGGTCCTGGGGCGAATGCATCTTGGGTCGAGGGGAGAGTGTAAGAGTTCCCGGGTGGGGAACGAATGTTGGCGAACTGGGATTGAGGTACTGTTGTTCGAAACTGGGGAGCAGCAGAGAAGAGTGCAGACTGGCTATCCTCCGGTTTGAATGGCGGTATCTGTGAGAGTCCTGTTCGTTGATCTGGTGGAGAGAGAGAGAGTCCAGCTGATGAGGAAGATGGCTCTCTGCACATTCGCTTCGAAGGGCCGGGCGAGTCCCTAGAGCTGTAGTCAATACCAAGGAACTAACGAACAGTTATGCAGGGCTCAGAAGTACTTACTCTGAAGTCGGTGAGGTTATGGACGCCGCCGCCATGGCAGCTCGTCTTCGTTTGACCTTCTTGTTTGCTGGGTGGTTAATGAGAGGGGATCTACAAGTGCCATGTTAGTTAAAGAATGTATGATTAAGCCTTATAGCATTGGTAATTACAACATACCCATAGTCTGGATCCTTGCCGTATTTGTTCCTCAGGTATCGAATTTGGTTATCAGTCAACTCCCGGTCGAAACGTTGTCGAAAAGCCTGAGAGATCTCGTCGTTGAATAGGTCCTGGACCATAAGGTCCAATGCGAAGCGGATCTCGTCGGGCTTGTAAACTGGTTTACCCGTCATGATGGGCTAGGAGTAATATCAAGGTCTTCTTAGGTAGTATGTAGTAAGGGTTTAGTGATAAGCTGATGTTGAGTAAGATGCAAAACTGTGTCTGTCCAAGAAACGTCCAAGCCGGGAGTGGCCCTGGCTGTAGCTAAGTAGTTTGTGATGGGCGGCTGAGCAAAGTCTGTTATTCGTGGATCTAGCGAGGATGGTGATTGTGTGATGCTTCAGGTAGAAGGCCTAGACGTCTGTGACGAAGGGGCGGTAGATTCTTAATCACGATGACTAGGTTGTAGGGTTGTGAAAAGAAGATGTTGAGAAGTAAGGGGACGGGAGGGTTTATATGGAGGATCAGTTGGCTAAGCGAAGCTATTCAGCTATTGACAGTGAATCATAGACTGAGAAGGGATGAAGGAATGGCAGGAACAATAGGAAGTCCTAAGATATGAGGAAAAGATATCAAGCAAGAGGCTTCTTTCAGGTATGTCGTAGAGAAGTAATGATCGTTGTTGGAAAAAGCGACTTTCGGGGAACGGATTTTGTGTTTTCGTTGGGCGAGTAGAAGTGGAGGGAAGGGGGAGAAGTAAAAGTCCAGAAGTGGAAGAGGAAGAAGGCCTTATGAAGTGCTCGCCCGGGCAGCGTCTGGTGATTGTTCACGAAATTTTAAGGGGTCAACTGTATCGTTGCTTGCAGAGACTCATTTGCCTGTACTCGCTGCTCCTCACTCCTTTAGTTACCAGTCAGTCAATCAGTCAGTCAGTCTATGTCTATTCGTGTAGTCATCTAGTCCTCTAATATTTCTTTCCATCCATATCCCCTATTCGTCCCAAATCCAAGGCGCCTGACTCCATTCCCTCCCCCCTAATCACTCATACAGCTGAGGCTGTATCACTACCCACAGACAACGGTGATCCACCGCGACTAAATACACCAAGCCAGCACCGTACGTTGCCCGCCTCGTCATCCTCAACCCAGTCATCCTGGCCCGCGAGCTCGTCTTCCTCCTCGCAAAACAGCGGCGTGTCGAGGTCAAGCATGGCCTGGCGGAATGACTCCAGCAGACGTCCTGTAGTGGCGTCTCGACGCGGGACCATGACGACGGCGCGTGAGTCTGAGCCTAGAGCCAGGTGCTCGCTGATGGCGGAAGCGAGAAGTGCTGGGTGGTCATCGTCGTACATGGGATCAGCCGCGAGGACAATCTAGAGTCACAGGGGCAGTTAGAAAACAAATCGTTTGCGAATAAGGGTCATATAACGCTCCCCTCTCTCCCTACAATCACAATCACAATCGTCTACGAAACATACCTTGAACTGATTTGGTTGTCCAAACAGACTCTGATCTATTTCATCCTCACTGCCACCCCAAGTCAGGTCGCCGACTGTGAGTGATCCGCCACGAGACTTGATGAGATCAGCGTTCTTGGCAACGTTTTCTCTCAGGTTGGGCACGATGTTCGGTAGATCACTCAGAGCTACAGAGACCTTCCAGAAAGCCGCAGCTGCAAGACCTAAAAGTCCTGTTCCGGATCCGAGTTCAAGAACATCGGGTTTTGGCTGGCCCAACGTCTCATCGAATAGTCGAAATAGCGACGTCTCGGCCATTCGAGGGAGATGCTGCGATAGCACATATGACGATCCCCAGGTCTTGAAGCCAAGAGAATCTCCTGTGAGGGCAGGCTCCCGAATAATCAGCTCAAACTCGCCTGCGCTGTCTTCAAAAGGCCAGCTCCGGATAACTTCTCCCATAGCCGTGCGTCCGCACCGCTCTGACATGCGCTTGCTCGCCTGGGTCCAGAGGATCTCCTTCTCGTCGTCGTCCTCGATCCATGACAAAGGACTCTTGATGATGGAAGAGAGATAACGGGTGACTTCGGCCTTGCGCTGGCTGGCCAGGGACTCCTGCTCCTCGATAATCTCCGAGCGGCGACGCTTGTGGTTCCATATGGGGGGACTGAGTTCGAGAGTCTTGAGTAGGTCTGCCAGCTGAGTGTAGCTGGGGCGTTCCCACATCTGGGGAAAATCAAGCGCTTCGATACCCATGATGAAGAATCGCGATCCACTGGTATTTTACAGCGAGAGAGAGACCGTCAGTCAAAGAAACCTTTAATGATCAAAGTTTCAGAACAGAAGAAGTCGACCAGAGAAGCGCTTGAGAGCACAAACTACAACAGCTATGCAGACATATCGGACACGCCTTAAGTCTAGAACATAACTTATTGAGTCCCTATCTCGGTTAAAATTTTGTACAGGCAATCAATCCGGGGAAGAGAATGGGGACACCAAAAAAACCCACACAATAGCTCCTAACTGCATGCTAATTAAAAAAAAAACAATGCCTAACAATTAAAGAAGGGGGAGTTGCGATTTTTTTTTTGGCTAATATCTAATTGGGCTAAGCACATCTCCATGGATGTCGCGCGTACGCCACATATGTACATTTGCATCGCCACAGAAAATCAGTTTACAGCGATAAGGGATCGACACAATCCACGTGGGCTGGCAGACAACCTTGGGAAAGAGCTATAAGCCTGTCTCCACTGTCTTCCCGATTGGCCGCCCTAGCATTTTCCAGCTTTTATCCTTGCTCTGGTTGCATATAAATGTTGCATCTCAAACTCCAACAAACCATTACTCCAAAGATGAGACACCATCTTCAACAAGACCAAACATGTTTCCCTCTCTTTCCACGCTCACGTTACCATAGCTCTCCCTTGTCCCATCCAATGAACAAATGTCGATGAACAGACCCCTCAGGGCTAGCATATGATCTCGCATTGTTCAACTCAACGGCCAGAAAATGACAAGCCCGCCAATCACTCGTCGCTTCGCCAGCCAACCTGACGATTTCGTCGCACATGCTCTTCAGAGTCTTAAAGGTAAATTCAAATCGTTTGGCAAGATGCGGATCGTCTAGCCAAGGCGTTGCAACAGCGACGTCGACTTGGTGGAACAATAGCATAATGTTAGTCTTTGTAGACGTAAAGGACTCGCGCGTAGCGTCGTCGCGGCGGTTCATCCAATCATTCCAAAGCAACCGGCGAAGAGCTTCGTTGGAAGCATCATGGCCACTGGCATGATGCTCGCGGCTGAATTCCCGGAGCTGTGTGTTATAGAAAACTGCAGCCTTGTAGAGAAAATCCGAGAGTTGTTTCAGAGCGATTCGAGGCGGGAGGCGATCCGCTCCTTGCTGAGTTGGCTGGCCGTCTTCATATGATGGATAACTATCCGTTGAGCCATCGCTATCATAAGGTTTAGGGGGCCGCGAGCCACGACGTCGGCGGCTGCGGCTACGACCACGGCAGTATCCATTGAAGATGTAGGGGGTTAGAGGAGTTGCTGGGAGAGGATACATCTGACTGTAGTAATCGTCGGCCATACGAATAGGCGCGGGAGCCATGTTTCGACGAGGTGTCTGGGGAATATGGTAGATGTATCTTGGGTCTTGATAGTAAAGCCCAGGTGCCTCCGTGGCGTCAACGAACTGTGGAGGTCTGGCTGCCATTGTAGGTGGTGGACTTATTGCTTTGACTGAGGATGAGGAATGCAAGAAGAGGTCAAGTTGAAAAGCTCTTGCAGTTTTGCAGCACATTTATATGTCTTCACAGCCATGTTTGCTCATATTTTCTTGTATATACGCGAGTGAATTCTGTAGATGTAATTCATTGTTCTTAGCAGATGGGGCATGCAGCTAAAAAGATGCACGTCTTCGTTGTCTCCCTGACTGCTTTGTCGTTTTTGGGGCAAACCTCACTTACATACGGCTACATGCGTAAACTGCCTACCTAGTAGGTACTAATTCATAGAGACCAGCAGTAAAATGCTACTATTGATAAACAACGTCGTATCTTTACATATACTGCGCAGCAAGTTGTTATAGTGCCACTTAACACAAAGGCTTCCCAATGATCAGCCACTACTGCACTTGCTAAACTCTAGTTTACCAAAGGCTGCTAAGGGCCCTGAATCAGCTCACCCATGACGCCCCAATTTGGTAAATCATAGGTAAATCACGCATCTTCATCACATGCACCTCACGTCATTGCAGGAACCCGTATTCCCCTGTGTAATTAAATGAGAGGAGTCCATCAAAATGAAGTGTCTATGTTATGGATTCTATGACTTCATTTCACTATGGTCGCTTGACCAATCCAAGTCACGTTCAGCATTGGCTGCTTCTTCAATTCAATTTCAACACTTTCTGTATTGTTTGGCTTTTGCCTAATCTAACTGCCTGCCTTGGCTTGGCTTGTCTTGTCATGTGGTATCAAATAACGATGCAAATATCAAAGAGAGCTTTGTTCCTGTCCGGTTAGCTCTTGTTCATGCAATTCCTGTTTTCCCAATGCAAAATGCGACTGTCAAAGTTGTCCGGTCGTGATGCTGTACGCCGTTGAAATCAATCCCCTTGGCTCATTCGCCTGTCGTATTATTCTTGCCATTTAGCTCCGCTCGGGAGGGCATTCACTGTAAATCTCCATCTTCATCGTTTTCAGTCGGTTCCTCATCTCCATGAGATGGTCTAGCTTTCTGCTTGAAGGATTGTTCAAGGCAGAAACCTCATTGTGCAAGGCTTCGTACTTTTGGTAGCAAACCTTGAACGCTTGTGCCTTTTGCACGAGATCATCAGAGAAGATTGCGGTAGCAGGTCGCTTCGTAGCATTTGGCTTGCTTGAGCTTTCTACCTTGCGCTTCTTCGTAACGATCGGCGCAGAGTGTGCCTCGTTCTCGAGATCTGAAGCGTTGGTTGGTGGTGACGATGCAAGAGGCGACGATTTGGTCGGCGACGTGTTCTTGCTCTTCATCGAAGTCGATGTGACTGTTCCGCGAGAGTTCTGACTTCCGTCAGAGGGTCGCTGCTTGAGTCGAGGGCCAGCAAGAGGTTGCTTGGGCTTGATGCGCTTCGACAAAGGTGTTCCAGAACTGGAGCTGGAGTCGTCGTCTTCACGAGGTCGTTTCGCCGTGATCTGCTGCTTCACTGGCTCCCGCATCGGAGGTCGTGGTTTGGCCACAACCGTGTCCTTCGCCTTAGGTGCCGGCTTGGGGGTTGGTTTCGGCTTGGACTGGATCATGGGAGCGGCATCGTCCTCTGAACTGTCCGAGTTGGAAATGATTGCCTGAGACAAGACCCGCCCTCCATTCGCCTTGGGTGCAGCCGCGGGTCGCTGCTTAGTAGGCGACGCCTTGATGGAAGTGGCTTTTGATGCAGACTTTGCCGCAGCTGGCGTAGCCGTCTTGGATTTGGATTTGCCTAAAAGACGCTTGACCTGAGCCTCTTGAGCTGTAGGCTTTTTGGCCTTGTTAGACAGAGGATTCGAGGTGGACCTAGACATGGCCTCTCCGCCAGCTCTTGGCCGGCTGGTATCCAGAACGTTTTCGTTATCTCGAGGCGTAGAGCCACCGTCCGCCATTTCCACGTTGATCGATGGAGTGCTGATCTTGGTGAGGTTGGCCTGCACTCGGCTCAGACATTTCCCTGTTCCTCGTTCCTCCTTGGGCAATAGCCTGTCCCACTCTGGTTCGGCGATGGTAATCCTTTGCTTGTCGTATTGCCGAACAGCATTGTCGACCGCCTTTTGTCGTAGCTCTTGGGTATCATAATCGTAATTCCAAACATCAAGGTCTTTCCATGCTCGTTTCTTCAGTGACCATTTCCTGCTATCGTCAAGGTAATCGGCAACCTTTCGTAGTGTGGGTTCCATGTCTTCCTGTGCGCCTTCCCACTTCTTGGACAGGTAGTCAATTGAGCGGTCTTGCACAGCAAGCTCATGCACCAACATGGCGCGGTCTCCCTTGGCTCGATCCACGGGCTGTGATGTTGGGTTGGGCGTGGCAGAGCCCAGTGACACTTGACCTGGAGATTGAGGAATCGATCGTGGAGCGGTGGAGCTAAGCGTTTTGCCGGTCTTGGCCTTGATCGCGCCTTTCTTCGCGGGTAATCTGTCGACCACGCGTGCCCTTGAATAAATGTCAGTATGATTAATCCACAACTAGAGGCAAGTGAGACCGACTTCTCCCGAGAGGCAGCATGAGCCGCAAGTCCATTTTGAAGAGCTTCGATGTCAGAATCTAATCCTGAGGATGCAGCGCTCTTGCTGGACTTTGCGGTCTTTGCATCAATGGTGTTGTCGGCCTTGCTAGCCTGCGACTTCTTTGAAGTAGCACCCTTGGGCTTTTCAAAAAGAGTGCCTGTATGAGGAATCTTTTCGGCTGTTCGAGTCGATTCGAAAGGACGTGTGAGGTAAAGATCGTATGGGTTCGAGTCGGAAGGAGGAGCAATGGCGTGGGACTTGGAACCATAGAGGAAAGTCTGGTACGAGTGAGATTAGCAACCGAAGAACATGAGGTCGAATGTCTTGAGCCACGATTCTTTTGACATCGCATTGTCAGACGGCTGGAGTTGGCGAACTTACGGGGTTGGCTCCAAGCGAAAGCTGAATGCCATCGCCGTTCTGCACACACTTGATCATGTCCTCAATAAGGACATCGCTCAGGGTGAGAGCAAAGGCCTGGGAAGGCAGACTAGCATCCTTGCCAGTCGAGCCCTCGAGCTGCAGCCCGCTTTCGGGAACCTTTAGTGAGTTCATACTGAAGGATATCACGAGCCTCGGTAGGCCGTGGAGTGGGAAATGTCGCGGAGTTGAATGTTTATGTCGATCACAGGGTGGAAGCGTGACGTTGGTCGGTCGAGTTCGCGGATTGAAGGTTGATGGTTGAAGGTTGAGGGAGATCGTTGTTAAAGAGAAAAGAATTTGCCGTTGTGGAAAGTCTAATGAGAAATGGCGAGGAGCGTTGTCACATTGTCATCCAACAAGGTGAGCCGAGAGTGAGGCCGCTGTTTTGATGAGCTGGGCGTATGAAAGCCAAAGCCGCAAGGAAGGCAACGCAAGAACGGGGGCCCTCTCTCCGATTAAGGAGGACAAAGATGAACGAGAGAGCGCTATGCGTTTGTCGCTGGCAATAACAATGATTACCACCACAAACGTACAAAGAAGCTCCAACACCCTTTGTAGTTTGCAACTCTCGTCGAGAAGCAAAAAACAAGTTGAGGGAGAAAGTTGACGGAGGGCGGAGACGATCGATGAGGGAATGAGCGAGCCCAGGAAAGGAAGCGACAATGGAAGGACGGGAGACGAGGGTGTACCAAGGTACTGCGTGCGGAAAGAACATGGGGGAGGTACCTTCCTCTCCTACCTTACCTACCTGACGGGCGGGAGTGGGTGCGGCCAAACAGGGAAGTTGGCCGGGGAGGAAGGAGACGCCCCAAATGCCCCTAGCACCAGCACCTGCACTGCCAGACTGCCAGCCCGACTACCAGACAGCGCTACAGCCGACTGCACTACACTGCACACACACACAGTATGCTTCAACACTCTAAATTTGGGTTTCGGCAGCACAAAGCATTCTTTGACAGCACTTCATTCTACCAGGGAGACGATTTCCTGCTCGGATGTGCCAAGCTACCCGCACGGTACGCTACGAATATTCCTCTGGGATGACAGTACTTTGTCGCTACTCAACGCTCTACAGTGTACTCAGTGATGAGCATCCGCTACAGACAATCCTAATCAGTGACCCAGAGAGTTTGTGACCGCTCCAACGTCGCCCGGTACAGCGACAAATACAGGGCCGTTTGCTAGGTCAAAAGTTCAACTGCTGTACTCAAACATCTTCAGCTTCGCTAGCGTCCACTGGGGCCGTGGCTTCGGTGGCGTGCCTGGTGGTGCGCCCGATGGTGCATGTGGTGAAGTCGACCGGTCAAGGTTCCTTTCAGGGTATATATAAAGTAGCGCTCAGCACCTTTGTTCAACCGTAAAGACCTACAAAGAGCCCTGGAGCAGCTCCGAGCTGCAAATCAGTACTTGGCTGCGACCTCTGGACCAGAGAGCGGGCCGTGTAGCGCGAGAGGCCCACAGCGATGGAGTGATGTGGTGGATGCATGCAAGGCGTTGTGCTAGTCGAGAAACTCGTCCCAGAAATGGAAAGCCAAAGGGTTCCTCCCGTCCCGTTCGCCGGCCTCTAGATCAAGGTTCTGGTTTTCCTTCTGAGCACAATTTCATATGGATGTAAGGTTCTCTATCAATTTTAAACTGAGAAGCGGAGAGAAAGCGAAAAACGCGATACAGCAGTGCTCTCCAGACCCTCGCATCATTGTTGTTTTCACGTCCCAATTGGTTGTCAGGTCGTCAGCCTAGGGAACGGGACATGACGGGCTGGATCCAGCGGACAGGTTGAGCTACCAGGTCTAGCGAACGAGAAGACCCATTCCGGATGACCCATAACTAGCAAGACATCAAGGGCTCGGAATGGAGGTCACGACGGATCTGTCATCCGGCCGGGGGGTCGTGGCCGTGGCCGAACCGTGGATGGGATGCTGGTGTTTGTTATTCGTGCAGGATCCCATCTGATCTGAGTTGTTCTTGGTCTTCTTCTGGTGTCCTCTCCTCTGCTCTGTTTAGGCTCTCATTCCACAAAGAGCTGGCCGGGCGGTTAGGACTCATTCGGTCTGAGATCAAAGGGCTGGAACAAAATTTGCTGAAACAAGATTGGGCTTGAAAGAGCATTGCCTGGGGTTTCAGATCAGGAAAACTTTGTTCAAGAGGCTTGAAATAAACCCCTTTGTTATCGATGTCCTCTCCCTCCCTTGAAAAGATGATTTCATCTTTTATCTTGAATTACCCAAAGCAATTTGTTTCCGCCACACATAATTCCATGTCCTTTTGCTCTATGCCTGCAATAACAATAGCGCGAGCTCAACCCCCAAAATCCCATCCGCAGTGACCCTTTCTCCCCTTGTCGGCACGCCTCTAATAAGCCTGCAGTGGGCCCATGACTGTTTTGGCCTTGCTGACTGTTTACAGTGGAGCTCTGACTCTATTTCCAGTTGAGTCGAAGATTAAGCAAGTGGATAATTCATATTGTTAAGCAGATATGTAATCTCGACGCTTCTCTGGGCGTTCGTCGTCGGGATGCCTGCCGGATTATGAAGGGGGTTTTCAAGGCCCAAAGGAGGGGGATCTTGTTACTTACCAATTGAGCAATATGAGGCTAATAAGCACAATCGTTTTGGTCAGTGGGAGTGATGCGAGGTACGAAGAGTACCGTACGGTACAGCACCAGCAGCAGCACAGTGACACTGCACTCTGCCACATGGCGACCGAGCAGTTGGGGATCTGATGATTGGTGACGACTGATTGGACCTGCTAGTCAAGCCATGCCGAATGACCATTGCTTCTCGCACCCATGCATTGGTTTTACTTTTTATTGCGATGATGCAGGCCTTGGTTCAGATCATTGGCGTTCAATACGAAGGAATATTCCTGCTCGTGGTACAGATAGAATACGCCGAGCTGATGATGTTCTGGTACTGGAAAGCGGACTGACAGAGAGACGTAGAGACAAAACAGATGCGTCAGTAGCATGTCTTTGAGGAACCCACTCGTCTCGGCGGTACCCCCATGATCTGTCGTCAGCTCAGAACAGCAGAGCACAGCACAACGCAACATGCAGCACACTGCGGTTTTTGTCCGAGGCGGGTTCGAATAGGCTGATTGGAAGAGCATATTCCAGGGACCATTCTTGTCTCATTGCTCAACATTTTGGGTGTTTGAAATGCCAGGCTCAGTACAAATTGCTACGATGCACTGTACTGTGCGGTGCAATAGGCGAGAGGGTGGCTGTCATGGGCTGCATGGAATAAAGTGAACCCCGATGAGTTCCCTCGATGGTCGTATGTGGCTTACAGATTGCATGTCGGGCTTCCCGTTTCCCATGCCATGGTAGAAAAGGGCTGAGCAATTCTGTTTTTTTGGTCATGTCAGCGTCACAGGCTGACGTTTTCAAAAGGGCTTTCGAGTGCAGGGTAATTCTCTGTTGCAGGAATTCCCACTGTGATTTGATTAATGTTGAGAACGTTTGATTTCTTGGAGGCTCGTCAAAGGCTGTGCGAGCTGGCGAGGTTGACCAAGGAAAACCTGCATCGCCAATCAATCATCTGTTACTGCTACCCTACCTTCTAGACTGGCGTGGCCGGGACCTTGCAGATGATTTGGTTTGGTCTCGTCTGGACATGATTGCCGATCAGCTGGGTGGATCAGGGTCCAAACTGTTCACGAGGAGAGGGAAATGAGAGCATAACTTGGGTAGATTATGCAGGAGTGTCAAAGATGTCAACTGAAACTTGATGCCGGGAGATGCGAATAATAATGATTCGCAGGATATAGCATGAGCTGGGGATAATTTATACTGTAATTAAATAGAGAAATTATACTACTCGTATCGCTGAACCTAGTTAAGGATGTTTATTACCTGCAGTAGTGTGAAAAAGTTTAGTATGTATTAATACTGTTGAAGTCGTATTCTTGAGTTACCATACGCTTCGATCTCTCTGCTACCCGAGACACGCAAGCCAAACTGATCTACCGCTCAACAACAGCTCTGCTCTTTTGTATTGATCGCGTTTTCCTACTTCCCAAGATTAGTACTCTGGTAAATATTTGCCGTCCCGATATTCTGGACCGGTCTTAACCGGAGACAGTCATCATCTAAAGGGAGCACCCGCTCTTCCGTTCCGCAATGCGGGGATTGAGAGAGAAATAGAAAAAAAAAGAGCCAAACCGTAGTAGGAAAGAAAAAGAGAAGCAGAACAGTATCGATAGTAGTAGCAAAAGAACGAGTTTGTCATTATGGTTCATTTGTCCGATATGGTCCGGTTATATAATATGATATGACTGACTGCATGATCGAGCAGCACAGCGCAGCGCAGTTGCTTTACATGTGCATATCTTGATCGATGAAATGCCCCGCCCCCGCAACTTCCGGCCTCAATTCTTTTACAATAAAACTCCACAAACCCGACAATTCTCCTCCTTCTCCCAAGCTACGAAGCAGTAACTAGATCCGATTAATAATGAGTGTGTCAGATGAATCATTAGCGGTTCAGCATCTTGACTCATCGGCCAAGTTGAGAGTGAATATTCGGTCCAGTTAGACTGAGCCTCGCATTAATCCAACTTTCTTTTCAAACTCTTAATATTTTTAGATACATTCAAAGTTTATCTTCTTTTCTCTTGCCGCCAAAACGGTTCTCAACGTCTGGCTACCCCTCTTCTGGTATCCTTCTCTTTGCCGTGAAACTTTACTTGGTGTCACAGCTACGAACGTAGATCTACCTATACGTCTCTTGTTACCTTTACCCGAGCTGGCTGAGCTGGCTGAGCTGTTGCTGCCATCCATTCTACCTAACGATTTACCCATTCTAGACATGCCCGCCCACCTAAGCAGCAGTGACAGTCACTCTGAATGCGACTTTTTTTTCTTGCTCAGAAGTACATACTAATCCCATATACCCAAACCCACGAATAAAACAACCACCTCCTACAGCTTCTAGCTTGCCAACGTGCCTTGCTAGACTCGGCAAGGATCCCCCTCCCGGGGCATCAAGCGGAAGACCCTTGTAGACATGGGTGACACTGAGTTGTGCAACAGGGATCATACAGAAGAGAGAGATGCAGTACCTGGTACGTACTGTACTTCTAGACTGCTGCTGCACGCGCCTCACTTGAGTCGTCGTCTCGTTACAGAAGCATCCTCGGCCAAGCCAAACCATGATCTCTGACATCACTTCACTGCTACACTTGTCATATCTCGCTCTGACTCTCACTCTCTGCCTTGCTGTGGACGATAAGAAAGAGGCTTTTAAATCGCGCTTGACGGGAAGGAATCTCTCGGTGGTTTTATAGAAGGATTCATTCCCAATTGGTGAAACTCCATCTTCTCTGTCACTTTATGCGCCGCCTCTTTTTTTTTCTCTCTGTCTTAATTCACTCCCAGACCGCCAGCCTCCCGGTCAGGTCAGGTCTGGCCTGGTCCTGTCCTGCCCTGCCTGTCCTGTCTGGTAAGTATTCGCTGGCTGTACAGTAAGTGGCCACAAATTGTCTCTCGTATAAATAACTTCAGAGTACATGGCCTTCTCACCGTCAAAAGGCATGTACTACTGTGTTATGTGTTGTAGGCCCGGCAATGGTCAGTCATGTCTAGCGCTGTGGGCATTATGGTCACGCTGGCAAATGGCTCCAGACTCCAGACTCCTCTCTCCGTCTCGCCTCGCCTTGATGGTCAACCCAGATTTCAAGGTTATACCATAGTAGCCAGGCACTGGTTTCTACTGTATGTGCATCATGTTCCGGAGAATGGGTCCGAGGTTTCTCAACAGACCGCTACTGTCATTTTAGCGGGCTGTTGGCAATAGCGGATTGTCTTGGCTTGTTCCTCTATTGATTTCATTTGTGTGACAAGATCCTATATGAGCCGATGGATAGATTTATAAGAACACCCATGGTAACAAGGCGAACAAATAGACAGAGATAGTGGATCGGGAATGTTGTATGCTTGTATGTGTGCATGCATGCGCCACGGTCGTTCGTGTCTATTGAGGCTGCACTGACATTTTGCACTTTCGTTACAGTCAGTCCCTGACTACCAAGGCTACATAGTGGCTGGCTGCTGTAACTGTCTCAGATATTTGTCGCCTGGCCTCTTGGCTCATGACCAGTACAATCGTCTTGTGTTTGATGTTTGGTTTCGGAAAACAATACACTTCTACCGACATTACAGGGAAAGAGTCAACATTCTGTAACATTGTTCGTGCTCGTGACCCTTTCCAGGGACAAATGAATTGAGGGGCCCATCGCCATCAAAACAAACAAATAAAAAAAGGGTTGCCGTTCGGCGAGTGATTCAGGTGGGAAATCTAGGATAGGGATTCTGCAGGGAATAATAACATCAAGGACCCGCCCTAGTATTCGATTTCTATCCATATATGACAGGGGTTATATGATCCCTGACGCTCACTCACTCCTGTCACTTTCGTATACCTTTTAACCATTTTGCAGTGTAACTGCTGTATGTACTGGACTGGATAGGAAATGGGCGCTTACTTGCCTCGTCTTATTCTACGCTTTCGTTTCTGCAACATGTTGCCCATGTGCAGTTCCTGTAGTGAGTCTCTAGGACTACTAGGATGAGTTCGAATATGTCTGTTGGCCCTTTTTCGGATGATGAAGTTCATGTTTTACGTGTTTCAATATATATGTCTCAGCTCGCCAATACTTGATATAGCGAGAGAATTTCTAGCATGTTAACCGAGGGCGAGGCAATATACATGGACAGCTAGTGCTGGCACCATTGGGAACGGCAAGGGAACTGTCAGATATTTCTCCCAGTATTGGGCAACCGTCTATCTATACATTCGCACTATGTCGCTGAGTTCTTCACTTCTCGCGATCAGTTAGTGTGACAGTCAGAGCTGCAAAAGTGCTCGATATAGCCCTGTGTCTCGTCGTTATATGTAATGCTCACATGTAACTCAGATCCTACACAACCTTCGTATCAATCCAACATGAGTTCGAATATTCATCGCATAGCCTAGGGAACCTGTCCGTTATGTTCGAATTAATTAGCTTGCATAGACCACCCGTTTGTCACGTTTCTGATAAGTGAGCTCGAGCCGCTCGGCCCTCAGTGCCCCAACTATCTCTGATCAACCAACACTGCACCAGGGAATTTCGTGCCCTGGACAAGATGAATTCTGGGTACTGCTGGAATTGCAAGGACTTTTGTCCATCGTATTGCCGGATTGGTCGTGGAAATGAGAAGCATTGTTGGGGTTGTTGGTTAGACTTGTGTAGTCGAAGTCTTCGAGGTTGAAATCTAAACAGTACTGCAACACCTAGATTTTACCCAACGGTTTTCTTACCGACTAGCTAAAGTAATGGAATATGATGTACCAGCGTCTGTAACAGTCTTCTAGTTCAAGTAGTGAGATGACTTCATACTGTCGATGTTTTAAGTATGCCTCATTGCACAACCAAGGCATATAGTTGATGCTCTAGGGTAGTCTGAGGGATTTGGGATACGCTGCTCTTCCTGGCTTTCACCAACATCTATCTCACAAGCATGGTGTTTCACTTATATCGTTCGATTACCATTGTATCGCACCTTTATTGCGTAAAAAATGACACGATCAATTGTCATATGCGTACATACCCCTCAAGGTCTTACAACATGATAGTTACCGAATCTCTCAACCGGACGGCATAGTCTCGGCGTTTTCGGTTACGTCGGGGCTGATGGGCATTTCTGTATGCACCTATCATGTTAATTCTACTGCACTCATGCCATGTCATGCGATGTCTATGGTTACAGCATCTTGTCAATCTTCCGGTCCAACCGTATGTACAACATGCAGCAAAGACTCGAAACTGACACTCGATGTCATCAAGCAGAAAAAAAACCAAAAGGTACTGTAGTCAGTCTGACTAATGGGAAAGGAATGTGGACAGTCAAACCCAATCACTTACAAACATCTATCTAGATTCTTTTACCACAAGTCCCTCTGCTTACCTACATGAGATTCACTCGAGGCCAGAACTTTTCCGTATGACAACCTAATTCAGCGGATGAGTGCAGGGACCCGAAAGGTCTCGGTCACTTTAGCTAGAGGCTTAGCCTTGACCCGTGATTGTTAAGCAAGTCCTTTTCCGTCTAATCCATATTATATCCTGCAACTGAAGGTTAGTGTCATTGGATAAACTCAACGGCAGCGGGCCGGACCATGGTTGTCGTTGAAATGAAGTCAAGTTAAAGATAAAGAGAGAGAAAAAGAAAGGATGATCAAATTCCAGTGCCCATCAGCTAATTCGCTCCATCTTTACTGACTGAGGTCACTATTCTCCAGTGCCTGATGATCATGCATGATAGCATCATACTGATACCCCTACAGATAGAGTTCAGAGTCTTTGACTCTCGCTTCGAGCCAACATATTTGCTTGATGGGTGTCCAGGGTGTCTTTCGGGTAAGAAACACCACTTATGATGATGTCGGTTATCACATTTCAATTTTCAACCCGGCACTCTAACTTTGATTAGCTTCCTTTCTCTATGTCAAGTTTAGCTCTCTTTATTAAAGTTTTGCTGCTTTGAGAGGCGAAGAGAATCGAAAATCCAAATTCAAATCCAAATCGTTTTCTTTGTTCCTGTGCCTTGTGCCTGATGTTCCTGTACCCTCCCCCTTCTCCATCCGTCTTAGTATCTGCTGGACACCCACCCCCACGAGAGGCGGCGTTCATTAATGGAGATGGAGACCCCGCTTCCGTTCCGAAAATGTCTTTAGCCTGCAGCATCTTGGTTTAGCTTGCTGGTCTGATCCCTCGGGAGAGTTCAGTAAGCAGCAGTTGATGAGTGAGTTACGACCGAGTCGAGCCGGCAAGACGGACGAGGCATTTGGCTTTGTCCCGACCCAGAGGTTCCAGCTGCCATCCTTTGACGACGGGTGTGCTGGCGGTTGCTACTCTTTATTCGGACTGGGAGCTCCCTAGGCTGTCGGGTAACTCACTTGGGGCCGGATGTCGACCCCGAAACATGATAGCTTGGTTAACGTCAACTTACCAGAGGTGGATCACGGCAAGGCTGTTGATCGTACCGTAAGCCAAAGGCGGCCGATGGTTGTAATGTTCACCACGTTAAGAAAAGACTTGAATCGGCGATGGTTGTAGTCATGATGGGCAGCTTGTAATTCTGTCACTTTTAACAACAGTAGACGTCAGAGGATTCCGATCAAAATGTAAAATGTGATCAAAAGGCCACAAAGAAACTACGACCAACACATCATGACTGCACACATACCCTGATGATCATGTCTCGGGAGTAATCTGAGTGAATCAGCCCATTTGATCCCCAGATCTAGAGCTAGATTCTCGATAGCCTTGCATCAGGCACGACCTAGCAAGCCCATCACGGCAGATCGGCCACCCCCAGCAGTAAACTTCATACACCTGGCTTGACCAGTAACACCAATACTTGAAAAAATCTGGGCGAGCGCCCCTCGTTATTGATCATGATGAAGCTAGTACAGCCGCAGGCTCCACGGCTGCCCATATCGTACATTGAGGCAAGCACAGTAGGGTAGGGTGGGCAACATAACAGCCATGGCGATGATGTTCCGTTGACGTTTTCATTGCCATTGCCGATACCATTTGCCTTCTTTTCCTCCTGTCCTACCCCGTCGCTCTCTTGCGCTATAGCAGACTCTTCCAAAGGCCCCCACTGGTGAGCCATTGCTCCCATGCCTATTGCGTTTTGAATAGTAAAATTGCGCAGTGGCCAAGGTAGAAGTAGATGAAGTGCTTGGTCTCTATGGTATGTGTCAGTCAAAGCTTCCCGAGCCCGGGGCTAGGGAGTCGGGTCTCCCCTTCGGAAGTTGTTGGGTTTGACGAACCGTGAGTGACGAAGCTGCCAAAGTTGCGACCAACAATGCAGTGCCAGGTAGGTCCCTTTCGCTCGTCGAACTGGGTGATGTAAGTACAAGTTTATATGCGACGGGCTAGGTGTGTACGAACGGTTCGCTTGATGTGCTGTGCGATGTCCTGTCATGACATGTTAGCTCGGATAGCAACAGATATGCTTGGTAGGCGAACCTTTTCAATGGTGAACTTGGCCATAGCCTCTTGAGCTGTCGTCATGTCAGCCTTGTTCCTTTTGCGCCGGCGCAGCGCGATTATCCATTGTTTCCATACCAACTTCAATGGACTCTTGTTGCATGTCCTCCGTCTTTTGTTATTCCGTCGTCAGCGATCGTGTCTGGTATATTCGGTACGCATGTCGGGTTATCTCACCATGTCGGCGGACTTGATCTGAGCTGGCTGGATATCAGTATGACGTTGTCTCTTCACTCAAGGGGGTGGGTGTTGCTTACCCTCGAGCTTCTCCCGGGGAACGGGAGACTCTGCCTTGGGAGCGTGAGCGTCGGCCATTGTGATTAGGATTGATGAAAGTGTTCGGTTTGGGAATCGAATGCGACTGGCAGACTTCTGTTAGTTCATCTTGATGTCGCGAGGCTGACGGCCGACAACGCCTTGGTGTACGCGCGCGCCCCTTAACGTGGGACGGGACGGGATGCTAGCAGCGTTGATTTGGGGAGGGTACGTACGCGATAAGCGCGAGGTATGAGGCGTCAGCGTTCTCGGGTGATTAGTGTAGTAAAGTCAAAAATAAAGCAGAAAGTATTAAGATAGGTACGGTATGGTACGGGTCAGTCAGAGGCAGTTTGTTTGTACGGGTATGGAGGTGTTGAATGAAACGCAACGAATGCTAAAGCCTTGTGGAGCAATCCAGAGTGCTAAAAGTGCAGGTCGCGTGTTTATCCAAGGCACTGATTGGTCCGTTCCGGCTGGCCAAGCTGTAGCCTCGTTGGCGGAAGCTGTCCTGGACTGGCCTGGCCTGCCCGGGGTTTGGAGGGTGTTTCTACGTAACGAAACGCCTGGGGGCGCGACTTTCGGTACGTACCTGCGCTAGCGTCTCCACCCATACTCGTCACGGGGATACCCTATACCATACTATACTACCTCGTTCATGGACGACAATATTGGTATGAATGAGCGTTTATTATCATTTTGATTTGGCCTAGCAATGATTTGTTTCTGAATACTTGATCTTTATTATTGTGCTGTGTATTTCCACCATTCGGCTGTCTTTTTTCCAGCTTTCCAGAGTGGTTGAGGACAACATATGCATAAGTTGATAGGAAATGGAAAACAAAAATCACCGCTATCCACACAAGACGAGACCTGTTGTGCAACACCCGTGGCCTTACAGATAGATCGCCGCTCAAATCGCGTTGATAGTGTTCAGTGGTAATAAAGTACGTGCTCACAACACCAAACCCACATATTCTCATGATGTCTGTCGAAGCTACCTATTCCGCTATTATAACATCTGGGCGTGAATGGTTGGTGAGCGAAGATGAAAACTCGATTCAAAAACAGTGTCGAGCACTACAAAATGAAAATTTATTCAAAGACACCCTGTGAGCTCTGGTGAACTGTGATTTCTTGGTATTGACACACCACGCCATGAAGATCAATGGATACAGGATGTAAGTGAACTCTAAAAATGGCACTCTAGAGAATAGAGACGGCACACAACAGGAACACAAGAATCACGAACTGACACCACAAACAATTGTCAGAGGCTCAGCGGTCTTTGACTAAACAAGAAGTTGCCCAAAACGCAAAGCGACTAACGATCAAAATAACTGGATGCGGTTATCTTATGTCAGAAAATAGCAGAAAAGATGATTTAAAAGGCTTAATAAACTTTTTTGTGGCGTCATGCATCCAAAAGAACATTGCATATAGTTTAGCTTCAAATCGGGCAGGTGGAAGAACGACGTCGTGAAACTACTACACACACATACCACTTGACAGCTGCCACCTACCTATGATATTTATTCGTGAGGGTGAAACACTGGCCAAGGCTAAGGGAAGCCTTTGAGGTTTAAATTTCTGCCAGGTCGTATGATGCGGTCGTCTGGTGGATAGCGAAGCCGGTAAAAGACTTTCCGTGCAACCACCTGGGGATGGACTCATGATCGAGTGACCACAAAAGGTTGCTAGCCAGATTCGATAATGGGCACACCGCTCGAAACTCTCTTCTCGTTTGGTGTCGTACAATCTTTGGACCCATAACAACGTGATATATCTCTTGCTCATGAATCATGGACGAGTAGTTTTGCCATGACTCAAGACAACCTTGTACCAGACGAAGACCATCATCCAAGCTCTTGTAATCAGTCTCACTGCGGGAGATGTTAGGCGTACTTTCTGTGTGTTGAATTTGGGAATTTGTTCTGCGAGTAGTGGTGGTTTGATGATTCTATCGAGGAGTTCCAGAGTCGATATGTCCAAGTGTTGTTGTTACGTATCAAGTCGGTTCAGTTGGGCCAGTCGTGAAACCATCCTTGAAATCCATTATTATTAGAAGTGTACGACTGGATGTGGTAAAGAGAGTATAGATGCATGAAAAGCCGCCTATAGATGCAGTCCTCTATGATGAGTGAACCAAACGATTCCGAGTAGTGGACTGAAGGGGGACCTCTTATACTTATCTATCCTACATACTTGAGCATACTGGAAGTCAGATGGCCCTCCACAAAGTTTGACAAGAATTCTCCTAAGAACAATGGCTTGCCTCCGCATTCCCTCACCAGTCATTCCAATGCTCATGGTGTGGAGTGTGCATCTTTACATACGCCAGAATGCACAACAAGAATGTGTTTTACAGCACCCCTCTGGAATACTATTAGCAAAAAAAAAAAGCACTTTTATCCGATTATTTGAACACAACTATAGCAGTATTAAATAAAAATGTTTATTCAATTCGTACTCACAATACTTCAGCATCATAGACCGTGGCAGCGATAGTGGTGAAGTATAGGAGGTGTTTGGAATGTCGGAGCACCAAATTCAGAGATATATGGGCATTAAACTTTCAGAATCTTTCTAGATTGATGCTCACCGCTTCTTCAAAGAAAGTTAATCATCGAGTTGCTGGGAGACCACGTAGAGAAGCTGATGTTTTGAAGATCTATTGCTGTTGCATTCAGTTAATGATTGCTGAAAGCAATGAATCTGGTATGGAGAACATCTCTGAGCCTGAGGACCAAGAGGGTAAGACGTTGTCCAAGTTTAGAAAGACGGGATGAATCACAGAAATGATGGGCGAAATCCCATAGTCTTTGGATTCCATTATGTTGCACGGGAATAGTGATCGGCGCCTGGCAAACGCATAACGCCGCACCTCGGGACTTGAACGTATGTTGTTCATGAGGAATCTATTTCCATTCCCAAGATGTCCCAAGCGCAGTATAATCTTTTGCAATGTCGAACAGTTATTGATAATAGAAGGAAAATAGAAGCATCAAACCGTGAAGGAGTACCTCTAAACTCGTCAGCAACTTCGACTTTTGTGACAGAAAAACAAGATAAGCAAAATGAAAATAACCCAGAGAGTGAAACTCCAAATAAGCATCACGAGAGACAGAAGCCACTTGATTCCAGCATGACCCCTTTGGCATTCTGCATGTAGGTCTTGGGTGGAAAGTGAGTCTTGGAGGCGAAAACACTCCCACCCTCAACATTCTTGAGTATATGTAATCAGAGGAGGGGATGGAACATTTGTATTTTGTCAGGTAGGTGTATTTATATGTTACCGTCTTTACAGTTGTCCTTCTGAAGCATGACACACAGGTATCGTTGTAAGTGAAATTTTGCAATGCGGCAGAATTCTGCCATATTCAACTTGATACATCTGATCATTGAGGGATGCATTCTGATAAATGAATGATAAATCTGATATAGAGTAGGAGAGAATCCTCCTGATTGACCAAAATCAAACTGCTTTCATCGATATTGCAATGTTATTGTGGCGTTTGACTTGTTCGCTGGAATTTCTCCCATCTCTGAGCCGGTGGGCGGTGAAGCAAAACGTCTGCTTGTAGAAGCATCCTAGAAGCTGGATAGAATAGTGGGGTGGGAACTGTTGAAAAATCCGGTCGCACGGGCCAACCTCGGGTCCCAGCCTCGGACAATAAGAGTGTGGTAGAGAACTTTTTTTTTTTTTCCTCTTCTCCCTTCTTAAAGAGCTTACGTTCTTGAAAAATGACTTCACGCGTCAAACTCCCCCGGTGAACCACCATTCACCAGTGATTTGATCTATCAAAACAATCACATCGCAATGGCTTCATCAAGAATATTCATCAAGTATTTGCCTCCCAATATCTCGGAGGCTGATTTTCGGAAACACTTCTCCGCCCAGGGTCGCGAGATTACCGATGTCAAGCTGATTCCCCAGCGACGCATTGGCTATGTGGGCTACAAGACATCCGAAGATGCCTCAAAGGCAGTCAAGTACTTCAACAGGTCTTACATTCGTATGTCCAAGATCGCTGTGGAGATAGCTAGACCTGTGAGTTACTCCTTCTAATGTCTCGACTTCCCAATACTGATGGAATGCTAGATCTCAGACCCCGCCCTCAACAGAGCCCAGAGCGCCGCGCATTCCAAACCTGCATCGCAACCATCCACCACGATCAAGGGCAAGGAGCAGTCGGCTGAGAAAGACTCTGACTCTTCCTTGAGGAAGCGCAAGCGAGATGAGCCCCAAGCTGCTGCGGACCCCAAGCTACGCGAATTCCTTCATGTAATGAAGGAAGGTAGGGAGGGTGCTGTCGACGATGGTGTTCATGGTGGTCTCGGTGACGGAGTTGCTGCTGTAGCTGCTACCGCCGTTCCTGAAGAAGAGAGCGACGATGAGTACGAGCAAATCCCTGCTCGGAAAGAGAAGCAGCGAAGAATCGAACCTCCAGCGAAGCCTCTTGTCTCTGAGGTTTTGCCTTCGCATCCAAAAGAAGCAAAGCCGGTCTCTGATATGCAGGATAAAGCTCCTGCAGCTGACGAACCGGTGGAGTCTGCAGATGCGGCAAAGACCAACCCAGAAAAGCAGGAGGTTGTTGCCGAGGATGACGATTGGCTTCGTTCACGCACAAACAGACTGCTGGACCTCGTTGATCCCGATGATCTGGAACGAACACCTGTGCAAGGGCCTTCAGTAACTGAGACCGATCATGCACAGGGAGGCGATGCAATGGAAATCACCCCAGCCGACCCGCCAGCTGCGGATGACGTGGAGGTGGTTGAACCTGCACCCGAGGCAACAGGGGGTGAACCGGCAAAGGACGACTCACTTGAGGCGATTCGTCGAACATCTCGACTTTTTGTCCGAAATTTGCCCTACAGCGCCACTGAGGATGATCTTCGGGAGAGCTTTGAGCAGTTTGGAACTGTTGAAGAGGTATGTTTCTACTTTTTTCTTTGTTTTTATTTCATATGCAAAACACCGCAACGTGATGAACCTCAGATAGGGACAGCTTATACTTCGGTATTTGATGAGAACCTTGAGACGAATATTTTAGTAGATGCTTCGATTAGCTGAATTGTTGCCAATTTTACTGCATTTTTTAAGAATCAAACTAGTCTGAACATTAGCTAATAACTGTTGACTACTAGGTTCATCTGCCCGTCAGCAACTCAGGTACCAGCAAGGGGTTTGCCCTGATCTTGTTTACTGAGCCATCGGGAGCGGTTGAAGCATTCCAAGCCATGGACGGGGCGACGTTTCAGGGGCGTATCATTCACATCATTCCTGCCAGTGCTAGGAGAGACACTGCTTTGGACGAGTTTACACTCTCCAAACTCCCTCTCAAGAAACAAAACATGATCCGCAAGAAACAAGAGGCATCCACAAATACCTTCAACTGGAATGCGCTGTATATGAGCCAGGATGCCGTTAATGCATCAGTTGCCAACCGTCTTGGTGTTTCAAAATCAGAACTCCTCGACCCTACCTCAGCTGATGCTGCTGTAAAGCAGGCCATCGCGGAGACGAGCGTCATTCAAGAGACAAAATCCTATTTTACCGCTAATGGAGTGGACCTCGAAGCTTTCAAATCAAAGAAGCGGGGCGACACGGCCATTCTGGTA
This sequence comes from Fusarium armeniacum, assembly GCA_013618295.1. Taxonomy (NCBI): domain Eukaryota; kingdom Fungi; phylum Ascomycota; class Sordariomycetes; order Hypocreales; family Nectriaceae; genus Fusarium; species Fusarium armeniacum. The sequence continues at coordinate 228,371 of JABFER010000164.1, read as the reverse complement.
AAGAACTTTCCCTATGGGACTACGATCGACGAGCTCCGCAAGCTTTTCGAGGAGTCTGGGCCTGTGCTGAGAGTTTTGATGCCCCCAAGCGGGACAATTGCTATTGTCCAGTTCTCCCAGCCCAATTACGCCAAATCCGCTTTTGGGAACCTGGCGTATCGCCGGATTGGTGATAGTGTTCTCTTTTTGGAAAAAGCGCCAAGTGATATCTTCATAGGCGGCGACCAACTAGACCAAGCCGTGTCACTAAAAGATCGACAGGCTCCGACAGTCCAAAACCTTAGTGTGAACGACTTGCTGTCACGCGGTGATAAGCCGGAGGAAGAGTTGGAAACAACTTCACTGTTTGTGCGAAATTTAAACTTCAGCACTTCCACGTCTAGGCTTGCAGAAACTTTTCAGTCCCTCGACGGATTCGTCTCGGCCAGGGTCAAGACTAAGATGGACCCAAAGAAACCAGGGCAGACGCTTAGCATGGGCTTTGGCTTTGTGGAGTTCAGGACCAAGAGCCAAGCGCAGGCTGCTCTCAAGGTCATGGATGGTCATGTTCTTGACGATCACGCACTTGCTGTAAAGGCATCGCACAAGGGTCACGACGCAGCTGAGGAGAGACGTCGCGAGGACAAGGCTAAGAAGTCTGCTGGGCAACGCACCAAGATCATCATCAAGAACTTGCCTTTCCAGACGACCAAGAAGGACATCAGGTCTCTCTTCGGAACCTATGGCCAGCTTAGGTCGGTGCGCCTTCCCAAGAAGGCTGACTACACCCCGAGGGGTTTTGCTTTTGCAGACTTTGTCACTCCCCGCGAAGCCGAGAACGCGCTAAATTCGTTGAGGGACACCCACTTGCTCGGTCGCAAGCTTGTCTTGGACTTTGCTGAGGCAGACGCAGTTGATGCCGAGGAGGAGATTGCAAAGATGCAGAAGAAGGTTGGAGGACAAGTCAACAAGGTGGCCCTCCAGCAGTTGACTGGCAAGGGAAGGAGCAGGGTCAATATTGGCAATGAAGACGAGGAGATGGACGTTTGAGTATGAAGGAGAAAACTATAGAGATACTATTTACTACCTCGATCCGATACAGAGGGTTGCGACAAGGCTGAGTGTTCCTGTTCCTGTTCCTGGGACCTGATCTCGCACGCACGACTGGCCTCGCTCTTGACGAACCAGCACCTCTGCGCCGTTCTCCCTTGGCAAGGGTCATGATCATTGCAGAACGGATGGCATGCATTACTCGCAACGCTTATTCGGAGTGGCTTCGATCTGGACTAGAGGTTCGTCAAAGAATTCATCGCCCTGGCAGGGGAAGCTGCGGATCCTCTTAATGTCTGATTCTAATCTTGAATACATACCTTTCCGTACCTTGCACCGTTCGTTCTGAAGATGTCTTTAAGATCCCTCGAGACACGCCCCTCCCTTATCAGTCCCCTGATGATTGGCGATAGTTGTCGCGGCCCCGCCCTGACACTCCCTTGCATGCTAACGCCCTCGATCAGAGCTCCAAGCTGCCATGTGCTGGTGGCTTCTGCAAGCACTCACAATTGGTCGCCACTACTGCCGATGTGAGTTTCCCTCCGGGCAAGGTCAGGTTGGTTCCCCGCCGATGGAGCTCGCTCTGGTGTTGGAGATGGAAACGAGGCGGCGCCCTTCCCACCCCCATACCATCCCATTACCGTACCCTTTTGGTGGATAGATGATGAATGGTTTGATGTTTGATCGGTTTGGAGTAGAGTTGACGAGGGGCGCCTCCAGCCCTGGGCTCCGCAGACTATCTATGATATACTCCCCAGTCTTGGATTTATAGATGTTTATTAAATATCTCCTGGTGATTCTTCGTTCCAGTACCTAAACACTCCTTTCTTCAGATGCATACATCTATCCCACCATTCCACGTCTTGAATTCCTTTCAACATTCTCATCATCTCTTGTCTACTCATTGTCTGCATTCGTAGACTCACAAACAGCATTTCAGCTGGGTCAAGTCTATCCTTCTGACCTCTATTACTGGCATTCCTTTGCCAACACCAAACCGTCGCCATGTCTTCATCACTATACCACCCAAGGCCGGTGCTGTCTTCACAACGCTATACACCTTCACCAGACTATCTTCAAGATGCTCGACGGACATATCACAACAACAGCCGCCTACCACTACGGGAGACCGCCAGTAATGCGCAATCACACAGCTTCAACAGCATGGTTCCGTGCTATTCAAACTCAGTTGGTATCTCACCTTCAGTGCCATCAAGCCTCCCAGCTCCCATGATCCCCTCACAATCATTCGAGTGCCTCTACCGTGTGCCAACACCAAGAAACCAACCTCGCTTCCAACAAAGAAGACCCCGAAACGGAGTCAACCCTCTCTACTTCTGGCCTGCTTTCCGCCAGTACCGCAACCGACAAGCACACAAAGACACCCAGAAGGATAAGGGTGGTGTTTGGCGAAGACCTGAGCTTGAGGATGCCTTTGTTGACGGTAAGTACATGATAACCTCCTAGCCTGACTTGACCTATACTGATGATCGTTAGCTGTTCTTCTCATGCCTCATATGGGACGTCGCAAGTTCTCCATGGGAGGAAAACTACATGGACGCAACATGCTCATCAGCGAATACATCTTCACAATCTGCATTGCCATTCTTGGCAGCAAGGAAATTTTCCGAATCGACAACAGCAACGACAGCATTGAGCAGATGGGACGTAAGCAGGTCTCAAGTCATATGCAAGTAGTCAAGAAGTTCTTCGAAGACTTGCGATGCTGTAAGCTAAACCTAACCCTTACTATGAGACCTCAACTGATCTTTCTAGTCCACTTCCTTTTCCCTGCCGAAGAGAAGAAGGAGCCTGGCTCCACAAACTCAGATGATTATTATGACGAAGAGGAACAAGAGTCCTTTAAGTCTAACCCTGTTCTTACTGCTCTTGCCGAGGGTCGAGTACCCGATGTCAAGCCCAACTACGAATACTTCTCACAACTTCTGGCTCTCCAGTCTCTTATCTCCGTTCGACCCAAGACAGCAGAGGTTTATGTCTCTTCTTCCGAGGTCAAGTTCAGAGATGAGATTGCTTATGACGCACAAGACACTCCTCTGGACACTGAGTCCTTCCCTCACCTTAACAAGTACAACAACTGTGATGACAGCCCAAGTGTGCTCGGCAAGGATGTGCTACTCCATGAGTACACCCGATCTCTGGATCGAACCACTTCTGCCTGTGTCAAGACGGTTACCCGCCGATGGCAGAAGGATGCGCCCGAGATCTACGAGACTCTTGATCTCCCCACTCGTGATGAGGAGTGTTTGCTCCTTGAGATGTGCGCGACTCTTGAGTTGCATGAGCACGCTCGCTTCCCTTCTGGGTCGGAGCTCACTGGCTTTGTTGAGGTGGCAATCACAAACCCCAACCTCCAAAACCACCGCTGGAAGTGTGTAACCCGCCTTACTCGACCGTCTGAGCTTCACAGCGACGACAAGAAGACGGGCGTATACACCAACGAGACTGGCATCCACCGTCGAGGTTGCAGTGATTCCAAGCCTGACTGTGACTGCCACTCTCGTCCTCGCCAGGACATTCATGTCCCATTCCCTGCTGTCGAGTGGGCCAGCATCTTGAGCATGGCCGTTCAATACCCTGACGTTGAGCACCAGCGCAAGAAGGAGAAACGTACCAAGGGCGACGACCGCAAGAATCTCGACCGTGCTGGTAGCAAGCGCAAGCGCTCTGAGGATGACGGTGATGCCGCTTCTTGGGCTCGCCGCGATCTCACCGGTAGCGACCTCATTTGCAAGGTGGCCATGTACCAAGAGCTTTGGTCATGCGCCCCCGACTCGAACCGATGGGTTCGACAGGGCATCGTGTTCTGGCGATTCAACACAACCAACCAATGGTACAAGTACAACCCAGTCTTCAAGCCTGCTGGTACCTCATGGCGATGGTTGACTGTCAACGATCCTATGTCCCGCTACCACCAGCAAAAGGCTCTCGTCTACCCTTCAGCTTCCATGTCTCGAGATTCTATCATGTCCCCTACTCCCTCAATCAACCAACACATGACAGCGGCAATGAACGAGACCTTTAGCTCTGCTTGGGATCCTAGCGTGAGCCTGGCCCAAGTGCCAAATGTTGCTGCAACCAACAATGGACTTACACTATTCGAGTCCTTTTCTGGTGGACTCGCTACACCTCCACCAACCGCGGGTCTACAAGGGTCGTACCCGGGAAGCTTTGACCACGGTATGCCTCCAAGCACAGGTGTTGGCTTCATCCCATCTACATGCAGCACAGCGGGCGAGAGCCATCCTGTCACTGGTCACGGACACAGTCACAGCCAAGCGGCTTACTACGATGCGCAAACAACACTGGCAGATCTTAAGCCTGTTATTTCTACTGTCAACCCTTTCCAGAGTCCACCAACAACATCAGGACTGGATTTGTCAAGCTCTCTTGTCTACGCCAACTCAGAGTGCGACACTGGCCTTCAAGGCTGGGACATGCCAGCGTTGGATGGATGGTCTGCAGGCGCAGGCAGCGGACCAGAATGGGGATCTCACCATAAGGTCGAGCCCAACAGTGATCAATCAACTCTATGGACTCAATCACAATGGGAACACATGGCGGGCGATCGTGACAATAGCCCTCGACCAATGAAGCGAAGACGAGGAGATGCCATTGATAGCCATATTCCACCAACAATGACAGCAGCAGCAGGAGGATGGTGAGAGGGAATACAAAAACGGCGAATCATGTATGAGATGGAATGAAGCATTTACGCGGTTAACGTCATAATAATCATGTCTGGGTATCAGGATTGGCGTTTAGGAGTAAGATGGGAATTGTTTTTGATCACGGCAGTAAATACCAAGTTCGTATCGGATACGACATGCATATTGTTTTGTTAGTTTATTCAACATTTACATTAATCACCCAATTTCTCAGTATCATTTTTTACCTTAACAATGATGTATGATGTTCACTTGACTGATTTGTTTTCGGAAGTGGTTTGCTCGTTTCAGCCAAATTCCTACCATAAAATGACGTATCAGATACATTATCGCCAGATCAGAGTATGCTAAAGAAAGTTTTGACTACAAGTTCAAGTTTGACAGGTCGTCGGTCGATCACTACATCATCAGACGGGCACTAAAGCAGGGGATTGTGACGACATTCACATCGCAAACAGGTACCAGGAGGATCGACAAGATGAAGGTTTGGACGTCAAAATGGAATTTAGCGCATCTACATCTCGATCCACTTGGATCGAATAAGAACTATTGAAGATGAGGGGAAGAGGGTGTGAAGAAATGGAAACGGGGTTTATAGTATTCCCTTGGACTACAGGGAAGACTGTTTATAACCCCAACCCAGATAGACATTATAGAAGACATTATGGTTAAGGAAAAAAAGGAATTATTGCGGAAGCTAAGCTTGGAGAAACCGAAAGGAGTAATAGAGAGACATTGAAGGGGAGAAAATTTGGGGAAGTGAGACATTGAGAGAAGCCTTTGAAGAAAACAGATGGAACAGCCACACCTCTGGACACGTGAGATATCGTCTTAAAGCCAGTTGTGAGCTGTAACTTAATGAAGTAATAATGATGATGATGATGATGGACTGTTGAAAAGTTGAGGTATTTCATCAACTGGAACTCATGAGCAGGATTTTAGACGTAACACGTCTTGTTTAAAACGAAACGAGAATTTGACAGAACAAAGAGGGTGTGTCACGAAAAGACTATCTCAAGGGAGGGGTGTACTGAGGGATGGATATTACTAAGTCTGAAGGGGTGCGCGATGTATTGAATATTCATACGATAGATTTATGGAGTTTTTGAATGTGAAGGAGGTTTACTAAGGGTTGTTTACGAGAATTCGATATTTACTCTCAGGAGTTGAAGATTTTAGTTTATATCTGTCTTCTAGTCCCCGGCGGTGTTAAAGAATTCTGTAGTGAATATTTATTGAAGGGGCATACTTTCGTGAGAGGGTCCGAACAAGATGAATACTTGTCATTTGTCAATAGACAAAGAGAATATCGGTTAGTGATACAATCCCTAGTTGAATGAAGCGGTCAAGATTTTGTATCTCATAGAGTTTGCTGCCACACGTGTGGTGGTTCTGTACAACAAAGTACACGATAGAAAGAGTGAACGCAAATGGGTCAAAGAGGAAACGCTGCATAATATGGAAAACTGATTCAGTAAAATATCATATGGTCATGAGTTCAAAGACTGACCTGGCCAGACCTGAAAACAATAATCTTCCAAGATATTGTATTTCGGTGGAGTCGTTTTTGGGCGCTTGATCAAACGTGCTCGTCAATGCAGCGATAAAAACTCATGAGATGAGGATGCGACCGTAGAGTCGACCTTGTGGGACGATGACGACGACAGTTCTTGACTGATAAATATTAAAGAAGAAGACAAGAAAGAAAGAAAGGAAGAAGAGAGAGAGAGAGAGAAAAAGAAAAAGAAAGAGAAAAAAGAGGATATTGTGGTTTTAAATAAGATGCAGTAAGCTGCATAATACCTGCCTGAACTCGCGTCTAAAATCGATCTAAGTTGAGAAGGAAGGAAGCTATACTCTATCTCATTGACGCCTTCCTCATGAATAAGCGCAAATAGATACTGCGCCCGCCTAAGTACCTACCTATAATTGGTGAGGCCACAGACAAGGCCACAAGGCCACGGCGGTAGGCCTCAGGCGACCGAGTCATTTTATTTATTGTTTCTGAGATAGAGAATCAGACTTCCTTTCTTCTCTCTTCCAAGCCTGGTTACATATTTCAGTGAACATTAGCGAACCAAAACCCTTGTCATATCCCTGTATTCGATCATTTTAACATCAAGCTGCAGCCAATTGATCTTGGACCCGCTATGGCGCGCTTGCAACCGTCGCCAGCCAATTTCCTTAGACGCCCGAATCTTGTGGGCGCCAACCGAGCAACGACATCCAATCCTTTGGACTTTACAACTCGTTGTTTCATGCTATTTCCAGTGGTTCTCAACAATCCCGTTGCAGGCATTGTTTGAGAGTTCTAGACCTCAACCCAACCCCTGCCCGACTCTATTTTCTCTTACATCAGTCCCGTTGCTCTGGTCAGCCAACCGTTGCTGAGCTGTGAGTCTTTTTTGAGACGTGTTGGCGGAAATATTCGCTTGATGCTCTCTGACCATTCAGGCGGCTATCAAGATCCTGGCTCCGAAACAAGGAAAAACCACTTTCTCTATAGTGGGAAACATTTTATCTCTCTCAAACAAGGATCTGAAGTATCAATACCCTTGCACAAACAGATCCAAGATGTTAGACTGTCCTATCGAATGTGTTTCTGAGACTGCTGTTGTACCCCCTTGAGCGCTTCTCCAGACGAAACTGCGACGGAACATAGCCCCTCTCAAGCTCTTGTTCCTGTTTATGTTTCCTTTCCACTATTGGGAAAAGAAGCGTTGGCGCGGTTAAGTTTAATGACACGCATGTATGAGCTACCGTCATCCTTTATCCGCGATATAGCTCGATACGATGAGATGAACTAGCTCATGCTACGCCAAGCTACACTCACACTCGACATGTCCTTAGCCGCGCCTTGTCCTCCCATGTCCTTGTCCCTTGTCCCCTGTCCATGTATTGATCGTGCCTTGCATACTGAAATGTTGCGGCTTTCTTTCCCGTCTCCATTTCGACTCCATTTGTACGAGGCCAGTTTCCTCGACCGTTGCCATGCTGCTCAACGATAGGTCCTCAGTCCACTTGGAGATGAGGGACAGATATCTATACCTTGTGTCCCAGATCTCGTGTTTCTACCCAAAAGATCTTATGTTTCGTTCTCTGGGTATCTGCTTGTCATTCTTTGCTTGATTGCCGTGCATTACTTGTCCCACTTGTGTTCTTGATTGCCCAACTCTCGTGCAATCCCTTCATTACCACTCGTCCTCCCACCCCCTCTGCTCTACGCTATTGCCATCCGTTCGCTGTCGTGCTCGCTTGGGTTGTCAGAGATTCTCTTTCGATAAGCCTTGACACGCATCACCCGTTGTTCGTGACTCACGAACACCAAATATGCTGAACTAGAGCCAGCGGTATACAACCTTTTTTCTTCTTCTTTCTTTTCCTTTGTCACGTCTTATTTCTCCTTTTCTTTCTTACTTCTTCTCTTTTACATTGAACAAGCCCTTTGTTTCTTTTCCTTGTGTCGCCACCCCTTTACCTACTTGAATATCAGCAGGACTGACTCAATTATCAACACTTTACCTGCGCCGGCCGGAGGATCTTTACCACACCACAACCGATCACTCCTTCAGCGAAATCCAACATTAAAGGCAAACAAACCAGTCACTATTGATTGCACAAGTTTCGAACGCTTTGGTTGCAAGTTTGTAGTCTTCATTGCCGGTCAGTATTCAGGCACTGTTTGTTGCCTAGCGACTAGCCCTGCTCACACAGCTTGCCAGTGTTCGCCAGCTGCCAACCGTCAACCTCAAAGGAAAAGCGCGCTGCCTGTTCACTGTTCAACCCGCACAACAATTGTTTTTCCTTTCCTATTCACAATAAACAATTTAGCAACACTTGCGAAGATCAAACGTGACGGGCTTCGCCTTTCTCCCACTCCTTTGCGCATAAATTGCGACGCATTCATTCTCTCCCCCCGGGTTAACTCCTCAACAACACTCCTTTTCAAAATCATTATTTGAAATTCATTTCGACACAAATCAGCTTCGATTACCTTGCAATCTGCGATTACAAAACATCAACAAAGACTGTCAACAACGAGAACAACAATCAACATGAAATTCATCGACACTTCTGCCCTCGCCCTTGCAGCAAGCACCCTCATTTCACCGGCCTCGGCTCATTCCTGGGTTGAGTATGCCTCCAAGCTCGCTCGAAATGGCACCATGATCGGTAAAATGGGTTACCCTCGTGGCTTTGTCCCTCGCGATTCTACCAACCCTCCCTTTACGGACTCGATCCCCCAGAATATTTTGCCTCAGGCGGGTCAATCCGCTTACTCTGGTCAAGAGATTCTGAACAAGTACAAGCTCGAAAAGAACCCTCAATTCCCTATGCTTGAAGCTGCTGCTGGTGATTACATTGCCATTATGCATCTAGAGAATGGCCACACCACCCTCCCCCAGAACCAGCCCAACAAGCCCAGAAACCGCGGCACTATCTACTTCTATGGCACCACTCAGCCCAAGGATGAAGAGAAGCTCTTTGATGTTCACCTCCGCTGGAACAAGGAGGGCACTGGTGGTGACAAGCGTGGCAAGCTCATCTCCACTCGCAACTACGACGACGGCCAGTGCTACCAACCCAACGCTGGTCAACTCAGCACTGGACGCTCAGCCGAACTCAAGCCCAAGGGCGCCATCCACGACAAAGAACTCGCCTGCCAGTCTGACCTGAAGCTCCCCAGCGATCTCAAGGCTGGTGACATCTACACAATCTACTGGTATTGGGACTGGCCCGACCTGAACGGTGAGAACATTGACATGGAGGCCACCAAGAATGGCAAGTTCCCCTGGGCTGGAACTTTTATGCGCGGAGAGAAAGACCCCAACGGCTTTACTATGGACGCCATCGCGCGCAACGAGAGCTACTCGAGCGTCCTTGACGTCAAGATCACTGGCTCCGCGGGTCTCGCTGCCAAGGATCAAAACATCCTTGAATACGTCGACAATCAGAACGTTTACTCTGCCGGTATCGAGGCGCAGATGACGTCTAACTTTCAAGTCGATGTTGACGGCGGCGAGGGTGACGATATGCCCGCTCCCTCGTCCCCTTCATCCCCTTCGTCTCCTGCTAGCCCTACCACTACCGCACCAGCTGATGGAGGAGCTGGTAGTGGCGGCGATATCGCTACAGTGACCGTCACAGCAACTGTCAAGCCTTCTCCCATCATCAGCACTGTATATGTCACTGTTCCTTCCGAGTCTCTTACTGGAGTCGCTCCCGAACCTGTTGATGGCGAGACCAGTACCAAGACCATCACGACTACAGCTCTTGTTACCAAAAGCAAGAACCCATCTGACGCTGTGCCTACCCCGCCTACTGCTTCGACAGTCTACGAGACTATCTATACTACGCGACCCAAGGAACAGCCCACTGGAGGTGATCAGCCGCAACAGCCGCAACCCTCCACGGTCATCAAGACCATCGTCACGCATATAAATACACCCTCATCTAGCGGAGAAGCCAACGCTCCTTCCGCTCAACCCACGTTCCCTGGCGGTCAGTTCCGCGAGGACCCTCCTGCCAATGGAGGTGCTCCGGCTCAGACCCAGAGCGATGGCCCTCCCATTCCCACGCCATTCCTCCGCCGTCGCCAGAACTGGGTTCTTGGCAACTTCTAGGTTGCCCAACATCTGAACCCCTTGACTCCTATATCCCGTCAAGGGGCGTCGTTTCCTTCGTCTTTTCTTCACAGTATATATAGACGGCATGTGTTTTCCTCATCTCCGCAAGATGCAGGCAAAGGATCAACACACAACAAAAAGGGGCGCCGGTCGCATTCAACGGCGTTGGATACGGGACATGATACCACTTGAATTTACACGTGCGCTACTTCCTACTCCCCCTTCTCCTCTTTACCCACGTCTATTGGCGTCGGGAAGAGGAAAGGGGGAGTGAGAAGTGGCGGCACAGTCTTTCGTTACGGCACGGATATGTGTACATGATTTACGCAGCACGGAGCATTTGCTTTTGTCTTTTTTGGTTCGGGAGCATTTCGGGGGTAGGGAATGGGATCTACGAAACGGCAAAGTTCGACTGAGATAAAATTCCAAAATAGTTCGTCACGATTTGTGTGTACTTCTCGTAAAGTGAAACATGTTTGCGGTGCTCTTGTGACTGTGTCTGACGCATATGATGTACTCATCTCAGCAGTTAGTTGGTATGTGCAACAACATAACGAACGCAACTCTGAAACATTGTGCTCTCGTTTCATTGTCATGGCTCAGGTTGCATGTAATATAGCTCGCGAGTTGCCGGTGTAACATGGCACCAAAGGTGAAAAACACCGACCGAATAAAGGCCACATGGAGGTTTGTATTCGCGACGGGTATCTAAACTGTTCCAGATCTCGGCATCTCCATTCACTCGATCGCGCTCCTGTGGTCTCGTATCTCCCTCCGCAAAGGCATTTTGTGATAGTCAAGGGGTCGCGCCGTGTATGATTCACCTACATCTCACCGCACTGGGAGATGACCACGTCGAGGTTCGGCACATCCTTGCCACGGTAGCCAGTCTTTGTAGCCTCCATCTTCTTGACCACATCCATGCCTTCAAAGACCTTGCCAAAGACAACATGCTTGTTATCGAGGAAGGGTGTGGGCACGGTGGTAATGAAGAATTGAGATCCGTTGGTGTTAGGTCCAGCGTTCTAAGATGTGTCAGCATGGATATCAATGATGACAGAGAGTAGAGACGTACGGCCATGGAGAGAAGACCAGGCTGATCGTGTTTTAGTACAAAGTTCTCATCCTCGAAGGACTTGAAGCCCCAGATACATGTCGATCCAGTGCCATCGCCGTTGAGAAAGTCACCACCTTGACACATAAAGTTGGGAATCTACGAGACGATAAGCCTTTTGTGTTTCACAAGCCGGAGATGAGAGGGAGAGAACTTACTATGCGGTGGAACTTGGAGCCCTTGTAGCCCTGCGGACGACCGACGGGGGTCTTACTCTCGCCGGTGCAGAACTGGCGGAAGTTCTCTGCTGTCTTGGGGACGACATCCTTGAAGAGTTCAAAGGTGATGCGACCGAGGGGCTCACCTGAATATGTCAGTAAGAAAGTATACTAAAAGTATTTCATGGTAACAATGGAAGGCAATATTGGTGGATATATCCATCATAAGATGAATCTGTGTATATGACTGGGAATGGCTTCACTTTTGGAATGATGATGCACTCCGCACTCGGAGCGAAGACTAAGATACTAACCTCCAATGGTGATGTCGAAAAACACACTGCAAACAACCAGAAACTGTTAGCACATACACATACATACTCTTATTGGGGGAGCTGACTCGAAACTGAGTGGTTGTCTCTCCTCACTCCACCTCGAAGGTACTGGGGTAAAGCAGAAGTAGAGCAGAGTCGAAGCACCGCCACTCTGTCGTGAGGGGTTGGAAGAGGGGGTTAACTCACAGGGGATTTCCGGACTCGGGGAGTTTTGTAGGAGGCATTTTTGAGATACTGGATTTGTGCTGTTTCTTGTTATTAGGGAGTCTCTAGTGTTGTATAGGATGGACTGTGCCTACAATGTTCTTGCGTCTGTTTGTTTCTAGGTACGCTGTGGAAACGCATCGATTTTGGCGTGGGGCAGACACTAAAGAAACTTTAACCTACCTAAACCGGAAGACCAACGTGGAGAACCGAGGAAAGACTCTGGTTGGTCGATTTTCAATCAATCGAGAGATTTATCACATATTATATTATCACGATTTTCTGGAATCATTTAGAGGGATTTTTCTATTATTCATATGTACTTTGATTTCTATTAGATGCATTTCCAGTAAAGACATGATATCAACAAGATAGTGCGAACTGGTCAAGGTCGTTCGTTCATTGATGGCATGTCCCTCGGATCCAGATCTAACACCACCTCCTCCACTGGGTTACCCCATGCCCGTTGATGGATGGATGGACCAGTCGATGCATCTCGACCAGACTATTTCGATTCAAGAAGCGGGGGTGGCATCCTGGGGTTCAGGTTATGCCAGAAGGGTCAGGTCATGTCAGGTCAGGTCAGATCAACTACAAGTGACAGTGGAGCATCTGGAGTGTGCAGACACACAAAAAGCCAAGACAAGAGCCAAGCACAAAGAGACAATCCGGGAAGGCAATGGAGATCTGGTGACGACGCTTCGACAGACCAATAAGTCAACGGTCATGCTCCGCCTTCCTAGCTCAAAGTCTACTCATTACTTTGCATTTCTGGTAACCAACAGTAATTCTCACCTGTGAATTAGTGCACATGTCGTCGAAAGCTTCCGAAAGTCAGCTTCTGAGCGTTGAGATGGTCGACAACATCTGACTAAGAGTCTTGATACTACAAGAGTCAGGGTCCATCCGTGCTCAATCCGTCATGAGGAAAGTCGGTAAATAGCGGCTTGTTGACTCATATTCATATTGTCTTGTCTATGATGCTGACCATGAGGCAAATTGTTAAAAAATTTGAGAGCTGAGACGGCACAGCCTCGGTTTGAATGTCGACATCATAGATTTTGATGGGTATTTGTAATTGATAGTCGGCTTTAATGAAGAATTACAAGGGATTGCACATGATCTGGGTGGTGGTGTTGTCAACGACGACTTCTTCCCTCCATTTCGGTAGTCAAGAAAGGAGACAACCATGGGAATTGCCGGGGTTTATATTGTATAGGCAAGCAACTTTGACGATCTGACGTGGATCTTTTGTTCGAGGCCGTGTCGGTTGAATGTATTTCAGTCAAAGGGTCAAAGAGTGAGGCCGTCAGGTTCTTTTCCCCAGGGTTCCAACGGCTGCGTCATAGCCCCATTGATATTCAATCGTTAAAGTATAATACGATACCGGGATTCACGGAACAGACGAATACGTAATCGAAAACTGTATATCAACAGAAACAATAAACAGCTGTGAAATCATTGCATACATCCTCAAACACAAGACAAAAATAACAAAAGCTGACCACAACTAAGAATCCCGTTGCAGCCGAACGTCCCGCAGATTCCGACCTGTTTTGAGGCTCAGACCCCGCTGTCTTTCTCTGTAGGTTGTCAGTTTCTGGTTAATGCAGCAAAGCAAGAGGCATTTAGCGAAACCAGCCTATCCAATCCAATCGCCACAGCCAAGATGATAGCTAGCGAGCCAAGACCCACCAGTGAGGACGGGGTGCAGCAGCGCTATACACTATCCCTGCCTCTAAAGATGCGCCATAAATCGACGCTAAGGAGCAGTGTGAGAGCTTAACTTCCAGCACTGTAAGTACTTGACCTCGATATGGATCCTCAACTATGGCTCAGTGGAATCACTGCCAGGATTCGATCAATCTCTCCATTGTTATGTGTTTCAGCGTCGCGTGAGGCCGCTTCAATAAAGACCGCAAAGGCCCAGGCCTATTTATTTATCCATCACGAACGTGGCATTGTTTTGATTATTCAACTTGCAATTTGGCTGTGCCCTGAGACAGCTGTCAGATTAAAGCCTGTTTTAGAGGTTTGAGGATTCAAGCAAGGAACGAGAACCACTCGATTGACTGCTCTGTAGCACAATGACACAGCTCATGTACATCGCCATTTAACTTGAATTTTCTTCTTATTATTCTTACCAGTTCCCAGTTCCTAAAGAACTAATAAACATTTATCCTGGTTATCGGGTTCACCGTGACACTTGAGGCGTACGACATTCAGCTCGATACGCAGCCTCTGAACTTTGGCAGCCGCAGTCAAAAGGCCAAGCTGTTTGGGATCGCGTTGTCTCGTACAGGCTGAAGCTGTGCCTCTTGTCTAGACCCTTCAATAAATAGGCTTGACTAAGCGGAAAGCAGGCTGAACAAGTCTCAGCTGTCAGCCGCAGCGCCCCTTTTATGAAAGGCCTCCAGGATACTGATACCATCAGAAATTTGTTCGCATCCTTCTCACCTTTTTGCATTAATTATTTCTTTTGCCGATGACGATCGTAGTGGAGCGCTTTAAGGAAAAAACAGAAACCAGGAGCCGCCTATGGGATGGGCTGAGACGAATTGAGTCGGCGACATGTGGAGACGTTTCGGTGAGAAGCGCTTTGTCGGGACCCGATTCAACAACTACGGGACCTTAGGAAAAGCAAAAGATTAAACGTCAGCAAATAAATAAACAAAACACTACAACGTCAACAGAACTCTCATGTCAAACGGTGTAGTCCGGTTGCCCGGAGAGTTGCGCATATGCTAACTGTTGAAAGTGAAAACCCACAACTACTAATAACACTTCCATCAACATCAACGCTTAAATCCTGCTGACTGTTATAAAGTACACTAACAAAAGTGAAACCGTAAATGTGAAATAAGTCACATCAGTCTAATAGTACCAAGCTCCTGGGCCTTGGCCTGAATCTAACCTTGTATTCCCATTCATCCCGTCTCTCAAACCTACCTGGCCCTGTCCATTCTGCAACAGATCGTAAAGGAAACCCCTGGTCTTACCATAAACTCTTTTGCCCTCATCAACTTTTAACTCTGACTCTTGTGATTCAAGACTCCACTGCGCTTGGTCCATGAATGGATCCTAGCCGCCTGTCTTTCACCCCGCGGACTGCGCCACGGCTGTCAGCGATGGATGCATAGCAAATACGCCCGAGAATACGGAACAAAAAGAGGTTCGTTACGCTCAGTTGTATGGATGCGTATCAGGAGGATATTATAAGCGGATAGGCCCGTTGGTCTCGAAACGCTCTGATCCGTCAAGATATCCGAACAGTTCCTAATAAACAACCCAGGTCTCCATTGTTCTTTCATTTATTCATTGCATCATCTCATGGTCGACTTGGAACAAACAAACAAGGACACACCTCTATCATTAAATCTCTGATTCACATATACAATATCCCATTCCTCTTCCAAAGTTGAACTCGAGACTCATCATCTGCTATCACAATATCCATCAAAAGGTCTCGCAATCACCTAAACGGGACGCCTTTCCGAGCCAACCACCCATCCACCTTCCAACCCGCCCAACCTCGCAGCACAGTTCACCATCTCACCACACCACTTGGTCTTGACTATTCCAGCCACAGTAAATCCCTGTCAAGCCTCGACGCGACACTCTAATTGGGAGCGACCTACCTCTTTCAGGTCGCTTTATCCACTAGCTCCAGGGCCTCTCCAGCATTCTCCAGCCTGTTGTGTCCCCTCTGTCGCTTGGTTGCTATCGCAAAGGTACCACCTCACAGTGCTCACTACGGCTTCAACTCCACAAGCTACAAAGACACGGCCAATCAACATCCATCGCTAGCCCCCGGCCCGGTTTCGCTCGCCCCGTTCCCCCATTCCTCTGTGCTCCTTCCTGCTCTTTTTATCCTTTGCGCGGCCACTTTCGCACCTGCCGTTGGATCTGTCTCTTCTCTTGCCTTGTCCTGCCACTCCACCTCTCCGCCCTCTGCCGGCTATTCTCACCTCATCAAATACATACTCGCTCAGGATCGAGTATTATCCCTCTTCTTCTGTGAAAAGAGGAGGAAACCAACCAAAAGCGCCCTTTTTAAAACTCAAAAAGGGCGATTATATCAAGATTGGCAATTTCTGATATAATTGCCTTTTTATTCGACGCCGCCCTTCAACCGCAAGAGTTTGTTCTTGAACGGCTCATGGTACTCGCACGGCAGCCCGCGAGTTGATTCGAGTCAGACTTTCCACTGCTCAAGATATAATTTGGCTGTTGCCCGACGTTGAAAATGGTCGCCTTTGGCCAGATACTGACTGAGGTCTCTCACGTCGTGATTCGCGCTGCCGCCGCCGAAGATCCCTCGTCGACAGCCTCTCAAGCCGCTGCTGAGACGACAACTGACAACGGCAATGACAAGAAAGATAACGGCGGCGGGTCAAACTCGCCACTGCTTTTCTTCGTCGCTTTAGGTTTTGGTGTCGTCTTTACAAACTTATGGTGAGAACTTGTTTATGTTTGCATGCCCAACATCGTCTGCACGGCGATGGCTGGACCATGTCTTCAAATGGCTCTAACACCCCATCTCAGGATTATTGTTGGTGTTAAATACTGCTTCCGATACAATGCCCGAAATCGACAAATGCGAATGAACGAGGACGGCGAGCCCATGCCTCTTGAAAATATGCCTCGACCTCATCGTAGACGTCGTGAGAAGAAGCTGATGACCATGGACGAAGTCAACGACAAGTTCCCAATGATGAAGTACAAGGCATGGGTTTCCGATCGCGCAAAGGAGGGTCTTCCCACCAACGGCGGCGTTTCTGCACCACCCACTCGACCTAACAGTATCCGAGAGGCGGATGGAATTGTGCCAGACTTTTCTGCAAAGGTGCGCGATTCGACTGATGGACAACTGGCCGACAACGTACCCAAATCGAATGCACAGACAGAGACGACAGGTACCAGCAATACCACGGAAACAAAAGCACCTGAAATCTCCATCGCGACCGCAGTTGCTGAGGCCGAAAAGCCTAATGAGGAACCCAAGACGACAACAGACGGTCAAACTTCAAGCGAACAGCCTGCAAACAACCAACGACTTCATCGAGTCTCTAGCGAGGAAACCGATGATGACGACGATCACATTGACGGCGCACTGCCACCCGAATGTCTCGAAAACCCCGGTGATACATGTGCTATCTGCATTGATACACTTGAGGATGACGACGATGTTCGCGGATTGACTTGTGGACATGCTTTCCACGCTGTTTGTGTTGATCCCTGGCTGACCAGTCGACGAGCTTGCTGTCCACTCTGCAAGGCTGATTATTATGTTCCCAAGCCTCGCCCAGCTCCCGATGCCACCAATGAAGCTGGCGCGAACAACGGTTCTAGCTTTGATCCTCGAAATAATCCAGTCTTTGGCATGCCCGCTGCTCTCCGCTCTGCATGGATCAGAGGTTCTCGTAATGACAGGAACGAAACACCAGCTCCCGCTAGTCGTCGACGCAGGACAGGTGATGTTCCGGCTGGGCAGGAGCCTGCTCCGCAGACTGAGCAGACTCAGCAAACAGCAGAAGTTACTCAAACATCAAACAGTGGTGTCCTCTCCTCCATGCGAGGCGCCTTACGATTTGGTCGAAGGAGACAAGCACAGGAGAGTCCTGAAGCTGTAACACCATCACAACTTGAAGCGGCAAACCGTACACCAGCCGCCACATAAACATGTGTATCACATTTCTCATTCTTACATAACGACACGAATCTTTTTAGCGATGGTTTTCTCTCATTCCTTCCCGGCAACCACATTGCTGGGCACAACCGTCTTGAATCTTGACATTATAAAGGAACTGATTTTTGACGACACGGCATTTGATTTATACCGCATGATATACACGTGGAGCGACAGTAGGTGTACAACCGGGAGAGTGAGGACGTATAACGCTCGACGAGCTATATATACCCCTGATGACGATGGTGTTTGAGAGGTCGCGATCGTGGGCCACATGATATGCTTAGCGAAGGCGAGGGCAGTGCACGCTGCTCAAAGTGAGGATTTACTGGTACTCTTGGGGATTGTCTATTGTAAGACAAGTATTGTATTTGCATTGGGCTAGAAAACATGGCTTTCAGCTGGGAACGGAGCGGCGGAGTTTGCATGGTTTTGGGACTTCCATAGTTAGATGGTACAAAAGATAATTGTTCCGTCCATACGATTGATTGCATTATGATGAATTGTGGCTTGTAAAACGAATGCTATGTTGATCTAATTATCGCGATTATTATGCGATAGCCTTGGTCTATAGAAAAGATCCCTTCTGAAACCTGCCTCCGAAATCAGCGGCATTATTCATCAACTCCCTCCTCTGCGCTGTACCAATCTTCCCACCCAAAGCCATATCCTTTTCTCTATCAAATCCTCGCTTGCTAGGATCATCTTCCTCTTCAACTTTTTGTCCAGACTTTTCTCTTCTCCCCTGATGCTCTGCGTATAGACTCTTGCCTCTCTGCGATTCGATATTGGCAGAGATCTTGCGATTGCGCTCTTCTTCCTCTCGTGATTTAATGTTTTTGGGCTCTGCTTCTGTACTCTTGTCGGATCGTCCCAGCACAGAATCTTGTAGTCGCTTTAACTTCTCCTCAGGAGTTTCAGTCCATATTGCCGAAACAGCTGAAGGTCCTGAAGAGGATGCTGGTTTAGAAGCGAATTTACGATTGCGCATCTTGGTCGGGTCACGCTCTGAGTAGCCTGATGCAGTGGGCGGCGCAAGCATCCACGAGTCACGCTGCGGTGCTGCTTCTGCGACTGGAAGCTGGGGTCCTATGGTCGGTTTGTTTGCGTTGGATGCGCCTGGGAGCGCGGGGCCATAGCCATCCTCCGAGTCTGAGTCTGAGTCTGAGTCTGAATCGGGAGACGAGGCAGGACGTTGTGTGATGTCGGCGGGTGGAGGTGCAGGGCCAACGGTAGGTTTTGGTGGAGCTGGGCCTGTATCAGAATCTGAATCCGACCCGAGATCTATCTCTTCTTTGTTGGATGTTGGTAGAGCTGGGCCGATAGATACTTTTGGAGGTAATGGCGCGCTGGGACCGTAGTCATCGTCCGAGTCTTCGAGATCGATCTCGTCTGTGTTCTTTGCTGGGGACTCGCTGCGACGGTGTTTGCTGGCGGACGCTTCATCGTCTGGTGTGCGTTTCCGCTTCGATAGATGTGGTGGTAATTGGGGTCCAATGGAAGACATTTTGTATATTTCTCGCCGCTGAGCTCTTCTCTCGACAATGTTTCAGATTATTAGAGGGGTGTAGTGCTTAAGAAGCTTTGATTCATGGTGGAACTTCTCGTCGCAAATGCGACCTTCCATCGGGGAAAGACGTCACAGCGCAGACCGCCCGGAGAATCCCCGGCCCGCCCCGTACGGAGCCCGTGACGGGGCCAGGTGCAGTGGGCTGCGCCGCTGCCAACCTACCTTTTGACGATGGGGCTGCGTAACGAACTAACTGACCTACGTAGCTCACTACTAGCTCTCAACTTGCGCGATACCTTTTAAATTGCATCTCTCGCAACAACATTGGAGCTGTGACGAGTTGACGATTTTTGAACTGTATTCACAAATTTCAGCATTCCAAAGCGTGGGAACCTCTCCAGCCGTGTCTTGGTTGCCCCTCCGACCTGGTTCATCTTATACCCTGCTTAACCAAGCTCCATAAACGGCAAAACGCACTGTTGCCTTATCGCCAGTCCACCAGCTCATTATCTCGCGCAGTGACATGATCTTGACGCGGTAGTGTTTGCGCATGCAGTGATGGAAGCCACGGCGCAATGGCCGATTCAGAAGACTTGTCGCTCCCGGGAGACGTGGGCTTAGACAATGGCGACGACTCGATAAATGATGCGCCCGCCATGACCGATGCTGATGCTGATGCTGTGGATGATGGATCGCTCGACGATAGTGACGGCCCTGATCGCCACCTAACGCCCGTCCCTATAGGAAACGGATCTGTTGGGAATAGATATCGCGAAATTATCCAGCAGCAACATCAGGATAGCTCAGATGTGAGCTCTTTGGGTGGAAGCTCATTGCATGGTCTGCCAAAACGAGCCGGGAGTCCGATAGATTCGGTCCTTTCGGGACCTGACGATACACCATCCATTCAAGTACGAACACCAATTGCTGGATCTCGAAGAACTGTCTAACCAATCGCAGGGATCATTTGTTTCCTCGCCTGGAAGCAGCGTTCTCCCATCTGTAGCCTCTCGTCCCGGTCTGAGCAGTCCCTCGCCATCATTCCGACCTTTCGATCGACGATTCCAATCGCGAATTTCCTCCTCCAATATCAATACTCCTCGCTCGTCGTCTCCGGCATTTCCCTTTCTCTCTAGCCACAGCCGCAACGTCTCCCTAAGTTCGCAATTCCTCCTCGATCAAGCCGATCTCGAAACACCAACACCACCATGGGAAGTTGTTCGTTGGACCAAGCTACGGAAACTTAATGGCCACGCATTTTCTGAAGCTGGAAAACGAAACTTTGGGTCACCGACGTGTCTCGCAGTATCGGCGACGATAGTACTCGGAACATCCAAAGGCATAATATTAGTGTTTGACTATAACCAAAACCTCAAAATGATTATTGGACCGGGAACAAAAGGTGGGCTACAAGTCATTCCTGGAGGGTATAAACTGACTTAATATAGCTGTTGAGTCTGGGCCAATTACTGCCATAGCGATATCTGCAGATCATACTACAATTGCAGGAGGACATGCGAGCGGCAATATCTTTACTTGGGATACAAGTCGCGCCTCAAGACCATTTTTAACAATACCACACTTAGAGCCTGCTCAGCTTCAGAACCGCACGGTGGATGGACATGTGCCCGATGTCGCCATCGTCCACCTCGGTTTCCTAGGAACTCGCCATACAGCACTTGTTTCAGCCGATAACCGGGGAATGGCTTTCTCACATCTTGCAACTAGAGGAACAGGTGCACTTGGAAGGACTGTGAAGACTCATCGAATTCTTGGTCGGTATCCAGATGCGCCATTACCTGCAGGCAAGACAGTCAAGCCCAGCACTGTTCTTGCGTTTGCCCCCCTGCCATTAGGCAATGTTGAATGCTCGACAGATACTATTGGCTTGACAGCTATGCTGACACCATATCTCCTTGTTATTGTTTCGACTACACCTGTGGCGCAAACTCAACACAAGTCGGCGCGACCTAAAGATGTTCCTCCCCATAGCGCCATGACAGGATGTTTGGCATGGTTTCCGGCTGTCAAGCTCAAAGTGCCAGATCCTCATACTGGAAGTGATATTTCAAAAGTGAAGCTTGCTTACTGTTGGTCAAATATCCTGACTGTGCTGGACGTGGACGAATACCCACGTGAGGACAAGGATCAACCTCCGTCATACAAGTTCAAAGCACGAAATCGATGGAAGTGCGAAGAGGCTATTGTTGCCGTTCAATGGCTTAGCCGTTCGGTTCTAGCCGTCCTTACCATATCTCAAAGAATGATCGTTCTTGAAGACAGAAGCATGCGAATGACTGAAGGGTTTGATCTGGTACAAAAGTACATTTACCACGCAGACTTATTCTCCGAGCAGTTACATACCCTTGTGGAGCAGCTTGACGAGAACGATTCATCTATGCATGGAGTTGTGGCTGATGCCTTCTATATGAGCTTCAAAGCCTACAAGGGTAGAATATTCCTTCTCGGGTTTAATGAAGTCTCTATCGGGGCGTTGTCGAACTGGGCAGACAGACTTATTGCTATGATGGAGAACGGTGACTACATGGGCGCCATCCAGCTTGCTACCTCATATTATACTGGCGATGCCGATAAGCTCACCGTTGGATTGCCAGAAGATTCTTCCCTACGTCATACTATGGTTCGCGACAAGATTATGGAAATCATTAGCGCTTCCTTGAAGTACGCTTTTGGTCAACGCGAAAAGGAACCTGAGAGTTACGACGACGATCATATGAAGCAGTTGGCGGATACATGTTTTACTGCTTGCCA
The DNA here is from genome assembly GCA_013618295.1 of Fusarium armeniacum. Lineage (NCBI taxonomy): Eukaryota > Fungi > Ascomycota > Sordariomycetes > Hypocreales > Nectriaceae > Fusarium > Fusarium armeniacum. The sequence continues at coordinate 206,244 of JABFER010000164.1, read as the reverse complement.
AGCTGTGGGCAACCAAGATTTTCTCTTTGAGGAGATGTATGAATGGTACGAAGACGCCGATATTGCTGGTATTTTTCTCGAGTGTCTCGAGCCCTGCATCCTCGAAAAGACAATTACTATGGTGCCACCAAGTATTGTCAAAGATCTGGTCCAGCATTACGTTAGTCGAGGATGGGAGAGCAGACTCGAGGAGATGATCTGCCACATGGAGACGGCAACTCTTGACCTGGACCAGACCACTCTTCTGTGTAAGCAACACAGCCTATACGATGCTCTCATATATGTTTGGAACCAGGGCATAGGCGACTATATAACGCCCATGATTGATCTCCTTTCGCTACTAATACCTCTCATGGTTGATGGCGACTTCACGGCCAACAATCCAGCAGATGACTTCTTTAGCATCAACGCCTTCAAGATCTTCCCTTACCTCTCTTACACATTGACCGGAAGAGTGTATCCAAACGATCAGACGATGAGCGAAGAGATGGCTACCAGGGCCAAGTCTGAAATCTACTGGTTTTTCTTCTCCGGGCGAACAATAACCTGGCCCAAGGGCAGTGGGAATGAGTTTCGCACCATCCCCAATTCCGATTCGCAGCCGTCGTTCCCATATCTTCGCATGATTCTCAAGCTGGATGCTCCTAGCTTTCTGAGCGCGTTGAACGAAGCTTTCGAAGACTCATTCTTGAATGACTCTAACGATCATCACATGAACGGCAATTTCAAGGGTGACCTGCCCGAGGAGCAGATCTTTGGGCAGACCATCAACCGACAATACGTCCTGTCTATATTGCTGGATGTCATGAATCCTAACGATTTTGCGCCGGAGGATACCATCTATCTTGACATGTTTATCGCACGAAATCTTCCCAAATTTCCTCAGTACCTACTCTTTTCGGGCACAACACTTTCGCGTGTTTTGACTGGACTTTGCAACTACCCTGGTCAGGATTTGGCGGAAGATGCACAGCTCAGTGCTGAGTATCTCCTTTCTATCTACCACCCATCGGACATGCCAGACTTGATGCCATTGTTCAAGAACGCAGGGTTTTATCGCATTCTGAAACGCATATACAAGACAGACAAGCAGTACGACAACCTCGTACAGACCTATTTCGAGGATCCGGAGGATCAGGAGCTTGTGTTTGACTGTCTGCGCGAGTGTCTGCGACCTCAGTCAGGGCTGACTGGACGTCAAACTCAAGAGGTGCTTAAGGTCGTCAGAGAACATGCACGGGACTTGCTTGAGCTTGAGCCCACCCTCACGGCAAAGACGCTCGCCGAGCAAGATGTGGCACTTCACCAGCACGTGGTCGAGTCGGCGCAGGATGCACCAGACTTGCAGCACACATATCTCAAGACTCTTTTGGAGCCGGAGGAGCCCACAGCAGACACAAGATTGACTGCCGCTCGTGACCTAGTAGAGCAATACGTACAGCTCATGTGCAAGTTTGAGCCATCTCATGTCTCGGATTATGTGGGTATGGTGCAGTCGACCGACTTGAGATTGGACAAGCTCCTACCCACAATGGAGGACACAGGCGTCATTGACGCAGCTGTGGTGTTGATGGCTCGCGAAGGTCAAGTCAAGGATGCCATGGACCGACTTGTCAAGCATCTCAAGACGCTCGAATCGGCTATGCATGGACTCTTGACTGGTGCCGAGGAACGAAATTCGGGACCAAGTCTTGGCTATGCTGCAGAAGACCTCCTTGAGGGCCTTCAGAAGTATGTGCATGTCGGTATATGGTTGTGTCAAGGCCAGACCAAGTCTTCGTCTAAAAAGTCCAAGGTGATCCAAAAGGGTTCCAAGTCAGCAGTCGAGACACTTTCTCCTGACGAAGCTCTTTGGCTAAGCTTGATTGAGGCATGCGTGCAGATTACGAAAGACCTGTCTCCTGCACTGAACTCTGCTGCTGAGCAAAATACCAGTGATGATGAATTTGATGAGGAGAAGCTTGTGGCTCTTTTGCGCTCACTGGTGCAGCACACCTTTACAGCGCTGCTCACAACCACGTCGAGTCAGACAAACTCACAGGCAGGGTCGAAACTGTTATCGAACGCTGGTTCCAACTTGTCCTTCTTACGTATCTTGAGGGCATTCTTGACACAGGCGGCTGCTTCATCACCAAACTTGGCAGATCTGCGAGGTGTGCTTGCATCTATCTTTTCAGCATACGCATACGAGGAGTCGATCTTGAAGTTATCGAACCGCCTATTGGAACGTAGTCTATTCGTGGACGTCAATCAGTCGGTCGAGCTCCGTCAACGTGGCTGGAGGCCCAGAGGATCAACTTGCGAGGCATGCAGTCGAAGAGTGTGGGGTCCTGGAGTTGCGGGAACATCGGTATTTGAAGCATGGGAAGATAAACAAGCCATTGAGGAAAAGAGGAGGAAAGAAAGACAAGCCGATGCAGCAGAACGTGCTAAGGGCGATGACGGCGAAACAGATCTCAAGGCTAAGGGTAAAGGAGTCGACACGAGACCTTCGAGCATGCTCATCGAAGCGAACGCTACTAGTGGCGCGAGCAGTAATAAGGATAAGCCGATGGGACCATTGGTGGTGCTGGCATGTCGGCACATCTACCATCAGAGCTGTCTAGATGAGTTGCAAGAACGGCAGCAGAATGGGGGCGTGGTTGGTGTTGAGAGGGAGTATAGATGCCCGATTGACGGGTGAGAGATTATCAAGAGAAGGCTTTATTGTACGAAGTGTATAGATAGAGATTAAAGACGGGATTAATGATGATGAGTTATTAGGGTATGACCAGGTTGCGTCATGTAACTGACTGCTTTGATCAACAGTAGTCTATAATGACGAGAGGAAATGATAGTACTGTAAATATGCCCTATCCGTTTTATAAAGGTGATGCCTTTTAAATGGAGCAAACTATTGACATTTCAGGGTGCCTAGTGTAGGTAGTGCATATAAGCTTTTGGGAGCCTTCAAGTCCATGTTAAATGAGCCGCTAAAATAATTGTTTTTAGTGATCTGTGCAGTGGCAGAGCGGGTACCTGGCCTTAACTCATGCAACCTTACAGTTCATCTCAAACGTCACATTTTGAACCTCAAATAGACATCTCCTTTCATAAACCAGAGCCAAACTCATCGCTGCCAATATGTCTCTCAGCTCTGGTGAAGAGGATGAGATCCTCTCCGATGCCCAATCAGAAGGTTCCTCAGAAGAAGACTCTCCTCCACGTCAACTATCACAAAATCTATTCGCACCTCCATTCTACGGGCGACCACCTACGCCTTTACCCCCTTCACCATCACTCACTTCTCTTCTTCGCCCTTCACGTCCAACAACTCCAGATGCATCTGATGACGACGCAATCGCGCCTGTGCCTCGCGCAGCGCCAAAGGTGCCTACGTACGAGTACTACGGCTTCGTACTGTATCTTTTCAGCAGCCTTACGTTCCTCATCTATCTCCTCTGGGGCTACCTCCCGTCTCCCTTTCTCCATGCCCTGGGTATTGAGTACTACCCCAATAGGTGGTGGGCGCTCGCCATCCCGGCATTTATAGTCATGACAGTCGTGTACATTTATGTGGCGCTCGCGGCGTACAACACGGAAATGCTCACAGTGCCGCTGTCGAGCGTGGAGACGGTAGTTGATGGTGCTGGAAAGTTGGCAGAGATTGATGCCAAGGGAAGATTGAAGGGGGGTAGGAACAGGGAGAGAAAGGTTCAGGCGGATGGGAGATTAAGATGGAGGGAGATTTGGAGTGAGGGTACGGATGCCGTGATGGATATTCCGCTGGCGGGAGTTTGTGAAGTTTTGTATGGAGAAGGACGAGATGAGGAGGGATATGTCGATGATGATTAGATGATATATTCCGGGCCTTGCCTAGAGCCAGGATCTCCATACTCTGGTAGTAAACGTCTCCAAGCGCCAGCTACTATTCTCATTATAGCCCAGATCAAAAAGCAATATGGCAACAAAAATGAATACAACCAGCGGAAGTGCAACAGCAAAGAAAACCCCAAAGTTCTTTTCGCCAGGTAAATAGTGATCCGACATACTAAACAAACTTGTCGAAAAAGAAAGTGGAATAAAAACGAGTGCCACAATGGTAAAAGTCTTGATGGTCTTGGCCTCACGAATAGACCTCGCAGCCCCGTTGATACCCGTCACACCTGTAAGCGAAGAACTCAAGAATTCTGACCTTTCTCTGAGGGGTTGCAGTTTCATATAAATGTACCGAAAGTCGGATCCGCTCTGGGACCATTTGGTATAGGGATCGGTATCTGTGCTTGGCACGCATGGGTTGTCAAACGTTATATGTAGTTGTAGCATTATGTGCGACACATCTTTGATATATCTGTCAATCCGACTACAAAATTGCTGAATGTTGCTCCATGAGCTTTCGAGTGATGTCGTTTCGATATTGGCAAAATTGTCCTTCCGCTGGAGTGGAAATGCCATAGTTGAGAGGAGAGCTTCGTGGTATTCTATAAGAAGCATAAAATGTGAGGCAATGATCTTTTTAGCAAAAACAGTAAAGTCTAGTCCAGACAGTTTGGTCGATATATCATTGTGGTATTCCGTCAGGTAGTGGATCATATCATCGTAGAGACTGTCTCTAGGAGGACCAGATGCTCGATTCATAGTCTATTGGTGAGGAATAAAGTCGGCATATCCTCCTTGAAACGGTGGTGCAGAGAAATGAATAGTCTTTAAGGACCATGGTTCTTGATTAGACGATGGCTTTTGCCATATGTGAGCCTGTCGGAAGGGCGGATCACAAAGAATTAAAGCTTGAGATATTGATTCATGGAACGAAAAGAAGATAGTAAGACTTACCAGTCCAGTCGTTCTCATTAGTAAATGTTGTCTTCCAGAAGGAGCATTTTCTGTGAAGGATGGCAGTAGGTTCCCATTCCTTGCCCAGTTTCGTTCTCAAGGCATCTCTTCCAGACTCTGCGCACGCGACACTGAATGTTCCGAGCTGTTCACTTAGAGCTCTTAATCGTAGTAGTTAGCCGTGAAGGATTGACTCCCGTCTATAAGCGAAGGCAGACATGGAGCCAGGTTGGGTTCGTAGGGCCATCGGAGATAGGTTGATGTTCGTTCATGCGTGACGAAGAAGACGGGATCTACATTAAGCTTTTCGCCTAAGAGAGCTACGACTTGTGGGTTAAGTCCCTCGATGAGATAAATGCGACGACAGCCATTGGGTCGAGGATGGTTAAAATGATCCTTTAAGTTCACAAAAGTAGGGAATTCTGTTGGTGGTGAGATTTGACTATCGGTATTTAGTTCAAAAACTAAGGCGCGTATGTTTTGTCTGTCGCACAGTAAAACTGCACGGTTTCTTCCATCTGGTAGCTCTAAATTTGGATGGCGGGCACAGCTCTGTCTGATCAAGTTTAGATATGGGCCTTCGATTGATAACCAGGAACCATCGTCTTCGATTGTACGAGGACTGGTTCGTGGATTGGGTGCTTCTCTTATGCTGGACATCTGATCTTGTGTGAGGCTATAGGGTAATTGAAGAGCCAGAAGTGATACAGTTGCCCTATGGATGTCCGTACTTGCATGGGATATACCATTGCATAACTAGGTGCATTTATGCACATATTGCCATTACGAGCTTAAGTGAAAGCAGCGGAATGTTCCAACCTCACCGGGGTACTTGGAACATGTTCTCCCATGCAATACTCCCCATGCTTATATCAGTGGAGAATATAGGCAATGGAACGATTCATTCCCGCTCGGACTGTCGGTACCAAAGATCCGGTAAATGGGTTGGATCTTTGAGATAATACGATCTATGGGGCTTTACTCCGTACTTTCGCCTAGATGCTCATTCTGTCATCGCCCAAGAACCTTGGACGAAACGAGTCCAGGTATGTCCTTACGAGACGGGAGATTTTGAGAACCACGCCTGTGGATTGTATGAGGTTAATGCTTGTCACACTTCCTGCAAAGGACGACCTGAAAATTCACATTCATTATAAAGTGTTATCTCCGGATAATCACAGTCATGAACAAGTATGATACTATTCAGAATCTCAAAGTATAATCGAGAGTGTTATACACGACTCTACTTACAATATAGTCAAAAAAGTCAATTCCGATCGTCGCAAGGATTTACCGTTATTGCGGCCAATTTCCTAAATCAGAAGGTTTCGTGGTCTAACGGTTATGACTGCGGATTCTGATTCCGCCAGCGAGGGTTCGACTCCCTCCGAGACCTTTCTTTTGCACTTTCTAGTGAAGAATATATATGACTAGCTTTTATTTTTGCACTCTCCGCTTTCTCGTAATGTAACTACATAAGTAAATGCATGAACTCAACTACAAGGTAACTAAGCCGCGTAAGTAACGATCAGTGAACATCACAGCACTATCCGTAAACAACTGGTGATAGTTACCTCCTAGATAACGCCTGCGGCACAATAGGACTATGAAACCGAAAAAAAGACGGGGCATAATTTTGTTGCTACGTGATGGCCTCTTGGCTGTGAGTTTATTTCATTGTTCGAGATGAGACAGGACCGTTTTGTAGTGCAAAGACATTTAACGGTGCAGGTAATCATACGTCAAGTTGATCTGTGCTTTGACAAAAGCAATGAGAGAATGAAAATGGGATGAGAAGTCTTGAGGAGAAAGACGGTGAGCGACATCTTGAGACCTCAGGGAAATTAAAATTGATTGCCTTGCTACGCCTCTTGGAAAATTTGCAAACCATTGAGGCTCAAGAGGGTACTGATGAAATGTTGTGGAACCGAAGCATCATATCTAGATGGTGTGTGTATGTCTAGGGTTCCGAATAAGAACTAGGTTTATGACCTTCAACGCTGTAGATACTTACCAAAATAGTCAAGCCTGGAAACGCTGCCTCTTTTCTCGCTCGGGGAGAAACGAAGAGAGGTTCCGCGTAAAAATAGTGCCATCTGATGCTTTCGACGGAGCCAGGCCAAGGCTGTTCAGCCCGCAATGACAGACAGAACCACTCACACCATGAATCTGCAAGGATTTATAACTCAACCCTTTTTACATTTCAGTGAAGCAGCCAAGGGCCCCTGTTGTAGCTGGGACATGTTATGCATGTTGGTTGTCAACATCTGTGCATCCTAGTCGGTCCAGAGAGCTAATAAGCCATGTAACTCAAATGGACATCGTGAAAATCCGACCACTGTGCGTGCTGTTTAAAATGAAATAACTTTTTCGATAAAAGTGCATTTGAGTCTGAGAGAAATTAGGAGGCGTGCTGAGAAGTTGCTCTTTACTGCGAGTGTAGTTTTGGCTAGTCTTATAAGACGATTGGGAACTCTGAGATGTGCGACCTACCATCAGGCTTCACGGGGGTACTTTCTGGGTAACAAGACGGACTGCAGAAGATTATAGTCGGTGGTGATATGAAAATCTTTAGGATCTGCCTCGTCAAGGAACCGGGGAGTTTCATGGTGCCCGGGACCTACAGGGGCAAATCTCCTTCGGTAGCCTGGCCACTTCACCTCAACCAAACTACAACTTGCTCTCTTTATGCGTACACGGTTCTAATAGCAGGATCCGAACAGACCCTGGTCAAAGCTACGGCAGTCTCGTTGAAATGCCGTCGCTCGAAAAGGGTGCGCTCCAAGTCGTACCTGCACGTAGCCTACTCAGATAAACATATACAAGTGTTCTCAGCAATATATAAATCGTATATCCCAACTCAATAACAACACAAGACCATGGACTCGACCAGAACCCCAAAGAAACCTCTTTGCAGACCAGGGCAAAGAATCTTCAAGACGACAAAGACCTGCTCCATCCCCTCTGTCACTCATCTTCGCAAGGAGTTGGGTTACGGGACTCCAGGCGGAGAACGAGACATTGCCTTTAAGAGGGCCATTCGCACACAAATCAAAACATTCGTGTCGAGCAGTGACAATACCCCGGCGTACAAGTTTACCAAGTGGAAGAATAGTGTCCACCAGCTAGGCCTCTTGGAGGTGACTGAGGATTTTCTTGAAGTTCAGGGGAAAGGGTCTGAGTTCTGGCCGCAGAGGGACGTCTCTGACACCACCCAGCCGCTACAATACTGGAAAGATTCTGCCAAGTCAGTCCTGAAAATCTGCCTTGTCGTTGAGAAGCACCACTGACACTGTTGTGAACAGAATTCGTAGTCTTATGACCAAGGTCTTTTGGCAGGCAGCTCGCGATTACAAGCGAAACAAAACCGCATCCGATATCCCACCTCTCCTGCCACAGTCGGCCGACACGGCTTCCCCGTCAGAAGACAACCCAGGCGACACCAAACACCCCCTTCAAAACAGCACGACTCATCTCAGGGGCAACAGTGCCGAAGACCCTATTGATCTTGAGACTATGCAGCCAACCACAAGTGCTGCCGGTCCATCTAGGTAAGCTCACTGTCATGAACTCAACTACCTCTCTAACGGTATTTCTAGAGATAACGATCCTTTCATGGGCGCGGTAACACGGTTCGACACATTTGCGCCAGCTGAAAATTCGCTTGACGAGCCGACCAGTTCTGAACAATTCCCCTCGTCTCTTTTCGCCCCTGACGTGCTCGACTGCCAGCCGACTGGTACTGCGGATGACCACCAAGCTGCACCAGAAGCCAGGATGCAAGGTAATGACCCGTGGGAGGTACCTAAAAGCCCTGTTCTAGCTGTAAGCGTTGTAAGTGGCATGTTAATAGCCCATCTTCATGTTAAAGCTGACGCATGTATCAGGGACAACAGACAAGTAAACGACCGGCCGAAGCGAGTTCCAACGACAACAATCATCAAGCCAAGTGCCCGAGGAAAGAAACAACGTCTTCCGGAAAACCTGCTCATCTACCCAATAAAGGCAAGAAGGGCGACAAAACGACCGAGGATGCTTCCATAACACGGCGGACTTCTGGTCGACCGAAGAAACAGCCCGTCCGACGAGATGGTGCCACAGAGGAGGAAATGATGGCCATTGACAGGTCCTCGTTCTTTGATACCTCAGAGTCTAATGACGAGACTGACCAACGCCAACAGAGCAAAGGTAATGCTAGTAATCAAGTTTCGAAGACCTCGTTGTCTCAATCCAGAGACCCTGCCGTTCCAAGGGGATCTACTGGCGAGCAGGCCTCTGCGCAGACTGCGAGAGAAGCAGCAGCTCGACGGGCGACGGAAGAAGCTGCAGCCATGGCAACAGCTGTAGGTGTTGAGGGACAACCTCGCGTCGCGACTGGCCTCTCTGCTAACGCGCAGGGGAAACAACCTACTTTACCGACAAGGCAGGCGGCTGTGGCTGAGGCTGGCCCGAGTAGGGAGCAAGAGGTGATTGAAGAGTCTGCTCCAAGGACAGGGGCGAGTGCTCCCATCGCGGAGATGAGTGTTTCTATGGTCGAGGCAAATATTCCCACAGCAGGAATGAGTAGTCTTCGGACAGAGACAAGTATTCCCATGCCAGAGATGAGTACGCCTCAGACAGCTCACCTGAGTACTGGGACCGGATCGAGAGGAAGTGATGAGCAAGAGCAGCAGCAACAACCAGAAGACGTTAGTATTGTCATCACCGACCAAGAGAAACAAGCTCTTGACCGCTGTGAGTTGATCTGTACGACCAACATAGAAGACGGCGTGACGTGGGTGACTCAAACATTTCCCACCTCATTCTTCCAAATGTCACTTGCAGACATGTTTCGAGAAGCAGGACTGGACTACTCTGCAACACTCTATCTTACGTTCAACAGTGAGGCGTATGACTGGGCAGAGAAGCTCGAAAGAAATGGAAATCGCGAAAAAAAGTTTTCTTCCATAAGGAAACAGTGGCTGAACCATATCGCCAAGCAGCATCGCCGCGCTGCTTCAGCGACTGCGGCGCGCGGCCAAAGGGCCACGTATTGCCTCTATTTTTCGAATGAGCCCTTTACGGTTTGAAGAGTATTTGTTTGCTTTTTTATATGCGTTTCCTTTCTCTTGGATTGTGTTTTGAACTATATTCTCCCTTTGGATTATTGTGTTGGTTGTGAATGACAAGTAAAATGTGGTTTATGGATGGGATTAATGGTAAGATAGATAAAGGTATTAGGAATCGGGTGTATGTTTTTATCCTTTGATAGATTTCCTACTTTAACCTTCTGATTAGCTATAGAGTACAGACATAAATGCAACTGGCATTCTGTTTATTCGGACATTCTATACTAGTGTCTACTAGATACTTGGTTACAATCATTTAGATTTCATATCGCTTGAGGCTGAAATTTATATCTCTTTGTCTTACAAGAAGAGCATCTTCCTGTCTTGTTCTCTGCTTCTTAAGCTACTTTACTAACTTTAAAGAGGTATGTATTTAATGGTTACTTACCGGGGATAAACTCCGGAATGAGCCTAGTCATACTAACTGATATATTCTCTATTCAAGGTTTCGGGTGCGAATTCTAAGTCGAAGACCAAAGATATTCCCTATACTGAAGAGTGACAGGTTAAGTCTTAGTAGCAGGCTGATAGCGTCTGTAAAGGAATATCTTGCTGATATATTTCTGACGTATCTTGCTGATATATTTCTGACGTATTTCGCTGATCAGCTATATCCGATCTGTTGCTAGTTACATCATTGTGGCACACTAAAAGGTCCCCCTTTGGTCGTCAAAGAGATCAGTGCCCGTATAGGCAGGTAGGTAGGTAACCTATGTTAGTAAGATCCCAGCCGATCAGGGGCTAAGAAACGGGCTGGCTGCGAGTCGTTCGTGTCGTTCAAGCCCAGCCGTCCACGCAAGCCTAGCGGTATCCACAGGACTTGCGATTGGACAACTAGGCGCATTACATAAAAACCGGTACTGCTTTAGTGGCTGATAAAAATATTAGATCAGTTTTAGTGAGTAGATAGCCTAAGAGAGTGCTAATACTTTCGTCTGGTTTGTATCAAGTCCATATTCTTTTTGCAACCCGCCTGACAATATCGTGTTCTTAAATACAGCAGGTGTCGGGTGCAATCCGGTATTTCAATCCTCTGTAATTACTAAATTCTATGAAGATCACTCCAGTTTTATGACTGTGATCCCCATCGATATAACAAGGCTGTATCCTCTTATTGGCCTTTGTTTTTACTTCTGTTGTGGCAAAGATACCTATAAAATTGGAGAATTGCACATTTGCTACCCCTGAGGGCTGCATTGTTGATCGTTTTGGCAAGCCTGGCCTAGACTTGTGCAGCCTTCTCAGGCACTACTACAAGCCTCGCAACATCACATGCAGCCCCCAGTAAGCCCCGGTATAATACTATGCAGATGAAGATAATACTGAATTGACCTCAAGAGAATTGTAGAGGATTAAGCACTAAAAAGTAGTTCTTTACCTACGCGATTAAGTACTGGATGTACATTTGCAACCCCTCCCTAGGGGCTGTGGGCTGTATCTCGAACAAGATAAGATGCAACTCTATTTGCTTTTTGTCACCTCATTTCCCGCTATCTCTCCCCCAGCTTAGATGGAACTGCGACAACGGAAGCAAAAAGACAAAAACAAAAAAACGTATGAGTATATGCACAGGGATCATACCCCCGGATGATCTTTGTGATTTGATACACATACCTAGTTCAAAGTCTACAGTGGTTGGGCTCCAACCGAGCTGAGATGCTGTGGCACTAGAAGCAGCAAGGACCAGCCCAGCCGAGATTAATATTGGTACGCTGATAGCAGGAAAAGAAAGCACGGTGCATGAGAAAACTCCAACAGAACAAAAGCAAAGCAAAAGTCGTGTCACGAAACATTAAAGCTCGCGTCGCGCTCCTCACTCGTGAACATCAGAGATACATTGCTCCAGCGCGACACAAATCCCTACCTTTTCTTCATACCTCCTACCCTTTGGAGGACGAGGAGAGAGTTATACAGTTTAGAGTTCTACTGACATCATCATGGCATTGTCACCTGCTTCACTTGGTCATCTGCCCGTCAGAACAGTTCAAGAATCTCAACCAAGGCCGACCATGACCAAGACCATGACTAAGACCATGACTAAGACCATGACTAAGACCAAGACAATGAATGCGCATTCAAGGGAGAAACTTCCACGCATGGAGGAAATTTTGACCGAGCTCGGTCTTGGAAAAGGCGGCAACAAGGCCGTCAGAAGAAGTTTCATGATCCTTCGCGAAGAAGCCTTCAAAGAATACCTCAAGGCGCATGCAATCGCAGAAGAAAGCCTGACAGACTGGTCAAAAGAAGAATGCAGAAGTATCCTTCGAAAGATAGCCCGTTACTTCCTTCACGACAAGCGCGGATCTACGTTCTGGTCGGAACCGCCTCGCAAGAATTCACGATATATCTTTTCCAAGGACAAAGATTACAAAATGTCGGTATAGACCTCGTCTTGATCTCATCTCATTTCATTGAATTGAATTGGCTTATTCTGATCATTAAACATCTATACACTACAGTCGCTGACATATTTATCTAGTATTCTGGGACTCATTACAAAACACTTTTATCTCTTCGCCAATGACAGCACCAGGAGAAAAGCTCAGAAACCCATGATAAGAAGAAAATTTCTACAAGGAAATGGAGACTCTTTCGAATGCGCAATTGACATCGACAATCTTTCAGATGACGGTGTACCTCCTGTTGTCCAAGAGCCCTCCACTGACCGTGTTCCTAAGAGGTAAGCCAGCCTGAGAATGATTTTTTGAGATTTGTTTACTTACTCGTGTATTCCAGGGAAATTCTTACAAGTAATTCTGGAATTGATCAAGACGTGATGCCCCACCACCAAACTTATGTTCCCACACAAAGCGCGAAGCGCCCAGCTGAAGCAGAACTCCCCCAAGCTCAAAGTCGAGCAAAGAGTATTCGTCTAGATGCTCGCGGCTCTAGCGTCGAATTACCTAGTAGCGGAACAAGAGAAGAAGAGAGCTTGTTTTTAGAAGACGACGAGCCCATCTACGATCCACTCGTGGACTGCAAAAGTAGTGTGACTAGGCAGGAGAACGAGTGTGATGGTATTCCGGTCGACCCGCCTGCGGCTGCAGTCGATGAGCCTGCTATGCTCAGACTTCTAGAAGAGATCGATACCGGGGACTTCAGACAGAATATCCAAAATAACTCACCAAAGGACTCTGTCCCAGACGCGCGCAGCTCTATTCACGACCCGATCGTCTGCATGCCCTTGCGGCAGAAAGTAGTGACACATTCTCCCTACAGTCACAGCCGCTCAGTACCTGAGAAAGAAACAGATCAAACTCCCAAAGCGGGCACAAATGCTGTTCGGGAAAAGACCAAAACTGCTGCAGTACTTCGCTTTGAATCGAGGCTCGATTCACCAAAATATGTACCAGAACAAACCTACCTACCGCCTCTCACCCAGAACATCTCTGTGCCAGAACAAACTTACCTACCACCTCTGATTCAGGACGTTTCTGTGCCTTCGGAAACGATGACTACAGACCCTACGCTAGATGGCATACCTGGTGATGGTTTACCGGATATATCCAGCACCACAATCCCTCCCGCTATCAAGGACACCGACCTCCTCATCTCCGATGACATAGATATCAAAAACACCATAGCGCGATCAGCTCCAGACAAGACAACAGAGTTGCCTTGTAACAAGGCCCCCAAGGATCCATGGAAGAATGAGAACCCATACCAGAGCATCTTCAAGTTGGCCCTGTCCCCCCCAGAGAAGGAACTTCACTTCGACTCGGAACATGCCAAGAAACTCTTCAACGACCATCTCCGTAACCACGCCAAGGCAACTTCCACACCCATAAGGTTCTCCTTTTCGCTGCGTCACTCGTCTAGCCACGCCAATAGGTTCAAATTCAGCCCCTTTACCTTCTTCACAATGTCCCTAAGGGAACTTGTCACTGCTCTGCCGATTGAGAACAAAGACCAGATTTCAGGGCTGTGCATACGCCAGTACGGTTCGACCATTTGCCTGCGACAGGTGTACCTGTACAACGAGGAGGTGTTTGGAAATATCCGTGATGAGTTTATAAGACATGTTGAGGGCGATATTAGAGACGCAAAGTGCACAGGGAAGACGCTGGACTATGAGATCAGCATTGAGCCTATCATAGACGATTATTAAGCTGGTATATAAGAGGTTAATTAAACCAAAAGGAAAGAGTGACGAGGTTACGATGACAAGTATAAAAAAGGATGATATCTTGATCCTTATATAACGGAACATGAGTAGTATGAACATACCCATGATCGACGATCTTATTGGAATTGTCTGGACGATTAAGCACGGTACGGGAAATTGAAAAGAGGCATCACCAAGTCGTGAAACAGCCGCAGCTTAACATTGGTACCCAGGTATATAGTATTGCACATCAATAGTAGTAGGTAAATATCCATGATATTTAGATATATGTATATATGAGACAACATATATCTTGTTTCATAATAGTCCAACCAATCACCAGGCCATTACTCCATACATTATTAACGCCAATCCAATTTCATGTAATCGTCCAGAGTCGTCAATCCACCAAATTAACCGGCAAACATACTGGTAAGCTCCCAGTCTCCGCTGGCAAGCTGTCTCCAGGAGCTAGAGCAGGTGGCCTGGACAGTCTGCATGCCAAAGTTCCCGCCGCCTTGGTCGAGCTGACGAAATAGCGTGACCTTGTATCCAATAGCGGCAGCCATAAGACCAATCTCGACGGGCTGAGGGTCGTGCATCTTGTAGGCGAGCCACTCTTCACAGTGCTTGACCTCCTCTTCCAGAGAAGGATCAGAGTCGGCGGTGCGAGGGGTGGGATCGCCAAAGAGGAAGCGGTTGGACATGACGGCGTCCTTGGCAATGTACTTGAGGGCGGTCTTGGGCTTGTCACAGAGAGCGCGCCAGAGGAGAGTCTCCATCTCCTTTACAGCGGAGAGGTTACGGCCCTTAATTGTCTTGAGATTCTCCTCGTCTGATTCTTCATCGGGGTCGTGCTCTTGCTGCTTGCCACCTCCGTTAAAGAAGTCGGATCCTTCGATGCCCGAAACAATGCTGCCGTTTTGTTGACGAGGAGTGAGCTCCATTCCCCTTTGGCTAGAGGGGCCTCCGAACTTGCTCTCGTTGGCATTGAGGCCGTTGGGAGAGCGCTCGTTGGTGAGACCAAGCATAGTCGGCATGATGGTGGTATTTTGTGGTGTAACTTGTAAGTGTCTAAGTGGTGATGTTGGTTAAATGCAGGTCAGGTCAGATCAGGGGAGAAGAAGAATAAGAAGAAATGGGGAATACAAGTCATGAAAAGGTACAGAACAGCCACAGACATACAGTACAAATTCCTGTTGTGAAAATCCAAGTTTCATGTATTTCCATGTTTTCTAACCTTCCAAATCCTGATTGCTGGCTATCCATCCTGGTTGCTGATGTGACGTCAATCTTGTGCAGCAAAAGTTGGACATGATTATGACGAAGATCGACTTTAAGTTCATCATCTCGACCTCGACCATTGGATGGAAACGTTTCTTCGACAGGGGGGATCATCCATGGAATTTCGTTCCTGATGTTATCGAGAAAAAGACGTGCACAGATTGACACATTTCGGGGATTTTCGATATAGCGCATCTGATATCTGTCTTGCAACGTTTAAGCCATAGCGCCCACTAACTTAGTAACCGTAGCAGATCGATCACCTAACGATCGACCGTTGAGTTGTGGCGTACTCCAAGTTGTGGCTGCGACTGCGCCACACACATCCCCCACCCCCACTATCCGACCTACCTACGATTTCCGTCAAGTCAACATGGGTCCACTAAAATTTCTTAATCCAATTCTCAATTAGCAGTTTTTCCTTCTGATCGTACTGCACTGCACAATCCACGCTCGCTACTTCTGTCACGCGTATAAGCGCACTCTCATTCACCATGGATATCCTCAAACTCCTATCGCGAGGAACTAAAAAGACCCAAAAAGGATCCCAGAATGCCTTCAACCCTCAGCAAAAACTTCCCTCTGCTGGCACCAGCACGAACCCTCAGCTGTACCACGATCAAGTCCGAGGCCACAAGCGAAAGCGAACAAAGAATGAACCCGAGCCCGAAGCTAAAGTAGACCTACCCGAGGTCGACTTTTTCGCCCCAAAGCCTGAGCCCGTTGTCGAAGCACCCGTCGAGGTGGAAGAATCTATCAAGGCGCCGAAGCCCACACGATCATCTCGATTACTGAGCGAGGACGAGTGTCGGCAGCTCCTGCGATCGCATAGACTCAAGATCACTCTACTCTCAAAGACTGAAGATCAATCCAAGGTTAAGAAGAGCAAGAAGAAGAAGAAGGCTGCCGTCGAAGTCAAGAAGGATGGCAAGAAACAGCTCTTCCCACAGCCCTTGGATTCTTTCGGCGAGCTTCGAAACGCCTACGGTCTCTCGGACAAGGTCGCCGACAACCTCGTTTTTCAGGGATATCGAGTCCCCACCGAAGTTCAAATGGGCAGCTTGCCTCTTCTAGTTCACCCCCAGGCGGCATTGAAAGACGAGGATGGATTGGACGGAGGTGTCGACTTCCTTGCCATTGCTCCTACAGGAAGTGGAAAGACGATTAGTTTCTTGATCCCTGCTATCAACAACATCTTGCGAAGGCGCTCTGAAGAAAACACCGGTGACATCCATGAACTCGAAGCGGTTATTGTTGCGCCAACCAGAGAACTGGTGCACCAGATCGTTAGCGAAGGACAAAAGTTGTCCAAGGGTACAGGCCTCAGGGTTGTATCGATGAAGAAGCACACCTACCTATCAGCCGAGCAGGTGGATATGGCAGAGGACAGCTCTGAAGATGAGGAGGGCAAGGACTCAGAATCAGAGGATGATGACGAGAAACCTTCCGACGACAAGCCCAAGCAGATCACCAAGGCTGACATCTTGGTCACAACACCCTTCCTTCTATTCAAGTTCCTCACTTCTGGACCCCCTGGCACACAAAAGGTCCTGCCTACTGTGCGAGATCTAATCTTGGATGAAGCGGATGTACTGCTTGATCCCCTTTTCAGAGACGCCACCGTGGCTGACTGGACAGCATGCACAAACAACAACCTCCGAGTGTCGTTCTGGTCCGCTACCATGGGTTCAAACATCGAGTCTATGGTCACGGAGAAATTGACCACGAGGGCGCAGTCCTTGGACATTACACCAAAGCCCTTTGTTCGATTGGTTGTCGGCCTCAAGGACACAGCCGTGCCAAATATCGCCCACAAGCTTATTTACACTGCATCCGAGCAAGGTAAACTACTCGCTCTGCGTCAACTGCTACACCCCACAGCCAGCGACGATTCGGGTCCTCCACTACGACCTCCTTTCTTAGTTTTTACACAAACTATTGACAGAGCTACTGCTCTGCACGAAGAGTTGCAATACGATATTCCCCTCGAGGCTGGTGGTGCTGCAAGAATCGCTGCTCTGCACAGTGGCCTTACTGACTCTGCTCGATCTTCCATCATGCGCAAGTTCCGTGCTGGAGATATTTGGATTCTGATCACAACAGACGTGCTAGCGCGAGGCGTGGACTTTGCCGGTGTCAACGGCGTTGTCAACTACGATGTACCTGGTTCCAGCGCCGGTTACGTCCACCGCGCTGGACGAACAGGCCGTGCTGGTCGCGAAGGTGGCGTCGCAGTCACCTTCTATACCAAGGAGGACATTCCTTTTGTCAAGATGGTTGCCAACGTAATCGCTGTCAGCGAGAAGCAGGCTGGAAAGACGGGAGACGAGGCTGGAGTGCAAAAGTGGTTGCTCGATGCTCTGCCAAACGTCGGCAAGGCAGACCGCAAGAAGCTCAAGGAGAGAGGTAATGAGGCACGACGAAGTGGCGTCAAGTCCAAGATCTCATCCAAGAGTGGTTACGAGAGACGCAAGGAGAACAACCGTCTTGGCGCTATTGAGGGAAGCAAGAAGAGAAAACTACAGGCCAATGATGACAGTGGTGATGATGGAGAATGGGGTGGTTTTGAAGACTAGGCAATTTGTCATGGTCCAAAAAGATGCACGTATATACCAAGAAGAGCAGGAGATAATTGAAGAGACCAACAACGTCTCTGGATTTCGATACAAAACACAGAATATCAGAAAACCTCGATTCACAAATAAGCACAGAGGTTCAATTTCTTTTACAACTTTCGTCCATGTGACTACAGAAGTATCGACAATTGCCGGTCGAGTCTGCCTCAGCCTTTCTTATGAATGCATTTTCTGGAATTTCTCCTCTTCGACTATAGCGCATCTTTTTCAGTCAGCACGTGGGTATTCCTGGAACACATTCATTGTCATTAAAATACAGACGTGATCGTCATTTGCGTCGGCCATGAGGAATCAGAAATAGGGGACCCGCCAAGAAAAGCCAAGACAAGACAAGCGTTGGCCTTTGACGCGGCTTCTTGGTGTCTCAGGGATGATGCGTCTAGTCATCACACCCTGCCCCAACCTCTCTTTCATGGATTTCTTAATCAGACGTTCTCAATACATGCCGCCATTCTTCGGAATTCTGAGCAGACACCATTTGGTCATGTTCAGTCTTGGTTAAATGTCTCGAGGTTTTACACATGTTCATTGTGAACAAGAAACCAAGAAGACAACCACGAGGGAATCTGAGCAACAACAGACATCGTGACATATCCCTTTCAGGTCCAATCTTACATAGTGCATCTCGGCGTATAGTCAAGACTCTTGGCCTTGAAACCAAGTGCTCTCAAACAATGTTGCTTGAGAGCCAAGACTGCTGCGCCATTCGCCTACGCGCCAAAGCGTGGCTCTTTGTGATTGCCTCATGCCAAATCCAGCAATGTCACGCCTTGATTAATTGCTGGAAACAAGTCATTTCAACCCTTCGATTGGCCAAGAGTCCGGTCTCCTTGTGCCCTGAAACAATATGTCCGCACCACCACCACTATCGATCTTGGCTACCAGCTAGGAATAACACCCAATGAGGCATCCGAATTATTCCTCAAAGGTCTTGTTGAGCCAGGAACAGAATTGAGATCTACCGCTCAGAGTTGGGGTTGATCTGGGCATTAATGGCACTCAATCTCCTTTGGGCAGTTGAGGAGGTGTGACTGCGTGATGACCGGACCGTGGAGGTTTTTCTTTAATATCGCCGTCGCCCTCATGATGGATGAAAGCTTCACTTTGGTCACTCACGTTCCTGCTCGAGGTTGGTGCTGAAACACACATCATTCGTTCATTACAACTCTTTGGTTCACAACCGCTTTACACTCCTTTTGTTGATCGTTCCTTAAAACCAACTGGACTGTCGATGTCTTTGAGATCCATTCTTTGAAAGACAGTTCATACCGAAACATTCGCTCCTTGCACTACTATTACGAAACAAAGATACCTAAAGACAAGTTTCACAATATCTTCAAGTCACTACGATATATATTGGATACTGAAAACACCATGAAGCTTTCCAACTTTTCTCTCTTGGTTTATACTGGCCTTGCCTCGGCCCTTACTCAACAATGCACGGGCAACGCCGTCAACGAGGGCGGCAACTGGTTTTGCGGTGCCATCGAGGAAATCCTTTACCAAGGATTCTCTGGCAAGGGTAGCTACCAGGCTGTGACCAAGATGGGCAGTGATGGATCTTGCCAGAGAAAGTCCGTCTCCTACGATGGTCCTCTTGGGCCCCTTAGTGAGGATGTAAGTCAATCATCACTCATCAATATCTCTAGCAGGACCTAACAAGAGGCTATTAGCTCTCTGTCCACATTCGTGGCCCCTTCAAGCTCAAGGAATTCGCTGTTTACCACCTCGGTTCAAGCAAGAAGCGTGACACTGAGATTGCGCCCTCTCCCCACGTCCACGGCCATCGCCATCTCCATGAACAGCGTAAGAAGAAACGCGGGGACTGGGTCACTGCTACTATTGACGGAAAGGTCGTGTCCTGGGAGAACAACTGGTTCGGCGGTCCCGCTACTCAGGCTGCTCCCGCCGTTGCTGGTGCTCCTACAAACAAGGCAAACAAGCCTGCCTCTAAACCTGAGGAGGCGGAGAAGAAGCCTTCCAAGTCTGGCTCGCAAGCTGGAGGGAGCCCCAAGAAGGATGGCAACTCAGAGACAAGCTCGTACTCTGGCTCTTCTGGAGGAAACTGGAAGCGTACCTCTTATTACAACGCCCGGCAACGAGTTGCTGACAATATCATGTTCCTGGGTAACTATGGTGGCGAGGGCTCTGGTGTCTTTGACAAGTGAGTACACAATGCTCTTGCACTATTTGAATTTGACAAATACTGACCAAGCTGATAGCACCTGGGGTAACTCCCTCTCTTACCTCAACGTCAGGGGAAGCGGTGGCTCTTCATCCCCCAAGGTCCTAAAGCATATTTATATCCCCTCTAACAAGGAATTCTCCATCTGGAGTGCCGAGAAGTGCGACGAGAGCTGTGGCTACTCCCGTGCCAAAGATGTTGCATACAGTACGTCTACCTTGACTCGACCCTTAAGTAACATTCACTGACACTTAGCAGAGGGATTCTCCGGTTCCAACAAGATCTTCCTCTTCCAGTTCAAGATGCCTTTTGACGGCAGAACCGGTTTCAACGGCGACATGCCCGCCCTCTGGGCCCTCAACGGCCGTATCCCCCGCACCGGCCAGTACAGCGAGTGCAGCTGCTGGAAGACCGGCTGTGGCGAGGTCGACATTTACGAAGTCCTAGCTTCGGGCGACAACAAGTGCAAGAGCACTTTTCACATGAACAATGGCGCTGGAAGCTCTGACTACTTCAAGCGTCCTGCCGACAAGTACATCAAGGTTGCTGTTGTTTTCTATGAGCGAACCTCGAGCGTTGCCATCAAGCAGCTACCTGATAGCTTTGACTTTGGCTCGTCATTGAGTGATGAGACTGTTCAGTCCTGGGTCAAGGAAATGTCTCCTCCCAAGAAGGGCAGCAGCTTATTCCAGCTTGCGGCCTAAGTGGAGGATTTGTAAATTTTGCTAGATTTTTTGCTTTGTTTTGACTTAGATAGTATTACTTCTTCCTACATATATCAAGATACCAATTAACATTCAGACGCAAATGACGGTTCATTTTCGCCATATATCTTAGTCATTATTCAACAAGTAAGTAATTTGGTATTGGTGAAATGAGGCAAATTGCTTCTTGTTCTCTCCAAGACTTTTTAGTGCAGCTACTGCTACAGTATTATACAATGTTATCGTCATACATCGTCCCCATGATTAGGGTCTACTATTCGTACAAGTGTCAAGATTTACTGGCCCTCCTCGACGCCGGTTTTCTTCTCTTCCTCGTCACTCTTTTTGAGTTCCTCATGACTGACCTTCTTGTTCTCTTCAGTCGCAGAAAGGCCAACCACGTTTCTTATGGTGCCGAAACTGAGGCAGTCACTGATGCGACTAGCACCAGAGAACAACATCACCATGCGCTCGATACCGCATCCCCAGCCACCGGTAGGAGGCAAACCATAGTCGAGAGCCTTGACAAAGCTCTGGTCCAGAGGAGCCGCATCGCCATCTTCGTCTTCAAAAGGCTCGTCCTCTGATTCCTGGGTAGCTTCTTCGCCTTCCGGCGTCTCAGGAATCTCAATAGCAATGCTGCCGTCATCCTTGTTGACAAGATGTCGGTGTTCAAACAGCTTGCGCCTCTGGGCTTCTGGATCGTTCTCCTCTTCGTACATGTTGGCCAACTC
Organism: Fusarium armeniacum; assembly: GCA_013618295.1. Taxonomy (NCBI): domain Eukaryota; kingdom Fungi; phylum Ascomycota; class Sordariomycetes; order Hypocreales; family Nectriaceae; genus Fusarium; species Fusarium armeniacum. The sequence goes on along the minus strand of JABFER010000164.1, from coordinate 184,676 downwards.
GCGACCACCGATGAAAAGCTCTGCTCGAGCAGAAACGAGCTGGAGAGTCTCCGGGCACACAAAGCTCTTTGCTAGTGGCGACATGCAAGCAGGATGGTTCATGATAAGAACAGGCTCTGTGAAGGACATTGGTTCCAAATAGATGGCAGCCAGACGGTCCAGCAGCTTGGCTAATGACGTAGGTACTTCACCAGGGATCTGGATGTTAGCAAGCTTCAAGATGGCGAGTATCTCTGGCAAGGCATTTGGTGATGAGAGCTTAGGCAGGCGTAGTCCAAGAGCTTCCTGTAGTGCAGGAACAAATTCTACTCGCTTGAAGGGGCGGACAAAACGAGACATGTCGATAGGAGGAAGAGCCGTCAGCTCAGTAGAGATAAGATCTTGAGAGTGCTGGGCGAGGCCGCACAAAATCTCCTCAGTCTCCTTGATCAAGTCTTCCAAGTTGGTGTATGCGCTGTAGAACTCGCACATAGTGAACTCGGGGTTATGTGTGGCGTCGACACCTTCATTGCGGAATGAAGGACCAATCTCAAAGACCTTGTCAACACCTCCAATGACGAGACGCTTGAGCCACAGCTCGGGTGCAATGCGGAGTGCCAGATCTTTGTCCTTGAACTCGGTGGCTCTGGTGACAAAGGGACGAGCAACGGCACCACCGGCATTCTGGGCAAGGATCGGGGTCTGGAACTCGAGGAATCGTTTAGAGTGGAAATAATCACGCATGTACTTGGTGATCTCAGCACGAAGACGCAAGACGTCGATCGCCTCACGGTTCACCAACATATCAACATGACGCTCTTGCATTCTGGTCTTGGGATCCGTGAGCTTCTCGGGAATCTGTTCCATAGTGGGAGACAGAAGCTCGGGGAGGGCCTTGGCCTCAATGGTGAGCTCACCGGCCTTAGTACGAGTCGGGATACCAGTGATTGCTGCCAGACTGTAAGCATCTGGGATACAACAGGATAAGCATTAGGGATCCTACATATGTGGTCGCCCACTTCTATTAAACTTCTGAACATTCCAAACTTCAATCTTCTGTCCTCCTGATCCACCATGCACTTTGACCGGTTGACCATAACTTGTAGGCGCGTAAACTCATTTACAATATCGATGAAGATGAGGTTCTTTCCTACAACTCGCTTAGATCGGATGCGGCCGTAGACGGTGACATCCTTAGAATCATCAAGACTATTGTTGAAAGCCTCATAGAACTCTGGCACCGACATTCGCGTTGCTCGGTTCACGAGGCGAGGATGTGTCTCTGTAAAGAGGGGATCCTCTTCCTCTTGCTCCGCCCAAAGCTCAGTTCGGCGCTGTTGCTTGAAAGGTGAAACGCTATCTTCATATCTAGCAGCCGAGGTATTCAGAGACCTCCCGCTTGCCGCACTTGGTGTGCTCCATGCTGTCCTTGTCAAGGACTTGCCACATTTTGATGCTTGCAAGCAGCGAGCACTTGTGGAAGACAGAGAGACGGACTGTATTAAAGGCCTACCGGCCTGGTGCAAATATCGTAAAGACATCATGTCATACCTTCTGTCAATTGAGTTAGCAAGGATTCAACAACTAAATGAAGATATAGTGAAGAAATGCAATGCACTAGAGTCAGAGAATTGGCAGTTTAAATCAACCACAGCGAACTGTGTCAATCGCAGCGGTTCTGAAGCGAGATTATGCGAACTCATCATACAGGCAAAGGAAAAGGTAAAGGTGTTTGTGTAGCAAGAAGTGTGTACTTACAATCATGATTATAACATGGAACTCGCGCTCCATGTGTGAAGAAAAGAGAGAGTAATTTGAGAGGCGATCTGCGAAATTTTATAGCAAGCCTGCCCCACCGAGGTTGACCCGCGGTCCGGTGGGGGTGCCGCACGGCCACACTTCAGCCTCGACACAATGTGGCGTCTTCTTCCTTCCCAACCACTCAAACTCGAGGCTGAATTTTGTTCCAACGCGAACATCCATTCACTTGGCCTGGCGCAACTCCACCAAAATTCGCGATCTTCTGCGCCGAATCATTCAATTGACTTCCATCATTTCCGAGTAGCGACCTTTTTCTCTCACAGCTTAAACTATGGCTCAACAACCACTATCCTCGTCGGTGCAGCCCACCGACATCTACGGAGGAGGTACGCGCTGCTTTAGCTCCCCCATGTCGCGTCAGCCCGCCGTAAGGATCTCCACTAACTTGATGCCAACGTAGATGAGGTTTCCGCCCTTGTTCTCGACCCTGGATACTGCTCTACTCGGGCGGGATTTGCTGGCGAAGATGTTCCCAAGAGTATCTTGCCATCATTCTACGGCCACGTCACAGGCGACAACTCCCGCGATCTCTTTGGCGATGAGTGCCTCGTCCCTCGCGAGAACTATGAAGTCCGCAACTACATGAACAAGGACAGCGTCGTGGAAGATTGGGATGTTGCAGCGCGAATTTGGGAGAACATGCTTGTGAAGCGACTCCAACCCGAACGACAGACACATCCCTCAAAGAATGGTCTCAACGATGACCCGAGACCAGAAGGTCAAGACGGAGAAGGTGATATTGCCATGGACGACGCCGAAGCCGAGTCGATGGAGAAGCCATTGGGCGAGAACCCTCTCTTGGTTACCGAAGCGCCTTGGAACACGCCTAAGGCTCGCGAGAAGGCTATTGAGATTATCATGGAGAATTGGGGCTGCCCTGCCTTCTGGATGAGCCGCACCCCAGTGTTAGCGGCGTTTGCCGCTGGAAAGGCCACATCACTGGTGATTGATGTTGGTGGCGCCAATACCTCAGTCACGGCTATTCACGATGGCATGGTGCTGAAGCGCTCTATCCAAAAGTCTCCCGTCGGCGGCATTTGGCTCTCTTCTCAGATTCGATCTCTTTTCGAGACATCAGAGCCCCAGGTTGACCTGACACCCACATTCATGATTGAGAACAAGACACCGGTCGATGCTCTGTCGCCTCCCTCCGTCCGACTACGAAACTTCCCCTACTCGATTACAGATTCTTTCCGCGCCTATGAAGAGGAGCGCGTGTTGACGGAATTCAAGGAGTCTGTCGTAGAGGTTTGGCGTGGCCCTGGTCGTTACAGTGTCCCCGGCAATGAAGAATATGTCAAGACACAACCAGGCCGTGTATTTGAGATGCCCGATGGCTACAACCAGATGTGGCGCGAGCAGCGATTCCGGGTGACGGAGGGCATGTGGGATGAGAATGCTGGATACCCCATCCCTGAGGCTGACCGCCTTAACAAGACGCAAACTATTCCCGAGCTCATTCGCGCCGCTCTTAACGCAGTTGATGTCGATCTTCGTGGCAACCTACTCGCCAATGTCGTTGTAACTGGCAGCACCAGCTTGATCAATGGATTCAACGATCGCCTCAATTCCGAATTGATGGCCATGTACCCGGGTCTGAAGATCAAGATTCATGCTGCAGGTCTCACGAGCGAGCGACGATTCGGGGCCTGGATTGGCGGCAGCATCCTTGCCAGCTTGGGCACATTCCACCAGATGTGGATCTCACGAAAGGAGTATGAGGAGAATGGCCCTAATGTTGTTGAGAAGCGATGTAAATAAAAGCTAGGCTCTTTAGACGCTTTGGCTTCTGGCGTAATGGAGTTTGGAAGATTACCTTTAAACTGAATACTAAGAAGGGCCGGGTACGGCAAAAGTTGAAACTAGACAAGTAAGACAATATAACAATTCATCACTGTTATTATCAAATGTTATGCAGTAGAGCAGTAAACGCCTGGCATTCGGCAAACATACACGATCCCAAATTGACTTTATGAATCGTTGCCTTTTTGTTCGAGCTCCCTTTCGACCCTTCGTTTCTTGGCCCATGTTCCAATTTCTGCCCATATTCGTTCCTTTTCGACCGGCGATAACGTTGCAGCAAGACCACTGGTGCTACTCGATACAAAGACTTTGGATCCCTTCCATTCACCCTCGATGACGCCCATGTTCTCTGACTCGTCCTGCCAACCATACTTGAAAGCTTTGCCAACTGGTTTACCGTGTCTCACACGCCAAATACTTTCCCATATACTTTTACCAACAACACATACAGACTCGGGGCGGTATTTGCGACACTTTTCGTGAAGAATCTCAACACCTTCGTCCATCTCCTGCTTGCTAAGCTCAGACCCGTTGCGGCTTGGTCGAGCAACGATGTTGGTAAATCCCATTGAGTACATCTCGGGGAGCTGGCGGTCTTCTGTCGGGCTGCAAAGACGTGGAGTGAGACCACTTGAGAAGAGAAGCTTCCAAAATAGATTTGACGGATGAGCATAGGCATGTCCAGTTCTGGCTGTTTGTATTCCCGGGTTTAGGCCGATGAACAGGACGAGAAGGTTGTCGTCAATGGCATCTGGTAGACCGGGGAGATGGGCATACGTTGAGGGTGGCGCGTATCCCGAACTAGGGCGTGCTCGTTTCTTCTTTGGCTTAATATCAATCTCTTCCTGTCCCGCTTCTCTCTTCTTCGTTCTTTTGGCTGTAGTTGACGATGTAGGGGCCACTGCGGTGGAAGACGTTGATGGTTTGAATCGTGGTGATCTTCGAATAGGGGCAGTTTCTCCCTTGGCTGTAGGCTCAGCTGATTTGAACATGAAGTCACTCATTTGAAGACGCCCTTTGAAGGTAGCTGGTTGGGGAGGTGAGCTTGGGACATCATTCACATCGTTTACTTGTTCGTCGGCAACGCTTTCATTTAGATCAGCCTCTTGTAAGGAGATATCTTTTGTCATGATGGCTCGACTGTTGATGTAAGTGAAAGGTAAGTCGAATATGAGATGCACGACGCGTAGATAATTTTGAGACAATTTGGAAACCGTCTTTAGCAATGGTAATGCATGGGAGCCCCCGGAAATTGAATTAAATCATCGTACTCTCGATTGTCATTTCATAGCTCTTAACTCATCTCAATGATTGGCGTGAAAGATTGTTCTGGGCTATTCGCCACAGGCAACCATGGAGGGCCGTACTTGTTATAGGAGCTTTGTGCCCGAACCGGGACAACGAATCCCCTAATCACTGACAATTGGGTACCGTGTCCTAAATTGTGGCATTGTTGAGGGAAACACGCGATATAGGCCCAATGATATTTAGTTCCAATGTCAATGTTCTTCACAGATTTTTCCAAATAGTTTGCCATGGATATTGCTACCAGGTGAAGTGTGTTCCAGCATCAGATGTGATGCTATTTTCAGCATCTTTGGTTTATCCAATGACATCAACAATCCCCGTCAGCCGCCACAGCCACACTACAGCCCTGCTTCAGGCCCAGAAGGCCTCACCTCAATATCATGGTGGGGTAGTGAGACAACTTGAAGAACCCGAACCCTGCTGGTCCCTGAAGAAATTGTATGGATCTGTTCTTTGCTCGAGAATCGTGAATACGGTGTTCACAAAGACAACTACAAACCATTGCAACAGCATTTGGTGCACAACTTCTTTCTGTCTCTCTCTCTGTCTCTTCGATTGTCTATCCCATGTTGCTGAGCTTACGTACACTTCCATGTAGCACGAAACATATCATGAATGATCGAATAGGAAGTGGCAGCATAACAACATGGGCGCTATAGCGCTCAGCAAAGCCGCTCTGCATCAGCACCAAGCATGAGGCAGGAATCCATAGGATCGATGGGCCCTCAGCCGCTCATTGTCCCCTTTCAATTGGCGGCCAAGCTCAATTGGACCTAGAGTCGGCGGGGCAGCTGAGGGGCATCAGCGTTGGGGGGGAAGCTTTAAGCAAGCAAGGTACGGTGAAGTAAACGACGTTACAGGTAAGGTAAGGAAAGGTAAGAGCGTAGTAAGAAAGAGGTAAGCTAAGTAAACGTGTTGGGTAAGAGGTAGCTAGGCACGTTGCTAGGGGAAGTACGACATCAAGAACCACAAAGAAAGTTGCGGACTACTGGGCTTGTGTAAGGCTCTTTCCGAGATCGACTTTCTTCCTCTCGTATTTAGCTCCCGACTCTCCCACCCCATCATTCCAACTTCATTCCTCTTTTCCTCTTCTTCTCTCTCCAACTTCCTCCCCATTCATCTCTTCCATATTCTATCTCTGTTTATAGCTTCTAGACAAGCACTCGTCTAAAAGCTTCCATCACTCTCACCGCAACTCCCCCCAACCACTTATACAACACATCACAATGGAGGCCATCAAGCAGGCGCTTCACCTTGGCAAGGGCTCTGACGCCCCTGCTGAGCCTACTCCCGAGGCTCTCAACGAGCTCAAGGAGAAGTACACAAAGGCCGGTCAGGAGCAAGTCTTCACCTTTTACGACTCTCTTTCCTCCGCCGAACGAGGAACTCTGTACCAGCAGCTGTCTGGCTTCGACCCTTCCCACATCAACGACATCACACAGCGCGCATTGAACCCTGCCAAGACCAGCGATGAGCCCGACCGTCTCGAGCCTCTTCCCGAATCTGCCACCGCCAGTATCCTCGATTCCGGCGCCGATGATATTGCCAAGTGGTACGACTCCGGTCTTGACCTCATCTCCAAGGGTCAGGTCGCTGTTGTCCTCATGGCTGGTGGCCAGGGTACTCGTCTGGGTAGCTCTGCTCCCAAGGGTTGCTACGACATTGGCCTTCCCTCTCACAAGTCTCTCTTCCAGCTTCAGGGTGAGCGAATCGCCAAGGTTCAGGAGCTTGCTGCTAAGAAGGGCTCAAACGCCGTTGTTCCCTGGTACGTCATGACCAGCGGCCCTACTCGCGGTCCCACCGAGAAGTTCTTCCAGGAGAACAACTACTTTGGCCTGAGCCAGGAGAACGTCAAGATCTTTGAGCAGGGTGTTCTGCCCTGCATCTCCAACGATGGCAAGATTCTCCTTGAGACCAAGGGCAAGGTTGCTGTTGCTCCTGATGGAAACGGTGGTCTCTACAATGCTCTTGTTCTTTCCGGTGTTGTCGATGACATGCGAAAGCGTGGCATCCAGCACATCCACGCCTACTGTGTCGACAACTGCCTCGTCAAGGTCGCCGATCCCGTCTTCATTGGCTTCTCTGCCGCTCTCGATGTCGATATTGCTACCAAGGTCGTGCGTAAGCGCAACGCTACCGAGTCCGTCGGTTTGATTCTTTCCAAGAACGGCAAGCCCGATGTCGTTGAGTACTCCGAGATCGACAAGTCTACTGCCGAGGAGACCGACCCCAAGCAGCCTGATCTCCTCAGATTCCGTGCTGCCAACATCGTCAACCACTACTACTCTTTCCGCTTCCTTGACTCCATCCCCCAGTGGGCTCACAAGCTGCCCCACCACATTGCCCGCAAGAAGATCCCCTCTGCTGATCTCGAAAGTGGCGAGACCGTCAAGCCTGAGAAGCCCAACGGCATCAAGCTTGAGCAGTTCGTCTTCGATGTCTTCCCCTTCCTGACCCTTGAGAAGTTTGCTTGTCTTGAGGTCAAGCGTGAGGATGAGTTCTCACCTCTCAAGAACGCCCCTGGCACTGGTGAGGACGACCCTGACACCAGCAAGGCCGATATCATGACCCAGGGTAAGCGCTGGGTCGAGGCTGCCGGCGCCATCGTTGTTGGCGACAAGGCCGATGTCGGTGTTGAGGTGTCCCCTCTGATCAGCTACGTAAGTCAAGTCCTCGAGATAATATGTGCAAAGAACTTTATGCTAACAATCATTAGGGTGGCGAGGGTCTTGAGAAGCTCAACGGTAAAGAAATTACCCCTCCTGCTGTTCTGGAGCGAGACTAGGGAAAGGATACATGATGATACCATGAACCAGCCAGGAAAAACATTATGATGCTGTTGTCCTAGGTTTGGCAGATAAAAAGTTGTTTGTCGCATCTTGTGTAGTTCAAGAATATAATCGACACAAGTAATGAAATAGTAAATACAGATCCTGAGTTAGGAAATGCCACATGCACCTGGAATTGTGAAAAGATCCTTAAAGTTGATAAACGCTAAATGAATTAGATTGAAAGTCTATTGACTGCTCGTGCTTTTTATGCAGATTTCTATATCAAGTCTAAAATGGGGGCAAGTCTAGATTGAAGCTTCTATATGTCTTATTTTAATTTCTTAGTTGGGGTTGGGTCGCTCGTCGGCTCGCTCGTCTTCCTCGTGGTCGGCGAGGAACTTCTCGGCCTCGAGGGCAGCCATGCATCCAGTACCGGCACTGGTGATAGCCTGTCGGTATCGCTTATCCTGGACATCACCAGCGGCAAAGACACCCTCAACGTTGGTGTATGTCGTACCAGGGACGGTCTTGATGTAACCATCCTCGTCCATATCAACCTGACCCTTGACAAGGGTGGTGGCGGGATCGTGGCCGATGGCGTAGAACAGACCGTTGGCCTCGTGAACCTTCTCCTCGCCAGTCTTGTTGTTCTTGACAACGAGGTGGCTCATGAGACCATCCTCTCCACCTCGGATCTCAGTGGCACCACTGTTGAACAAGACAGTGCACTTGGGATGGTTGAGGAGTCGGTTGGCCATAGTTCGGCTGGCACGGAGGACATCGCGACGGACGAGAACGGTAACGTGGCTGGCGTACTTTGTGAGGAAAGTGGCCTCCTCAGCGGCGGAGTCACCACCACCAATGACGAAGAGAGGCTTGTTGCGGAAGATGGGAACGGCTCCGTCACAGACAGCGCAGGCGGAGACACCGTTCTGCCAGTACTTGTCCTCACCGGGGAGGTTCAGACGGCGGGCTGAGGCACCGGTGGCGAGGATGACGGTCTCGGCAGTGTGTGTCTCCTCGGGAGAGAACTCGGTGGTGTACTTGAAGGGACGGGAAGAGAGGTCGAGGGTAGCGACGGTGTCGGTGATGATTTCTGTGCCGAAGCGCTCGGACTGGGCTCGCATGTTGTCCTGGAAAGTCGGATTAGTACGGTTTCTCAATGTTGAGGATTCGAGATAGACTTACCATCAACTCGCCTCCCATGATACCCTTGGGGAAACCGGGGAAGTTCTCAACTTCGGTGGTGGTGGTCAATTGACCACCAGCAGCGATACCGTTGGCCATGAAACCCTCGTACAGAACGGCTATCTTGGTGTTAGTATTGCAGCGTCCATGAGCCGGATAGACTCTTCTACTCACGCTTCAACTCGGCTCGCGCCAAGTAGACAGCAGCCGTGTGGGCAGCAGGCCCAGAACCGATAACTATAGCATTCCATGTCAGCCTTGTCTGTAAATTTTTGGGGCATGAGGGGTTCACCATGCCACCATGGAGGGGTAAAACATACTGACAACCTTGCTGTGCATTTTCCTTACACCAAACTCGACGGCTGGTTTTCTAGTTGTTTTTTGAAATGTAGCTGCTGCTGCCGCAATTGATAGGCCAGCGCTTGAACGAAGAGTAGCACGTTTAAAGGTTGAGGAGAACAGTTTGGCGGTGTTGGAGGGGGAGGATGGGGGAAAGAGAAAAAAAGGCGGGCTGTCGCGAGTTCTTTATTCAAACAGAAACAGGAACAGGAAAGCGCCACTGCAGACTAGTAATGTCAGATAAGTTGTCTTAGTACAAGGGAGGGGCGGTAAAGAGTAAAAAAAAAACGGTTAAGTAAACTTGGAGCGACCTCGGAATGAGCGTCAACGTGGTTTGAGATGTGGAGTCCAGGCGTATAGTTGCATGTAATGCGAGGCGAGACAAGTCAATGCAGATTTGAAGCACGACGGGCGATATGGAATCAATTTCGAGGAAGGAATGTGATTGGATCGCGGGTCTAAGTAGTGGATTTATAAGCCAACGGGGAAGGCTTTTGGTGCGGAGATGACCCTTGCCAGAATGTTTAGTTGGAAGCTGCTGGATGACTTTTGACTTTGACCAGATATTTTTTTCACTACCAACCAACGCATTTGCCTTCCTTTATCAATTACCAGATCAGGTGGCGTGACTAAGCTAGACTTTACCATGACAGTCGAAGATGCCAAATGAAACTGGTTAATTGATTCCTCATCATGACCGGGGATATGATCTAAGTTGAAAGCACATTGGAAAAAAGCAAGGGATACATGACATCCATATGTAGTTGATCTAACTGTTGTCTATACACTCTAGCGCTGTCCCTCCTCTGCGCCAACACTGCCATCTCGCTTTCCAAATCTCGCTCCCAAAGATCCAATATCTCTCTTGAAGAACTTGCCAAAGTTCCGCAAGTTCTCGTTGATTGTTGCCTTTTCTAATCCCGTCTGTGCTGCTGTACTCGTACTGCTCTGGCTAATGTCTCTGGCTGCGCTGAGAAGCTTCTCGCCAAGTGATCCCGCTTCAAACCTGGGACTGACGGCAGCAGCTACTGACGGGTTCATAGTGGAAAGATTAGCAGTGTTGCCCAAGCTCATGGTCGTCATGAGAGGTGTCAGCAAGGGTGAGCTGGCAACCAGCTTATCATTAGTTGTGCTGTCACGATGAATGCCAAATAGCTCTATCAAGTGGCCATGGTCCGCTTTTCGAACTCCTTTAAGATCCAGTATCTTCTTGAAGTTGGTATCCGAGCGATCACCAATGTGAATCAGATACGCCTGTACCAAACCTTCTGGTGGAGATGGGCGCACTTGGAGAGTCTTGAGCAATGGGTCAAGTCGATTCATGCAATGTTGGACTCTCCGTACGAAGCTCGATGGCGGAGCATCTTGTTCAGAGAGCGATGCATGGTGCATGATCAACTTCTCAAAAGCCTTGGTGAGAACGTATTTGTCAAGCAACATCTAGAAATTCACCATTAGTACATTACATGCCTGACTCGAGTGCATGGAGTAAACTTACTTGTTCGGCGCCAACTTCGGATATCGGTCGGCATTGGATAATGCTATTGATATACCCTGTCGCCAAATGCTCCACCAAATTGTCACAAAACGCTCTGGCATACTGTTGTTTGGAGATAATGGCCAGGATCTCGGCAGCTTTGCCATCAGCATGCTTTACGAGCTCTCCCACGTATGAGCTCTGATCACCAACACTCTCCATAGTGCTCCAGTTGGTATTTTTCATCTCACGCCAAACGCCCTCGCAGTCAAGTTCGACAGCACGCACCAGAGCGAGAACAGATGCGCTCGCTACACCGAGAAAAGCATCCGACTGTGATGAAAGATCAACCTTGGACACGAGCTCGCTGTCAATTCTCTTTTTGATGCTCTCTTCCAACTGATTGGTATTAATGTGCCAAAAGTCAGCCGTGTTAAGTACCAGCACAACGTCCTGGAGTGGAGGACCTTGAGGGCCGCCGGATTGTAGTATATGCAGCAAGACTTGTTGGGCGTATTCGTCAAGGTATTTGGCCAATATTTTGGCCAGATCTAGAAGACGCTCGCTGGTAGATAGTTTGGCACACTGTGACAGAGTGAGTTTGTAAAAGTGAAATAACTCGATCGCCGAGGCAATAACAGCCTGTGGTGAGAACTCGTCGTCAGGAGGTATAAGCGGCTGGCTGCGGTACCTAGGTATCATCGCTGCCAACTGTTTGTCTTGCGATTCAACCCATAGGCTCAGGTACGGCTCAAACGCAACTGAGATCATGCCATGGAAGCTGTGCGCCCTGTCTTCAACAGAGTTAAGTGTGTCGATACTCGCTCTTGAAGTCGTTGCGAATCGCTTTTCAAGACTCTGTTCAAAGTCCAGTGTCTCCTGCAAGCAACTTAATAGCAAGTTTACATCGATCCTATTGCCATCCGTACGTCGCATACTTCGCTCCAGAATACCCTTGAAGTCATCACGAGTACCGTCACAGAAGGCCGCTGCCAATGTCTCGTTGGCCCTCCAATGCGGTGGGAAGATCATCGAGTGCTCTTCGTCATGAGACTTCATCATTCGTTTAAACCAAGCATATCGTCGTCCGATGTTGTCCAAGCTACCTGCCTCGTCATTGCCGCGAAATACCTGTCGGTACTCTCGCAACTCAGTATTGACATACCAATTCATAAGACGAGACTTGGCGGAGTCTCCAAGGGCATCCATGACAAGACACGCTTCTACAAGCATGCCCCTTCGCATGCCAACTTCGCTCTTGGCGAAAGCCATCTCAAAGTCCTCGCAAACCTGCTCCAGAAGCTCGCGCTGCAGCTCAGCTACACCTCTACTCAGAGTCGCAATCTGTTCGATACTGCGATAACTGTTGAAATGTTTCATGAGCTGTAGAACGGCCTGCAAAAGACCTGCACACTCCCTGTACTGGCGCGTCTTGGCCAAGCCCCTTAGCTGCTCATAAGCCGTGGTCAGCATTTGCAGCCGCTTGAGAGCCGTCATGCTCAGCGTCAGGTTTCGTTTCGTTCCATCAAGCCGCTTGATATCGGCCGTCATCGACGTGATGTTCTGTTCGGTTTCGATCGCACGTGAGCGCACCGTCTCGATCTTTCGGAATAGCTGGGCAAGCTCGGCTTGCGCTGACTGCATGCGCTCGAGGCTCGAGTCGGAGCCATAGGCCTGGGTGGTTTCAAGAGTAACTATGTCGTTCGAAAGCGCATTTTGGTGGGTTTGCAGAGATTTTGACACCTCGCTTATGGATGATATCGTCGAAGGATGCGAGAACAGGAGGTTGAGGTGGTCGATCGGATTGTAGTCGACTATGGAGGAGTATTAGCCGCCAAGGGACAAAGTAATCAAGCTTCGCCACCAACTCACCAGCATCTAGGGCTGAAGGTTCTCGATAGTTGCCATTCATTATGACAGCGGCTCAGCCATTGACTATTCAGAATACTCCCAAGATGAACAAACGTTGTTGCTCGCAGTGAGCATGAGCATGAGGAAGCTCCTTGCACGTGTCAAGTGCCATGATGGCCAAAAGCGGGTCTCCCAGGATAAGCTGGGAATGCCACTGATACGTGGCTGAACTTCCCCCTGAACCTCCAATACCAAATTTACCTTAGTAGGTAGATGGGAAGGCATGCACCAGATTGTATGTACACAGTGAAATATTCAGATAATTCGTCAAAGTCAAATGTATTCAAAAAGTACAATGGGTGAGATGTGATTATCAACCCGGTGAATAATCATGCTATGATCTTGCTATACGCTAACAATCCCAATACATGATACTTCGCTGCTGTAGACGGCATATTGAATGCCATACGTGCCTCTCTACTCATCTACAAGCCCGTCATTTTCCATGCTTTCCTTCTCTTTCGCGGCAGGCTCTTTGTTCTTCTTTTTCATCGAGAATCGCCATGTTCCCATGCGGCCCTCCTTAGGTGCATCCTTGGATCGGAAACTACCTTGGCCGATCGACGGGCTGCTAGCCATGCTGTCGTAACTGCGGCCAAGCTGAGCCATATCTTCATCAAGATCGTCGGCATCACCAATGCTAGAGCGGTGCTCTGCTGACATGTTCTTTTCAGAAAACGTGCTACTACCAGGCCCCTTCTTGAACAGGACAGAATCCTTGCTCAGTCTGGAAGACAGTGTGCTAAACTTGCTTGAACTTCCTTTTCTGAACAGCTTTTTTACCACACTGCTATCAGCATCCTTGTGGCTTGCAGTGTTGTTGTCCGTTGTAGAGTTTGAAGCTGTCATGCCCAAATCCAAAGACTCATGGGATTCTGATACTGAGTTTTGCGTGTGAACAGAATGCGCGTCACGGGACATTCGTGGGCTTGTTGGAGAATCGTCAGGATTCGGTGGCACTTCAATGGTGGGAGTCAAAGCCTCCATGCCCTTCGTGCGACCTTCCTTAGATTTACCGCGCTTTTCTCTGCCCTTGGATCCCCTGTCTGGACTGGCATCTCTATCTCTACGGCTGAAGAAAGAAGGCGTCCTGAAAGTGGGAGCCGCTGGGTTAAGATTTCGACTCATTGACGCTCGGTGACTTGGGGGTCGTGATCCGATGACGCCCACTTGGCTAGGTGATGTTTGAGGGTTGAGCAGGTCGTCGTCGTCGAGAATTTCATCGTTGGCTGTTGCAAGTGTCGTCTCGAGTGCAGTCGGGGCTGCACCGAGTGAAGGTCGGCGAGATGGATTTCTCGAAGACCAACGTCCCTCATTCGGCGACCAGACTCGATTTTTAGCTAGCATAGAGAAATCACCGGGGATGTTCCATATAGAGCCACTGTCGGTCGAAGGCCGGGGTAGATCGGTAGATGCAATCGACGCAGGCCGCGAGTCTGGTGATTCGTTGTCTCCGGTAAGGGCTCCGGCGCTGCTGGCAAACGGGTTGAGCCTCCGAGCAGAGAACGGCCTGGATGTAGGGCCCATACTCGACCTGCTGGGCTCTGCTCCCGAATGTCTGTTCATCCACGAGAAACTTATTCTGCGTTTGTTGCCCGGCATGTCGTGATCGTCAGTGCTTCGTGGGAATGATTGACTCTGGCCTGCCTTGAGACTGCCAATCGCGGGTCCTTCGACATCTGCTGGTTTTGGCCCCCTACTTCGTTGGAAGTTGGACAGCAAGCTGGAAAGTCTGTGGCTTGATGGGAGAGGCGGCTGCTGGGGAGATGAGTTGATGTTCAGTGATTGAGAATCCATGTCGTTGTACTGAGGGAAGGGCAAGTTGTGAGATGAGCCATGAGGGCTGGAAAACATGTTCAGGGAGCGTCCATCCGATGATAGCGGCGATTGCGGATTGTCTTCTTCTGCGGCTGTAACAGACTCGGGCAAGTATTGGTTTGGGAGATGCTCTGCAGCATCTTCGAATGTCTCGTCAAAGATACCTGAGGGGATAAGAGAATGGGCAGTAGGGCTGAGGGGTCCGGCATTAGCCCTAAAGTCGGCTTCTGATTGATGGTCGTCGGCATTGTCGGCCGCATTGTGATCCATAAACAATATTTGACCAAATCCTGCGCGACTGAATCCGGAGAATGAGTCGTCCGGTAGTCCAAACTGGTTGTGCGGCGGAGAGTTGAGATGGGAAAGCGAGTCAAAGTTTCCACTGTCTCGGGGGTCCGGAGGAGCTGCCGAAGGCTCGAACTCCAAGGCAGTGGGATCTGGCTGGTTGCTGTAATAGAGCCCCATGTGCTGCAATTCCTCCCTAAGATACCTAATCTGCTGGTCCAGATTATGTTGCTTCTTGGTCTCTGCTACGAGCTGGTTGTGCAACTCTTTTCTCCTCGCGTCCCACTCTTTCCGTACGATGATATCGTTCTCCTTCCACTGTTCGTCATCGGCACCGGGGAGTTCTTCTCGGGTAGCCTTGAGATCCTGGAGTTGCTTTCCCTTCTCCTTAAGCTCGGCTTCAAGTTCTGCGCAATTTTCCTGCAGTTCCGCATTGGAATCGTCAAGATCTTGGCCATCCTGATCTCTCTTCGCTGCCAACTCCTTCTTCTGGGCCTCAAAGCCTTCTCGCTCCTTCTTCATCCTCTCTATGTCGTTCTCGAGCTTGGTAGCAGTATCTCGGACTTTGGACTTCTTATTTTCCTTGTCCTTTAGCTGCTGCTCCTTCTTCGCCCGCTCCTTCTCGGCCGCACGCATCTGCTCCATGGTCGTACGGACGTTTGCCTTGAGCTGCGCAGTCTGCTCCTCTTTTTCCTTCAAGGCTTGTCTTTTGGCTTCCTTCTCCTGTTTGAGCTCTTCTTCCTGCTGTTGAAGTTCGGCTTCCTCCTTGGCATACTGGGCAAGAATTTCGTCGACTTCCTTCCTGGTCGACTCGAATCGGCGGTTCAGTTCGTCAAGTGACAGTTCCGGGCCATCTACGGGTGGAAGTTTGATCTGGGGTTGATCCATGCTAGCAACGGATGGCGAGTGTCGTCGGTTAACCGTGTTTCGTCTCTGGCTTGGAACAGTGGCGGTGACATCAGACGTAGACGCGTTGTTGCCGTCAAGGACTGGGGCCGCCTCGACCGTAGGTACTGGAGGCTTCTTTTGCGAATCCGAGTCGTCATCTTCGTCGCCATTCTTGGGGTGGGGTTGGTCATTGTTGGCAAAGCTAGTAGGCAAACGTGAGTTACCCAACTGAGGTCTGCCATCTTTTCCAAAAGTCCGGAGGCGTAGAACCTTGCTTCCGGCCTGAAAATTATTCGGACCGACAGCAACGACCCTTATGTTATAAAAATGATCTGGCTTGAGACCAGTAACAGTTATTGCGACTTCATTTCCAGGTGAATCACCAACTATGTGCCAATCGTGTTAGTCAGGTGTCATTTTACCCCATTCGTGGGGTTAGTATATATCTTGACAGTAAGACCAACCATGAACGCCATTGACTTGAATAGTGTATTTTTGTACCGGCCGATTACTGGCTGGACGAGTCCAGCTCAAAGTAGCAGCATCGGATCGAATGCCAGCGAGAGAAACATCAGGAGGTTCGGGCACGTCGACGCCGAGGATGTTAATTAGATCGGGAACAGGTTTCCACAACGTCTGCCACGAGCGATGCAGCAGCCTGAAGGAAAGTGGCAACTGGTCAGCGCGATCCAAACAGAGGGGTCGTGTTGTCGAATTTGACAAGAGGGGCAAACTCACCAAACGACAGCACCAAGTGTCAAGACCATCTTGAAATGATGGATCAGAAGAACATGGATGCGGAAATCAAGCAGTGCTTCGATCGTGGCTGGAGAGAAGTATTCGAGCAGGCGACGAGTATCGATGAGGACGGTAAGGCTGCAGAGGAAAGCGTAGAACAGGGCCTTCTGGTAGCTGGCGCGAGGGCTATAAATCCACCAGAAGCCAAGTACGCTGAGGATGAGAGTAGTCAAGACGGGCAACTCCCATGACATGTTCTCAGCTCAGCGCGGTCTCAGTCTTGAAGATGTTGAAGACCGAGCAGCCAAGCGTCCCAAGAAGAGTCCAAATCAAGATCCGAATCCAATTCCAAGTCCAGGTTGTCGTGCGGGAATGGATCCTCAAGGCAGATGCCAATGCCAGCTGTAGGTGAAAAATAGGCGGGCATGGATGGACATGGGCGAATCTAGGTTAGTAGTCATTGGAGAAAAGCGAGAGAGACAGCGTGGTCACCGGCTCGGGGTCCCTTTCGGGTCCAGTGGAGATTCCATTACCAGCCCGCCCCGTCGTCTTGGTTGCAGCGTCTAAACTTTTAGCCACAGGGCTGCTACCTTCTGCGGAAATTACAGTGTTGCTGGGGAAGAAGACACCGTGCTTTGCGTGTCGTCTGCGTGCTCACGTTTGACAATTTCACGTCATGTTACGTTATCAAGCTGTCTGATTAGGACAACACGACGGTTATCACTGTTTTCTGTACACTGTATTTAGCAACGGTTTGCTCCCCGCCTCAGTTTCCTCATTGTAGACGCATCTTAGGTTCTTAGACAAGGTGCCTCCCTCCAAATATGATTTCATGACGAATCTGTCGCGCCCACGACGAATTGGCTTCGTCGGATGATAAGCAATGTTTGCCAAAACTCTATGGTTTGTAGCAAATGTATCAAGCCTCATTGCTAGCGCTGGCGAGTCAGTACAGCGAAAAAACGTCACTGGTGATGCTTCCGGCAATCAATTACACCCAGGACGGAAGGCACGATATATGGCTGGCATTCAACGGTTATTTACGTGACATATGGCCGGCAACTTCATCGAGGGCGTATTTAGGGTTTATGCCGTTTCTCGGACATCTTGCAGATAATCGCGTGAAGGCGTCGACTTGCACGATAGGCGATTTCCACACAAATCGCTGGATCTTAACACACTACACGCGAGGTCTGAAAAGAACAAGCGATTGGTTCAGAGTTTATATTCACCATTGCCTTTTTAGGCATCTACCTACAACATCTGTATGCGAGTGATTTGATAAAAATTAAAGGTAGAGCTACAAATATTTCCACATGACGTCCCAGCTTTGTTAGTATCAGGTTAATAAAACTGCATCATTTCTAACTACTAGCCTTGACAGCTCCTCATGGTATCAGAAAAGCCAGTTGCTGTAACCACAAGAGACGAAATTAGCAGATCAGTTTTCTGACATTTAGACAGGGTCATTAGGTTATTTACGTATTTTTACCCCTGAAGCTTAGAGTTCAACTTTTCTATTAACAGCTACAGACAGCCTTGACAGCAAGTGCCGGAGGTCGCCTTGATTTCAGCTTCTAAGGCCTTTTCCAAGTCGGTGCCTAGCGCCTGGGCTTTCCCAAAAAAAAGAAGAAAAAAAATGCATCAATATTCCTCCGAAAGGGCTTTTTCTATCGCTTTATTAGTGTTGTCATCCCTGTTCGAATGGAACGGACCGATGTCGACTTTGGATGTTTTGTGTGGAAAGCATGTGAAGCCGTCTGCACCAAGCATTTTATACTGCATTAACATCAATTGGTTTCTGCGTTGCTGGTTTACCATACAATCACACGTCTTTGGCTACTTTGAATACAAAAGAACTTCAGACTATTTGTCCCAGTAGTCCTTACTAGCTTTGGTTACAAACAAGATATTGATGGATCAATGACATCAACATCGCTTGGGCAAAAAGTGATATCGACTATTGTATACACTACTCTTGGCTGAATTACTGTGTAGATCAATAAAACAATAATCACGAGAGCGAAACCATACTGAATCAATCGTCATTGTAAGTTATGACTGAAAGAAACTATGTTGATAGCAATAGATTGAGTGTTTGCACTGGAATCGTCTCATTTATGTGCAGATTCACTAATCTCCACTGACTCTCATAAAGTGATTGACTACCACTGCAACTAAGCTTCGAAAGCTACTGCATAACAAGAAGGTTTCAGGACGGTATGCATGTCTCGTTCGATGCGAACTGGCAGCAAGATGCATGGTTGGCATGCTTCTCGGTTGATAGTCTGAATAGGGTAAACGACTATCTTCAAGTTGTTATTGAGGACAAACCTCTAATATCCATACTCTGTATTATCTATATATGTGGGTTCTCCAACACAGGCTGAAATTCAGCACCATAATTACACATGTAAGTAATTTTCGCTTCCTTGCCCAGTTGCACATTGAATGGATATAAAATAACCATAATCCTAGCCCTGTCCTATGGGTCTTGTCGACTACCTCGGCTGATCCAGCGGTCAAGAGTACCTATCCGTATAAAGCATATGATAGAAGATCATAAAAGAATGACTAGAAATATGTTCGAAATCTTCTCCAATTGAGATGAGATAACCAAGAACGAGGTCAGTAATCTTCCAGACGATGACCACAGCCAAGACCAACCGGACGGAGCAAAAGTGCCGAGTTATAGATAAATGACTGGCAGTCATGTGCAGTCAGATTCTTTGTACCAAGCATGGATATGCTCTGCATGGGTAAGCATGGGACAGTACTGTCTACATATGCATATCAATTGTTGAACAAAGTGCATCAAAAAAATGTCCCATACCGCTGCAGCCTATAGAGTCTCGTTCAATTCTCAGCAACTAACAAGGGGATCAATGATTCAAGCAAAGTCAATTCCTTTGAATGACGCGCTCAACTATAAGAACGCCAGTCTGTCAATCAGGTTTATAGGATTATTTTCAAGGCTAGGAACCACTTGAAAACCCGATGAATAAGTCTCAACTCGGCAGCTTTGGCCGCATGAGCCGTCCATGTGATAGATTCTGCTGGGGCATCCATCATGATTCTGGCGGACGTCTAGACCCCTGTGAGCTGGGGTAGTGTCTTTGTACCTGGTACGACGGCGGGCCATGTTGGGTGGAACGCCCCTCAACGTGTGTACCTGGGTTCTCTTCTGTAACAATGGCTTCGTCATTGTTAGTTGTTTTATACTGTGTTTATTTGGGAGCTCATAGACTTCTTTGTATGCTGCGTCGCAACACTTGGAGTCGCATCAGCATCATATTTTTTTCGTTGTTTGCACCATCCTCATCTTGTGCTCACTATCAAAATAACTTTTTTCTTTTTCCAACCAACTTAACCTCTCCAACTCTTTAGTGACGTATTCACCTGATCTAAAAGACTGGGCGACTGGGGTAAAAAGAAGAAGAAAAAAGAACCTAGGCCCGCTCAACCACAAGCCAGCGTCCTTTTGTAGGTACTCGGTACCTCCGTCCAGTGGCTCGACCGAAGTGCTCCCCAACAATCCGCATTCCATACCATTTTCTTTTCTAATACCAGACAGACCTTTTAGCATTTCTTCTACATACCTCCCACATCTGTAGTGTGCTCTCTACTCTTGCTTTTTGTATCCAGATAAACTCGAAAGAGCCCCGGGCTCTCTCTCCTTGCTGCCGCATCCTCTCCTTTAGAACCCTGTCAGCCTCATAGAGCCCATACCTACGGATCGTCGTCCAACCTCTCCGCGACAAACCGCCTCTACCTCTCTAACTAGCGACATACATCGACAAGATCGCGGCATACAATATACGACATCCTCTGCCGTCAGAGGCAACATGCAATACGTACGAGGCCTCAGCGAGTCCGTGTCGACAGCATGGAATTCAATCAACCCCGCGACTCTTAGCGGCGCTATTGATGTCATTGTCGTCGAACATGAGGATGGCTCCTTAGTCTGCTCTCCGTTCCACGTCCGATTTGGAAAGTTTTCTCTCCTGCGGCCTTCGGATAAGAAGGTCGAGTTCAAGGTCAATGGTGTAAAGCAAAGTTATTCCATGAAGCTTGGTGAGGGTGGCGAGGCCTTCTTCGTTTTCGAGACCACAGACAGGATCCCGCAGTCTTTACAGACATCACCTCTTGTTTCGCCTGCTTCTAGTCCTGCGAGTAGTCCACCACTCAATGCCGAACAGTCCGATGCTGGCCTGCAGGAACCAGAAGCTTTTGAACTGGACGCTTCTGAGTCCAAACCCCGACGACCGCCTCCTGCTACTCTCTATAAGAAGGGGAATGACAATGGTGTGTTTGAGCTCGCCGCTTAATGAATCCCAGGCTAATACTAGAGCAGGCTTGATCACACCTCTTTCAACCTCCCCTGAATTGCCCAGCGCCCGCCCTGTGTCCGGCGACTGGTCTTCAAAGATTACACGACCACACAGCGACGATATCCTAAGACCAAGCGCCCGAAGCCGAGGCTTGGACGGCAACAGCTCTGCCGACGATGAAGAACATTTTGCTTCTGAGAGATCTGCTAGTCCCCCACCTCTATCCACCGGCGAAGCGCTGCAGCGTGCCAGGACATTGTCTAAAGGACTGTCTGCTGCAAGCATTCCCACCAAGGTCACTGACAGTGGCGATCTGATGCTGGATATGACTGGTTTCAAGAACAACGAAGAGGACATCCTTCGTGCTGAAATTTTGGCCCGCCAGATCCTTTCAGAGGAGCTGGACGGAAACTACGACATCGGAGCGCTTTTCGGGTTCGATGAGCAAGGAAACTTGTGGATCTACAGCAGCGAGGAGGCCAAGCAAGCTGCCATGAATAAGACCATCGAGGCTTCCCTACAGTCGCATCGCCGCTCTACGGCTGCAGATGCCATCTCGGACCCTGGATATCAAAGTGACAGCAGTGATGCAACCGCTTCGCCCATGCCCTTGCATCGACGTACCGAGTCCGATGCTGGTCCGATGGACTTGCAAACCCCCCCTCGCACACCACCAGGCTCTTCGCGTCACTCAGGCGACCCTAACAGGAACTATGCGAAAACCTTGCGGTTGACTAGTCAGCAACTCAAGGATCTCCAGTTGAAGCCAGGCGCGAACTCTATGGCATTCACTGTTAATCGAGCTACCTGCAAAGCCAACATGTATCTCTGGAGACATGAGACACCCGTCGTCATTTCTGATATCGACGGGACTATTACCAAGTCGGATGCTCTTGGTCATGTGCTGAACATGATCGGCCGTGACTGGACACACTCAGGCGTTGCCAAGCTATACAGTGATATCTCTGCCAACGGCTACAATATCATGTATTTGACCAGTCGATCCGTCGGGCAATCAGATACGACAAGAGCATACCTAGCTGGTATTGTGCAAGAGGGTTATAAAATGCCCCCTGGCCCAACAATTCTGTCCCCAGACAGAACGATGGCTGCTTTAAGACGAGAGGTCTATCTCCGCAAGCCACATATATTCAAGATGGCTACTCTCCGAGATATCAGAAACCTGTACGGCCCAGACCGTACTCCGTTCTACGCTGGTTACGGAAACCGATTGACCGATCAAATCTCTTACCGGACCGTCGATGTCCCGCGAAACCGGATCTTCACCATCAATTCCAATTCCGAAGTATCTTTGGATCTCTTGACTCTTAACAAGCTCAAGATGAGCTACGTGAACATCAACGAAGTTGTTGACCACTACTTCCCTCCTGTAAGCACGCTGGTAAAAGGTGGCGGTGAGGAGTACACAGATTTCACGTACTGGAGAGACGACCCTCTCGCTGTAGCCGACTTTTCGGCAAGCGAGAGTGATGATGACGAGGACGAGGACGATGATAATGGTCCAGGAGCACCAACCAGCGAGTATGGAGATGATGAAGAGGAGTATGACGACGAGGATGTCGAAATTGATGGAGATGTCGATGAGATTGGCGAGGGACTCCGGGATAGCTACATATCCCGTGCATCTATGGACGAGTTTGCCGAAGCCTCCAGTGTGTTGGGCGGCAGCGTCGATGAGGAGAAACTGAAAGCGTCTATGACACGCGATCTAAATAAAACTTACGACGAGGACGACGAAGACGAAATCTACGAAGATGGCGAAGAAGGCCACGAGGAGGAGGGTGGGAATGTCTCCAATGCTACCCCTCTTGGAAAGAAGAAGGCAGCCGATCTCAAGGAGGACGTTCTCGCCCAGCACATCACAGGGGTTGGTCATCTCTCCGTCGAGAAATGAAGTGAAGTCAAGGAAAGCTAAGTACGACGAACAGGCCACCGAGGCTGTTGCTGTTGCCCCAGAAAAACAGTAAGGCGTAACGAATTCAAGTTTGTTTCCGAAGTTATTTTCATAGACAGCAATGTCAGCTCAAGCACTCTGTACGGAAAGTAAATGTGGAAGTGGAAGAAGGAACAGGAGAAGGCTTTTCAGGCATACTAAGGCATAGCGCGGCGTTATCATTTTGTTTTGCTTGTATTCAAGGCATGCTGTGCAGACAAAAGCTTTTGTTGTTTGACAGGCTAAAAACACTACTTGAGTCTTTTATGCTTTGAACTATTGCAGCGTTTTAAATCGTTTGCATATTGAATCAACTCTATTCCCAATCCCAAAACCCCTTATCCTAAAAGAAATCATCATCGTGACCACATCTATCCTCTACATACGCCTTTTGTATTTTACATTCATGTTCTACTGCTGCTGTTGCTTCAGATAGTTGAGTCGGATCTCCACTGCTCTTCTGTGAGCCTCCAGCTCCTCAACCTTGGCTAATTGCATAACAGCAGTGCCGACGTTCTTGAGACCATCGGCAGTGAGGTTGGAGCTGGTGATGTGCTTTTGGAATGAGCCCAGGTTGACACCAGAGTATTGCTTGGCAAAGCCATAAGTAGCTGGTGGATCAGTTAGCAATGGTGAAATATGTGGGATCGTTAAAGAAAGAACTTACGCAAGGAGTGGTTGACACCGGCAGAGTAGTCGCCGACACTCTCAGGAGTCCAGTGACCAATGAAGACACTGCCGGCGTTCATGACCTGATCGACAGCCTTCTCTGCATCCTTGATTTGAAGAATGAGATGTTCAGGTGCATACTCATTGCTGATGCGCATGGCCTCAGAGATATTCTTGACTTGGACAGTGACAGAGTGGGCAATAGAGCCTCGGACAATGTCAACACGAGGGAGTGCCACAGCTTGCTTGTGGACTTCGTCCTCGATGGCCTGAAGCTCCTGTTCACTAAGGTCAACAGCGATCAGGATAACCTGGCTGTCGACACCGTGCTCAGCTTGGGACAGAAGGTCAGAGGCAACAAAGGCAGGGTTAGCGTCCTTGTCAGCGACAACAAGAACCTCTGAAGGACCAGCAGGCATATCGATACCTACGCCGGCGTTGGTGTCGTTGCTGACATGCATCTTGGCGGCGGTCACGAACTGGTTACCAGGTCCAAGAATCTTGTCAACCTTGGTAACGCTCTCAGTACCATAGGCAAGAGCAGCGACGGCCTGGGCACCTCCAGCCAAAACAATACTCTCAGCACCAACCTTGTGAGCAACGTAGACGATCTCAGGGGTAATGCGGCCGTCGGACCGAGGAGGTGAAGCAAAGACAATCTTTTGGCAGCCGGCGACCATGGCTGGCACACCAAGCATCAGAGCAGTACTAGGGAGAACAGCAGTTCCACCAGGAATGTAGAGACCGACACGCTCAATGGGTCTTGAGAAGCGGCTGCAGACGATGCCAGGCATGGTCTCAACCTGAAGAGACTTCTCCTCCTGCTGGGCAGAGTGGAATCTTTTAATGTTCTCGAAAGAGATATCGATGGCTTCAATAGTCTCGGGAGAGATGTCCATCAATTCCTTAGGGAAGGGAGCCTTGAGAACGGGAGACGTCAAGGAGGTGGCCTTTTCGAATTTGTGGGTGTAGGACAGAACAGCCTTATCGCCACCAGTCCGCACTTCCTCGATGATAGGCTTAATAATTTTTAGGATAGCATCAGGGGACTTCTGGGAAGGTCTCTTGAGCTTCTCCACAAGGTCGGCGTTGGAGATCTTGGTAGAATCGACTCGCTCCATGACGATACGTCCATCAGTAGCCTTTTCGGCTTCTGGCTGCGGTGCCTTGGCTGGGGCCTCCTCGGTCTTGATGCCCTCCTTTTCAGCCCACTTGCCCTTGGCATTGCCTGTTCTTCGCTTGACCTTGAGACTCTTAGCGTCCAGGTTAGCCTCAATGTCAGCGAGGCTAACGCCAGCACCGACAGCCTTGGTCAAAGCAAAGTAGATCAAGTCTGCAGCCTCAAAGGCGATATTCTCCTTAGTCTTGCCATCGCAGAGCTCTTCTGCCTCCTCCATAATCTTCGCTCTCAGGAGCTTCTCGTCTGAAAATAGGCGGGCAGTGTATGAGCCTTCAGGGGCAGACTCCTTACGAGACTTGAGTGTTTGCTCGAGCGCGGAGATACCATTGAGATCTCCAAAGCATCCAAACTGCTGCAGGTGACAAAAGCGGCCTTTCTGATTGACCACAAACTTGATAGTGTCGTTGTCACAGTCGAGGCCGATGCGCAGCAATTCCTGGGTATCACCAGAGGTGAGTCCCTTTACCCAGAGGCCACGCTTGCGGCTCTGGTAAACGCCGGTCTGCGTTCGTAGAGCTTCCAGAATGCTTTCTTCGCTGGTATAAGCGAGACCCAAAGCGATTCCTGCGTCATCGGTGACAACAGTGGGGATCAGTCCATCAGTTCGGTCAGACTTCCAGTATGAGGCGATAAGTTTCGATAGCAACAACCGGCTCGAATCGTTCTTATCGGTCGTCAATCGTGTGGAGGGAATGATTGGGATCGCATTGGCCTTCTTGGTCACCTCGATAAATTTTTCGATGTCGGTTTCAGGAGTAGGCTTGACGTAAAGATTCTTGATCTGCTTAGACTGCGCGACTTCAATGAACTTTTCAACGTCACTCGACGAGACGTCAAAATCCTTCACCAATAAACCGTGCTCTGTGGCTGCAGAAAGAACTAGTGACGACACAGCAGGAATAACTCTCGCGCCATATTGCTCGTACTCTGAGTAAGATTCAGAGGTAACAAAAACCGTTCGTACTCCGCTATCAAGCAAAGCAACCACATCGTCAGGGTCGTTCAAGCTTGTGGCGTCCATGTGGACATAGGTACCAGCACTGGGGCGACCCCAATCTTTGGAGGCTGTTTCGTAGAATGGAGCTCCGAGAAGAGCAATCTCTTGACGGCTGAGGCCATCGCTGGCAGGTTGATCGTTGGGACTGGCAACGCTCACCAGAAACGGCAACGGGAGGGTTGTCTCCATGTTGTATTGAGGCAGGCAAATTGAATTGACGTCAGGTGCAATCAATGTTCTGCCACGCAAATTGTCGAGATGTTGTTATTTATGAGTCAAGAAACCACTCGGGAAAAAGTTGATGTAATGACTATGAGTCCTCCTGCATCGGCGGCATTTGGTGGGGCAGACATTGCCCCTCCATATCTCTTTCCTTGCCAGAACCACCTCGAAATCCGGCTTGTCCCAGTGGATGATATTTAAGGTGTGGTCTGTGCAAAGAGTCACCTCAGGATCTCGGATTATCAAAATCTCCGAAGTGCTACGCGCATGCCACGGTGAAGCTCAGTCGCAAAGGATAATTCGAGATTCGTGAAGGTTTTCGGCTTGGCATATTGACTTCGCTGCTTTTTTTACGTTTGCCTAAGCTCTGACTTGGTTCCTTTTCTCTTCACTTACTAACTTCGGCTGAAATTCATCTCAATCACAGCATACGCGTCAATTAATTTTAATCGGTCAAATTTCAAATACTAGGCGCGCGATCATCTCGAATATTTAACGACCAGTCGCATCCTCGATACCCTTCTTACACACTCGGGGAAGCCTACCTAGAAGCCAGCTCCCTGTCTATCTCCTAGGTATCATACCATTATCAAAATGGCATCAAGCCAGCCGCAGACCAATGGGGTCCCAGCCTCATCGGCAGGAACTTCTCAGACAGTACCAAACACACAAACTACCGCCACCTCATCTAGCCAACCCGTTGCTACGACCTCGCAAAATGCTCCCCCTCCCCCAGCACCATCAACAACTGCCCCTCGGCCGCGCGACTCTCGTCTCATCGAGCTTCTCCTCACTTCACAGGGAGTCACCGCTTACGAGCAGCGCGTGCCTCTCCTCCTTCTCGATTTCGCATACCGCCATACATCCTCTGTTCTGAGCGATGCCCTCCACCTCTCTGGTGACCCATATGTTACGCAAGCGGGCTCCAAACCATCAGCAAACGCCGGCGCCATCTCAGCACCAGCAGGCGACGCCGCGGTGACAGCCAACGCCGTCAAGCTTGCCATTGCAGCCCGACTCAGCTATCAATTCCGTGGAGGAAACGCCGGTGGAGGCATAAGCAAAGAATACATGCAGGAGCTTGCGCGCGAGCGCAACAAGGTGGCACTACCAAAGATCGTACCAAGCGAATGGGGTGTTCGACTACCCAGCGAGCGGTTCGTACTGAGTGGAACTAGCTGGGGTCTTAAGGACGTTTGGGATGAGGACGATGATGAAGAGATGGACCAAGGGGGCGATGCCATGGAGGGTATCGAGGGGCCTGAACCCGAGGACGTTGGTGGAGATGGTGTGGAAGGTGGTACTGTTGAGGACATGTTCGGTGAGGATGTCGATGAAGAAATGGCAGAGGAGGGTTAGGTGCCCGTCGTGCCACCCGTCGGAAATGCATAAACTGGAACAATGTGAATGGTGTTAATGGCGTTTGGAACAATCTGGTTAACGGGCAGTGGACGTTTATTCTACGAGGCTATGGAAAGGCTGCCCCAGCATGAAGAGGTTAGCCTTGCATAGGTGAACAGTCGCGAGAAATCATCAGAAGCATTTGACTATTTATGCCCTCGGGTTGAGCTAAACTTAGAGAATCATCAGCTTTCTGACCCCTGCTCTCTGCTCCAGCGATGATCTGCGTTAACGATTTACGGGGGCAGCCAATGAAGGGTACTTTTTCAGATGCAGACTGCAGTCCATGCTTAAAATCGCACAAGATCAAATACAGGAGAACATACAATCAATACACAATTATCACAACTCCGTGTTACCTAGTATGAACAGAGGAAATCTTATGGTACACTAGGCCTGTAAACGGTATCTCATACACTCTATACCCTGGTTTCGATTTTCACAACTCCACTGGCCCTCTATAACTTAAAACTTGGGCTTCATGGTGTTGCGAAGTCTCTGGTAGTCAAAGAGACCCTCAATGGTTCCCACAGCACTGACAGCAATATCACGGTCCCAAAGTTTTCGGTTGGCGAAATCCATAATGTCCTTCTCGGTAATGGCGTCAATCTTGCGCTCAATCTCGTTAGGAGCCATGCGGCGGCCAGTGGTGACGAGCTGACGGCCAATGTCCTCAGCGACAGCGGTGGTGCCATCGAGAGACAGGAGGATGGAAGCCTTGAGCTGAGCCTTGGCACGCTCGGTCTCAGAGGCACTGACGTTGGTGCAGAGACGCATCCACTCACGGATAGCGAAGTGGACGAGATCGTCAACTCGGTCAGGCTTGTCGGAAACGAGGTAGATACCCCACAGACTGAAACAAGTTAGTTATAGTGAAATCAAAACCGCGCTGTAAGAACCTACCCAGTGTCGTTGTAGCTGGTGGAGAAGCTCATGAAGCTGTTGGCAAGATCGTGCTTGTGGACCCAGCCGCTGAGCTTGCTGCCCTGGTGGGGAGCCTGGCCAACAGCCTTGTCGTAGTTACCAACAATAGCTTGAGCAACGAGAGCAGTGAAATAGTCCTCGGAGTTCCAGCTAACACCCTCGACGGCGAGAGCGATGTTAGCAGTGGGCATGTTATCATCTCGGACACGGACGTCAGAGCCCATGAAGTCAGCCTTCTGCTTGGAGCGGAGGTAGGCGCTGGTCTGGGGGCCGCTGCTGGGAAGACCGGAGAAGTGCTTCTCAGCGAGCTGAACAAGCTGCTCGTGGGGGATACCACCGGCACCAACAAGAACCATGCGGTCAGCAGTGTAGTTGTTCTTGATGTAGTCGGTAAGCTCGGTTCGGGTGATGTCGCGGATGTTCTGGCGAGGGCCGAGGATGGTGCGGCCCAGGGGCTGGTGCTGGAAAGCAGTGGCGTGGAGGTGGTCGAAAACGACCTCCTCAACCTGCTTCTCGACCTCCTCGGACTCGCGGAGGATAACGTCGCGCTCACGCTCGATAGCGGACTGCTCGAGCTTGGAGTTCTGGAGAATATCGGAGAGAATATCGACACACTGGGGAACATCAGAGTTGAAGGCCTTGGCGAAGTAGACGGTGTTCTCGCGCTGAATAAACGTTAGCATCATTCAATCCCCATATCCCTTCATCCGACTGACCGAAGTGTAAGCGTTCAGGTGACCACCCATGTTCTCAATCTCCAATTCCAATTGCTGCTGAGTTCGCTTGGCGGTACCCTGGTCACATTGTTAATGGTGAATCTCGGCCAATTGATGGGTTGTCGAACCTTGAAAGCCAGATGCTCAAGAAAGTGGGCGGTACCGTTGTTCTCATCAGTCTCAGCTCGGGAACCGGCATCGATCCAGACACCGACGGTCGACGTTTGCGCGAAGGGCGAGTGCTCGGTAGCGACCTGGTGATAAAGAATGTCAGGAGCATGTTCCGAAAGTCAATTGGCCTCGTGCGATAATGCTTACAGTCAATCCATTCTTAAGAGTTGTAGTCTGAGTCTTGCCGACGGTAGAGGGAGTGGCAAAGCCTCGTGTGAAAGGAACGGCGGCCGAAAACCCAGCACGGTTTCGCAGACCTCGCGAGAGGTTCAAAGCCAGTCTCCGGGACGCCATGACGCAGGTTTGGAAGGTCGACGCTGAATTGAGTGGTTTGATGAAATCTTTCGATCTGGCTCGGCTAGAAGCTTTACTGAGATAATTTGCAGCCTGAACAATAAGGCGGACTGATTAGTCATTCCGACCGTCTCCGAATCACAGCAGCCGGCTTGACGATCTACTCCAATGAGAAGCGCTCATTACTAACCACTTCCAACCCCGTTCTGGCTCCACTATGTCCAACGCCTACCTGTTTTCGTCTCTGTACTTGTATGCTTCTATGTTCTATGACAGAACTTCAATATAAACATACATGACTGCATCACCCAGTATCGAAACCGTTTGCTGCTGTGATTACATAATTGTTGCAGTTTGATATCAATCTTCGAGAATTTACCGCAAGTGTACTTCACGGGCGTTTTCTGTACTCAATTCGCTAAATATACGCATCTCTACTTAAAGTCTGCTCATATCACTCTTATTTCAACTGCAATGCCGTCTGACGATTACAACTTTGGCGACGTCTTTCAGAAAATCTACGTCGCTAAACAGAAACCTCCTCCGACTCCGGTTCATGAGAATATGAAAGTTGTTCTGCAGAGCTTCCCGCCTCTAGGGCAAGTAACCTCAGTTCGAGGACAAAGTATCACCCTAACCACTGTTCTTGAGATACCCAAGTCTCGTGGTAGCGAGTCCTGGGAGGTCTCAGCATGGCATTCCGTAGATGATTCAGCCTGGAAAGATGTGCTCCTGTTCTCTATTCAGGAAGCGTCGGTCCCTCAAACTTTACAAGCATTGGATGACTCTATGTCTCGTTTCTATTTCTCTTCAACCATTTCATTTGAGGCTTCGCTCAAGTTTACGCTCAAGTTTCGTCACAGTCCGGATGCCGATTGGAGATGGATCCGTGATGAACAAGGTCTCAATGATGGATTAATTGTCAACACTCCTGTTGGACATTCATCCAATACCTTGTCCGATCTCATACCTGATATCAACTCTAAGGATTGGACAATTAAACCACATCTGAGTCAATCACCCCGAACTTCACTATGGTCGCTGGAGACAGTCGTTGCGTCTGCAAATGGAGATGATTCAACTTACAGGGACGTTTCGATCGGTACTCCTTTTGGTACTTTTGCGAGGTGAGTATCATCAACGGATTTAATAAACTATCCAAATCTTCAACATCCACCTCCTCTGACCGGGCATAGGTGGTTCTCTCTTGTCCGGTTGTGGTCACCATGGCTTGCTCCTCGACATGGCAAATCGCATTTTTCCCTCGATAAAGATGGAGTACTTTGTTGTTTCTTGAGTCCACAAGGCAAAAGTCTTGTGTTTCTTGCTGTTGGCGGCATTGGTCATGTTCTGCCAGTCTTCCGAAGCGAACCAGATGGGAAAATTCAGGTTCATGTGCGTACCCGTGACGTGGCTTTCATATTTTTGCGCTTCTTCTGACTACCCAGGCCCGGAACGACGGGCTTTCTGACGAGACTGCCACTATCCTTGTTTCCGAGGGCGACGATTTCGAATGTGCTATGGCCTCAGTAATGTACCATGCTAGAAATCTGGTCTCAGTCACAAAGCGGGCCAATGACGAATGGTCCAACGAGCTTTCTGCTTTGGTAGACGACTTCAAACCAGAGTGGCTAGAGCACTGGTTTGATGGACTCGGATTCTGTGTGTTCTTGTTTCTATTCATGTTCGGAAAACAGACTGACATAATGTCGTAATACAGGTACATGGAACGCCCTTGGGCAGCAACTCACAGACCAGAAGATATTCGATGCCCTCGATAAATTAGGCGAGCACGACATCAAAGTCTCGAGTCTAATCATCGATGATAACTGGCAGTCGATTGACTACCAAGGTCCCAGTCAGTTTCAGTACGGCTGGAAGGATTTTGAAGCCGAGCCCAAGGCTTTCCCTCAAGGTTTGAAGACTACTGTATCCCATATTCGAAAGAACCACCCTCATATTCAGCATATCGCTGTATGGCATGCGCTTCTGGGGTATTGGGGTGGTATTGCCCCCGATGGAAAGCTTGCCAAAACATACAAGACTGTCGAGGTTATGAGAGAGGACGCTGACCGTCGCAATCTTCCTCTGGGTGGTAAAATGACTGTCATCGCCCTGGAGGATGTCAACCGATTTTACAATGATTTTTATAGATTCCTCTCGGATGCTGGAGTCGATGCTGTCAAGACAGATGCTCAGTTCATGATTGATACATGGATCGAGGCTTCTCCTCGTCGAGACCTCATCAACGCCTACCTTGAAGCTTGGACTATCTCGACTCTGCGTCACTTTAGTGCAAAGGCCATATCTTGTATGTCCCAGTTTCCTCAAGCTCTCTTCCACTCTCAGATGCCTACGAATCGACCCACGATTTTGGTTCGCAACTCAGACGATTTCTTCCCTGAGATACCCGCGTCGCACCCATGGCACGTATGGACAAACGCACACAATGCCATCTTTATGAGTTATCTCAACGTACTTCCCGACTGGGATATGTTCCAAACTGTCCACGAGTATTCCGGATTCCATGCTGCGGCTCGATGTGTCAGTGGAGGACCTATCTACATCACTGATGTTCCTGGTGAACATGATATGGATCTGATCGGACAGATGACGGGCCTCACTCCTCAGGGAAAGACAGTTATTTTCCGGCCCAGCTCATTGGGAAAGACTGTGGACCCTTATATCGGATATGATGATGATTTGCTTCTAAAAATAGGAAGTCATCATAGTAAGAGCTGCTCTGTTTATCGAATGGCCAGTTGAACTAATCGATTCGCAGGAGCTTCACATACAGGATATCCCATCTTGGGAGTCTTCAATATCTCTTCCGGGCCGCTAACTGAACTTGTTCCTCTCTCAAACTTTCCTGGTGTAGCTCCGGGTCACTATGTGGTTCGCGCCCATACAACAGGCAAAGTTTCGCAGCCGACAACACTTGAAGGGTCTGGTTCCTTGTTTACAACTTTGTTGCCTGTCCGAGGGTTCGAAATACTCTCTGCGTTTTCATTAACGACTCTATCTAGCACTAAGCACGGTGACGTTTTTGTCTCAAACTTGGGTTTGTTGGGCAAAATGGCAGGTGTCGCGGCAGTCATTATGAACGATATCACACAGGAGCGTCATAATAGTCGTGTTTTGCTGGTTACGCGCATCAAGGCATTCGGCATACTGGGTGAGTGGAACTCGACTGTTTACCTACTATCATCTCACATTTGCTTAGGTATCTACATATCTGAGCTTCCTAACCTAACCATTGAGAGGGATTTCTTGATCACCATACAGGAAAAAGTGATACCTTTGCACACAGTGGCTATTTCAACAGTCGACAAGCATGTACTTGAGATCGACACTGGAAAAGCGTGGAAGGATATGGGTCTTGAAAGTCGATGGAGCAATGACGTTGAGGTGAAAGTGCACTTTGGTCTTTGAGACTATTCGCCGTTGACTCTGTAGCGACAAGTAACACTTAGGAATGGTAGAAGCTTAAGAATATAAACTTGATTGTTGTGTAATTGAGTATGCCGCATAAAGAAATGGGCCTGAATTCAACATCTTGAATTGGTGGCAGGTGCATCGCATAAAAACCGGTACTGATTTAGTAGCTGACAGAAATATTAAATCAGCTTTATTACTAAGTATATACCCTAAGAGCGTGCTAATATTTCCGTCTGATCTGTATAAAGTGCCTGTTGTTTCTACCGAGGTGAATCTACACGATTTTCAAAGTAATATTGACTTCGTTACTGACTACATAGTAGCTATGAGTTGTAATTTCTAGAGTTCATGCAAAAACCATATTCACGCCCATAACAACCGCATCTATCAAGGCTTGGTTACAATAAATGAACATATTTGATCAGTAACAATATCTTGACAAATCTATCACTTAGAAAACTTGATAGAGGATAAGGTACCTGTCAAAGGTTGAGTGTAGGGTAACTCCATTTTCGGGCATCAAGAAACCACAAAATGTTAGTCAGCGAGCAGGAAAAACTTGCAGGAGTGATGGAGGAGAAAAAAATAAGCATATGCCCCACTTGCCACTGCAGAAACTAGCTTTGATTGGGTGTTTACAAAAAAGAGAAGGAACTGCCCCTCCATTATCGGCGTCATCCCAGGGTCCCGCGTTCCCATAAAAAAGTTTTTGTGTCGGCACCACCAATTCTTTTCTTCTTTCTTTCTTTCGGGAAGAAGCCGTCTATCAATCTTAGCAGTCGATAAAGGCCAGAGCTTGCTCATCGACTCGTCTCGTCTTCGACCTCATTTTTCTTTGATTCCTCTTTTATAGTTGCCAATCATGTCTGCCTCAGTGCTCGACCACACCAAGGCCCTTGAGGTTCTCAAGGAGTACAAGCAAAGGGATGGCCTCGACATCCACGAGCTTATGGACACAACCAAGCATGGTGGTCTGACCTACAACGACTTCCTGCTTCTCCCTGGCTACATTGGCTTCGCTGCCTCTGAAGTCACTCTTGATTCGCCCATTACCAAGCGCATCACCCTCCGAACACCCTTCGTCTCGTCTCCTATGGACACTGTCACGGAGGACGAGATGGCCATCCACATGGCTCTCCAGGGTGGTCTTGGTGTTATCCACCACAACTGCTCACCTGAGGCCCAGGCCGACATGGTCCGTAAGGTCAAGCGATACGAGAACGGTTTCATCAACGACCCTATCGTCATTGACCAGAACACCACTGTTGGTGAGGCCAAGGCTCTGAAGGAGAAGTGGGGTTTCGGTGGTTTCCCAGTCACTGGTAAGTTACAATTACAACCAACTCCATCTCACACCTGGTTGCATGATTATACACCCTTTCATATAACTTTCGTTCCACCGTTAGACAATTGTCAATGTGGAGAAACTATACTATGAACAACCACTTCACATCAATTTTTCATGGTCTCATTGCCCCGCACAGGAATAATAGGCTAACTGAAAATCCCAGAGGATGGCAAGCTTGGATCCAAGCTTGTTGGTATTGTTACCAACCGAGACCTTCAGTTCGAGGAGGACCTTGACCAGCCTGTCTCCAATGTCATGGTTAAGGACCTTGTCACTGCTCCTGAGACCGTCACTCTCCTCGAAGCCAACAAGATCCTTTCCAAGTCCAAGAAGGGCAAGCTCCCTATCGTCGACAAGGACTTCAACCTCGTTTCCATGATCTCTCGTTCCGACTTGACCAAGAACCAGCATTTCCCCAATGCTTCCAAGCTTCCCGATAGCAAGCAGCTCCTCTGTGCTGCTGCTATTGGTACTCGCCCTGAGGACAAGCTTCGTCTCAAGAAGCTGGTTGAGGCCGGTCTCGATATCGTTATCCTGGACAGCTCCCAGGGTAACAGTATGTACCAGATCGAGATGATCAAGTGGGTTAAGAAGGAGTTCCCCGACATCGATGTCATTGGCGGAAACGTCGTGACCCGAGAGCAGGCTGCTTCTTTGATCGC
The DNA here is from genome assembly GCA_013618295.1 of Fusarium armeniacum. Lineage (NCBI taxonomy): Eukaryota > Fungi > Ascomycota > Sordariomycetes > Hypocreales > Nectriaceae > Fusarium > Fusarium armeniacum. The sequence goes on along the minus strand of JABFER010000164.1, from coordinate 150,043 downwards.
TGCTGGTGTTGATGGTCTCCGAATTGGTATGGGCAGTGGTTCCGCCTGTATCACACAGGAGGTTATGGCTGTCGGCCGTCCTCAGGCTGCTGCCGTCTACAGCGTCAGCCGATTCGCTGCTCGCTTCGGTGTTCCTTGTATCGCTGACGGTGGTATTCAAAATGTTGGCCACATCGTCAAGGGTCTTGCCCTTGGTGCCTCTACCATCATGATGGGTGGTCTCCTGGCTGGTACCACTGAGTCTCCCGGTACTTCTTTCGTCTCTCGCGAGGGTAAGCTTGTCAAGGCTTACCGAGGCATGGGCAGCATCGACGCCATGCAGGACAAGAAGGCCGGCAACGGTAGCAAGGATAGCCAGAAGAGCAACGCTGGAACTGCTCGTTACTTCTCTGAGGGTGACAGCGTTCTGGTCGCTCAGGGTGTTTCTGGTGCCGTGGCTCACCGAGGGTAAGTTTTATCATATCCTGAATTGAATCGAGAAACGCTAACATGATTCATAGATCGATCCAGAAGTTCGTTCCTTACCTCGCTGCCGGTCTCAAGCACTCTCTTCAGGACAGTGGCATGACCAGCTTGTCTGGCATGCACCACTGCGCTGAGGTTGGTGAGCTCCGATTCGAGCTCCGCACAGCCAGTGCTCAGCTGGAGGGCAATGTGAACATGGAGTCTTATGAGAAGAAGCTTTACGCGTAATGACATATTGAAAAATGATAGGACGACGAAGGATTGGGATAGGGAAAAAAATGGGCTGGTTTATTTTACATGCAATCACTTGCATTGGGGATTTGGGCACAAGATTCGGAAGGGTTTCATCGGGATGAGGATAAAAAGAGCCTCGATAAACTGTAGATCTGAATAGGCGTTTGTCCAACCATTAGAGGTGCGACGCGGGCGTTTTGCTGTCTGACTGTCTGAACAAATCGACAGAGGCAGAGGTCATGAATGAAAATTTTATTGATACCCTCAGGATACTGAAGTGCTGCCGGTCAGTTTGAGCTGTGATTTGAGTGAAGCGGAAACCCAATAGGGCATAAACGGGCATGTTATTCAACGATCATATCAAGATATTATTAGCCGCTTGTATCTTAGGCAACTCGTATCCTCAAGGTCTGATCTTGTGCGAATCCGAAAGTCATGCAGAATGGAAATCACCGAAACATCGAGCGCACAGACGGTAATACCAAAGTCAGGCCATGTACTAAAGAGGAAGGCAAGCGGAAACTCACGAACAAGGGTGTCTCCAGCGGAAGCTGAAAGTTTTAGAGTTTCGTTGCTACCTTAGATAGTTACAGCATCAACCCTCGTATCAACTCGGTTCAGTCAACTACGCAGTTCGTAGACAAAACAGAGGCGAGTATGATGCTTCTCGATTCAATATCAGGAGAATGATCTTCTCACTGAAACAAAAAAAATATTTATTATGAATAATTAAAAAGAGATCATGACGGTCTTTATCACTGGGTATAATCCATTAGCGTACCCGTCCACGCTCAGAGCCTATTCACATGCTAGCTTATTACCCGCAGCCGCTTTCTCACATGCCTTCGCTTTTTCTTTTTTATGTGTCATGCTGGTGGTACATGCTTTCATTCCAATCCATCCTTCCCCTGCTCAGATAGCGTATTTAATTAATACTGGGGCTGAGGCTGGTGAGGATTGTAAGTCTGCTGAGGTGGAGGGAAGGATCCTTGAGGCTGAGGAGACTGGTAGCCTTGCTGGTGTTGATGTTGAGGAAGCTGATAATCAGGCTGAGGAACCTGCTGCTGAGGGCTGGGCTTCTGATCCTGGTATTGCTGAGGCTGAGGCTGGGCAGTTGGCATATGCATGCCCTCCTTCTGAGCCTGGTAGCCCTGCGTGATAGGGCCATGTGAAAGACGAGCCTTGACCTCGTTGTCTTGCTGGATAAGAGCGCAGCAAAGACACCAGTAACTCACGCAGCAGTCACTCATGCCGCTACCCTTGATGCCGAATCGCTCACGGATTTCTCCACGCTTCATCATGGAGTAACTAAGAATCGCATGTCAGTTGACGGCTCGAAGGACATATTTGGTATAAACTCTTACATCCAACCACAGCCGGTAACACATTGGATGGCGGTGAAAATAAGAGTATCGCTGTTGCAGGTATCGGCAGTTTGCATTGTAGGGTCTCTCATGCGGTCAGAAGTTTTACCCAACACTATAACGAGGACTGTCAGTCTTGCGATTATGCCAAGATCTCCTGATGCAGGAACATACAAATGCAGGGACAGAAAGTGCTGAGCAGGCAAGAGTCGCATGGCGAGCAATTGCAAAGGTTGCTCTGCCATTCCTGATTCTGGACGTTAGGTCCCTGGGAGTATTGCTGAGCCATTGTGATTGATGCGTGAGTTGATTGACAATTGACGATTGATGGCCGGAATCAAGTAATTAGAGATGTAGTATACAAGCCAAGGAGAAATGTGCACAGGTTAAGGAGAGAAGGGAGAGAGGGAAAGGAAACCTTCCGAGACTCGATGGACGAAGACAGCACCTTATTATTAGACGAACTCCTACGGACAAACAATCTGACAATCGTCTCGTCTCGGCACGGCAATCGCCTTTCGTTTCAGTCCGGGCGTGTCACAGCCCCAGCTCCTAAAAGCTTCAGCTCTAAGCCTCCGTGTTCACTAGGGCGCCCTTCATTTCAATCCATGATAGACAGGCAGGGTCAGATCAGTAGCGGAGTCAAGCTCTAAGCCAGCTGATGCATCTAACCCGAAATGTATCACAGGGAAAACATTTTTTTTTTGTTACCAGAAGGAGCAGTGTCTGGCACAGTGTTGACGCTACCTCAAATTGGCTGTTCAACTTGCACAACTCTGCACGAAGCCGGCAAGCAGGGTGCCGTACATGAAGCTCAACAAGGTATTGCTGAAAAGACAATTCAGCCCAGCTCTACTTTAGCGTCCTAGGGCTGACATGATTGCAGGGGGTAATGCTGGCAGAAGGACGCCCGAGGCCCCCTACAGTGTCTGGAGCGTGTCATCCTTGGTAAGGATCCGAGGGAACTTTGCAGCGTGCAGAAGATCACCTCCACCACCTCGAGATTAATACAGCTCAGGTCGGTTAGTTTTCAAATAGCTTGTCAGGAGATACTGTAGCGATCAGCAGTGCAGCCAGCGAGCACAATCTGTCCAGTTGGAATTGAGGGAGTCAAAGACAACTCTCAGGTCAGGCTTTCACGGGTCAGCCTAGACAAAGTTCGGCTACCATTGCGAAGATTGTAGCGTTGTGGTATTCTTAGAAAAGAGGAACAACCCTTTCAGAACGTTCCTAACCAATCACATAATTGTAAACAGGACTTGAGTTAGTTCTTGAATTAGACGGGAGAATTTGGTCGGTTCGAAAATGATGTCCATATCCAGTCGGGGTTTTATCCCCAAGATTGTCATTCGATCTTATTAGCTCTTACAGCCATGTACAGGAAGTTGAATTGATCTTGTTATTCTTTCGTTACACAGCAGGATAAGTCTGTGATACGAAGTTGTCAACAAATGTAACATAACACATCCATTACTACCTCTCGTAGTATAGAGATGGATGTCAACGTCCAGGCTGGTGAGCTCGTGAGTCGTCAACCTTTTTTGCGGTCGTTGGTCGACTGAGTATCACATAGTCGGGTACCACCACCTTTCCTCCTCTTAGTTTCCTCTCCCTTGGGGAGTAATCGTCCTTTGTGAACCCCATTTTCTCGTAGAATTTGAGCGCAGATTTGTTACTCACAAAACATGTGAGCATGGCCTTTTCGATACTTGGTATATTCTCTGCGACGTCCATGTAGTAACCCATGAGCTGTTTGCCTAGCCCAGTTCTTTACCCAATGCCTGTTAGCCTAACGGTCTCGCATATTCTCTAGATGGTTCACTCCGTCAAATACCGCTGGTGTATCGATAGACTCCCGTTGGATTGCGGAATGATGCATAGAAAATTGGCTGACTTACCCTTGCAGTTCCGGTTTCAAGTGAATCTCATAACAGTAAATCACAGCTTCTTGATTCTCAAATGTGGGCATAAAAGATGTAAACCCTTTTATAGTGCCTTGTCCGTCTTTTACCAAGATGTATCTGAGATCTGGCGATCGCATCTCCTTTTTCTTTGTAGCCGGATGCCACCCAAGCGATGAGTTGCGATAGTCTGCACCGCTTGTCTCATCTACCAAGTTGTAGCATGCTTCCAGGTCTCCTTCACTCATACACGTAGGCCGTACAAGACTCAGGGCAAACGTTGTTTCGTTTTTGGGGTGTTTCCATTCTGACCAACCATCACTACAACACATATGTCACCAATTGATCCAAACACACTCCACGTATTCATCAAGACTTACCTTGGTTTTAGATACTGTGTAAGGAACTCATCGTCTGAGACCTTGTTGGCGATTTCGATTGGATTTTCTGTCTTTTTTCGTCTTCTTCCTACTAGTCTCTTTGGTTCTTTCGTATCACCTGTATCCGTCATTCTGGTAACTGGAAACACGTTACGATGGAAGACAGATAAAGAAGAAAAAAGTATTCTAACAACAAATGTAATGAATTGGGTCTTTCTCAACACGGCCGTACCTGCCACTAACAACTTGTTGGACCCAGGAGCGCTTTCCTTCTGTGGACAAACCAGACCCGTTCGATAGCCGAGGTTCGTCCGACACGATGTGAAATCACCAGTTGAAGCTTTTCATCATCATTATCACTACAAATCTCGCGTGATGAACAAATTTGCTATTTTACAACCGAAGAGGTAGTAACCGGTGGAATGGTTCTCACCACTCGTCTGCTGGCTTTCAGCCGTGGCTATGCCACCACCCGCGCAGGCGGTTCTCGTCTCAAGCCTACACTAAGTCTCGACCAGGTATGTTGTTGGTTTAAGTCTGGTGTCTCGACAAACGAAATTCTGATGGAGTAAAATAGTTCATTCAAAGAGGTCGAGTCTTGGCATTCTACCGGACTATTTTGCGCGGTACAAAAAAGATTCCTGACCCTACAACAAGAGCAGAGTCTCGAAGATACGCCCGTGATGAATTCGAGAGACGCCGCAATGTGGCAGACTCTGTATGTTTCACTCCCTTCCTTCACATCTTGATAGTACAACTGACCGAATCCACCACCGCAAAAGGCACACGTTCGTTATCTCCTCTCAGTTGGCAAGACGGAATGGGAAGGCATGGAGAGGTATATCGATGGTATGTAGCGCAGCAAAGTTGTAATTGGTTATAGTTGTAGTTGTACATGACGGACAAACCTCCAGTCCTCCCTCGCGCGATGTATCGTTCTTCTTTCTCAACCTCCCAGAAGGATATTTCAAGGCTCCCAGTGAAGCTTCGCAAGAAAAACTTAGGAAACGTCCAATGTCTTTTGCTCGTTCTATCACGCATGGGGTGTGTATCTCGCCGTCCTCCCGTCTAGAATTTGACCAATCCTGCAATTCGTTGAATATTATCGTACACTTTCCTCCCGTATCTCGTAATTGGCATTTTTGTTTTGTTTTAACCTTGTCGTTGTTTGTGTCGAGGGTTCGCCTTGCAGATGATGTACAAGTGTCCGTTATGTCGCTTGCCGGCCTTCCTTCGAACGACCTGAAAGAGTGTGAGCCTTTGACCGAGTCACAAAGAAGACCCGAAGCATCTGAGCTAGAGATAGCCTCCTTGATTGGTCCCTCTCACCTTGCAGTGCTCGCATCGCTTCTTGACCGAACTTTGGACCTTCATGCCTCGAGTCTGCTGCATCAAACCGTTTCCGAGAGCTCGCGAGATGGGTGTTGTCGCTGGGCTGGCGAAAAGCGACCAGGGGCCGCGAGTTGCAAAAGCCCCCAGGGCATTGCTCGGAGTCAATGACCTCGCTGACAGCGTGAGAGTGCGGAGAAAAGAGGCCATCGTGGTTTACTTTGGCGGACGGTGACGACGACTCTGAGCAAAGGTTGTATTCAAGGACCGTTGAGGTTTGCTCCATGAGCCGGATCGTCGAATCACGTGCCATACACTCACCCCAGAATCCACTTTTCTTGTCTCTCAATCAACGTCTTATCCATGGCCAACCTTAGGGTATCAGAAAAGTTGGATAAGACTCCTAGGTTACATGTTCTCGAATCCTCAAGCTTATCTAAGAGGTTAGCTAGGCGATTCAAGACATCACAAGTTAAAACACCCAAAACACTAGCACAGTGAGACTTTCATGTAAAACACTTCATTCAACTACCTTTCTTGAGTACGTATCAGAGGTTATCTGGCTACCTTTCTAGTTGCCATTACAATTAATGTACCCTTGTCTCTCACTGAACCTTACCAAAGGTTTCAAAATCCATTATCAAAACCACAGTCCATCCTGGGGACAACAAAATCCTTCCGTTATAGCAGACCCATTCGTCTATTGCCAAATTCATCAAGTGTCGACAAAAATCATTCTCAACCCTCATTGTTCTTTACCAGAACCCATCCTTCACCTTGCCATTAGGTGTCCAGATGTCGTCACCAGGATGCTCGTAAGGACCGAGGGCGTCCTTGAACGGTTCATCTAGAGTCCTGTACATGTCTACAGCAGTGCTGAAGGTGTGTGTACACTTGACGGGGCTGCGGTGGCGAGCAAGCTGAGCGCCCTGGTGCTCGTCATAGTGGTTGGGGGTACCGATCTCGTTAACCATACGAACCAGAGTAGACTGCAGAGTGCGAGTTCGTAGATGGGGGAAAGTTCGCATGTAGAGTGCGAGGGATCTCTCCGTGTCAGCAATCAGGGCCGCATCTCGGGCCTTTTGTCGCAGACCATCTGCCTTCAAAAGAGTAGTCAAGGTAGGCAAGCCCTGAACACTGTCGCAGTGATGTTTACGGTCGCGGACGAACTCAATTTCGTAATCTGGCTGGTGAAAATCTCCGTTTGGCAAAAGAACCTGTAAAGGGATTGGAGCTCGCTCGACCTTGGCACTCTTGAACCGAACCAGGTCACATCCATCGGCAAGAACAGGAGCATCAATGTTGAAGTCCGTGGGGTTCCAGTCAGGGTAGAAACCGGTCATGATGTCCCTGCTCCAAACTTTCTGATGGTCCTCCTCCTCGTCCAGCTTTTCGCGCAGAATGCATCCTGCACAAGTCAACGATTCAGGTCGACTGTAGAGCGGAGGGGAGTAGCCAAAGAATTCGGACAAAAATTCGTAGCCACATGAGGAGCAGAACAAGAGTTGTTTACCCATTTCCATGAGGTAGTACTTGGGATAATCGCGTTTCAGTGACACGAGACCACTTCGTACAGCTTTGAGCAAGTCGTACATGGCTTGCTTGATAGCATTCTTGTCCTTGAACTTGGCGGCCTTCAAATCGAGAAGGCGATAGAGGCCATCTAGGAAGGTGAACACCTTGCCGGGCACCATGGGAATGTTAGATAGGTACGTCATAAAAGCTGCGTCCTCGTCCATTAGGAGCCCAATCTTCATTTTGCGGGACTTGAGAACGGCGAGCATGACGATGGCAAGAACACCTCGTTGGAAAACTTCGTTGTTTCCGCCCTTCCAAGAATATCCGTAAGTCTCAAACTCGCCTTGAGACTTGTAGGGCATGCCTGCGTGGTATCGTGGATAGAAATCGAGAGATTCAACGCGGGGGAGACCTTGCTTATCTCGCTCAAGGTTGACTTCATGGATGAGGTCAAGCAGGCAGATGACGTCTCCCAAGTGTAACATGGGACACTCGTAAATGCCAATCATCTTAACATGAGGGCATGCTCGAAGGATTATAGCAATCAATCGGCGATCAAGGAGAGGTGCCTTGTGGAAGTGTAGTACTTCGATAACATTGCTACGCTTAGCGATGGCAAAGACTAGAGAAAGAGTCAGCGTGTAATCACTATAATGGGAAGCAAGGTGACTTACGAAAATGCATGGTCTGCGTGAGAGCAACTTGCTTTGACATGTTAAACTCTTGCTCAGGCGCTGGGTCGACGGTTTGTTTAAGAGCGTTCATAAGGTCTTCCTGTGCTGGGATCGACCGCGCCATCTTGACGATGTTTTTGTGATATCCGTAGTTACCGAGGATGTGCAAGACTTGCTCATCTTCTTCCTCGTCACGCTCGGCATCGTAGCCGTAAGGCGACGTTAGGCCACACTCTTGTTGGATGAAGAGCACGAGATTGCGAATGTTGGTGCGAGACTCGTGCTCCTCGATTCGGAGTTGGGACAAGCGTCCAAGGCCGTGGTTGAATTCCTTCTGAGTACCTTCAGGGTTGACACAAAGGAAGACCGAAGATCCGGTGGGAGTCTCGTGGTAGCTGGCAGTAGTGAAGTCCCAAACAGCCATGCCTTTCGAGAGCTTGGCCCATCCAAGGGGAAATGCCTTTGAGAATGACTCAAGCTGCTTCATACCTTGAGAGGCAAGCATCTTTCCAAAGATCAGACCATATGTCTGCTCACTGTCTACGATCCCAAAGAGGCTCGAAGTCTTGATGGTGGTCAGCTCGGAGGGGTCCTTTGTCAAGTCATGACCAGTGACATTGATCAGTAATTCTCGAGACTGGACATAGGTGCCTTGAAAATGGGCAGGCTTGCCCTTGTTGGCCTTGAGGAATTCATCCCGCGAAGCCGCTCGCTTCTCGTTCTCCTTGAGCCTCGAGTTGAAATCCTCGAGGACTTCGGTGATTGATTTACTAGTTACCAAAGGATGGTAGCCATGCTTCTCAAGGCGTTTACAAGCCTCTTCTGAGTCATACTTGCGGATGACTTCTTTCTCTTCTTGGCTGGAGCCAGGTCGGGAATAGGTGTTGAAGACGACAGTTCTGTTGGGGTTCAAGAACTCATGTGCCTGGGGACGGGGTCCCATGCCGGTTTTGTTTCGTCTACCCATCTCTTTAAAAGACGTTTGTAAGTATACAAGATTTGGGCAAAGGAAGTAGCAGCGTATGAGATGTACTGATGATAAAGTGAGATGGAAATGAGGTGGGAATACACGAAGAATAGTGATAGGGAAGAAAAAAGCAACGTCTGTCTGTGTATGTGTGGAGGATGATAAGGGAGTGGGAGGCTGGCAATGTTTTATAGTGAACAAACGATGAATGCAGGTCGCGTTTGTATATGAGGAGGGGTCAAAGAAAGGTGCAATAAACGTATGAAAAAATCGTACTCACTAAAAACAGTACCAATCCTGGTACATTCCAAGACAATTGGGTATCAGGAGGAAGACGAAAATTGAATAGGGAATAGATATAGCGAAGTTCCAAAGAGTCTGTGTGTAGGCAGAGTAGAGTAGAGTAGGTGCAAGAAATAAGAGTACGGTTCTAGATGGGTAAACAGTCAGCACCGGAATATGCCACGCAGTGGAGTGGAGGGGAGCAGAGGGCAAAGTGAAGACGAGCGTGCGATGTTATCTTCAAAGCAGAAATGAAGGAGAAGAATATGACGGTGGTGTTGGAGAGGAGGAGGAGGAGGAGGAGGAGGGATAGCGGAATGACAGTGATGCCAAGATGATAGCCTACCTCCAAAGAAGAGATGTCGTGATGTTTGTACTAATAGAGCCTCTAAGTCAAGATCGGGGAGGATGCTCTTTGATGATGATGTTATGTAGGAGATAGAAAGACGAGATAAAAGAAAGAGGAAGGAGAAGAGCTCAAGTAGGTGACAAAATCGCGAGGCCACAGTGATTCACTGACCTATTTCCAACGCTCAGCCTTGGCTGCACTGCAGATTCAGGAGAGGAGTGGAGGAGGAGAGAAGAGAAGAGGGGGAGAAGAAGAAGGAGAGAGAAAAGCTTTTAGAGTGCTGTCACGCGGCAACGATGGAGCAGCTGCAGAACGGGAACCACTGACTGGGCAGCCAAGCAAAAGCCGAGCTGCAAAGATGGTACGCAGGCAAGTATATAGAGAGGCACTGCTAACCAGCTGGAACATGTCCAAAAGATATTGCGTAGTGTGTTTGCGAGTGAATAAGGAGTGCCTGTGTGTATATTATATTGGCTTCTGGCTGGATAGATAAAAAGGGGTTGCCTCTGGAACTCGATAATCATGAGCAAAGTGTTGAACATGGCTATTATTACTATACACTTAACGCTTCTTGTTCGACCAAATGTGCTTGTTTCGTTGTTCTAAAGTCGTGGCACTGGCGGTTGTTGCTTGCCAGTGACCCTCTATAATGCAGTGCATGATTTCAGGGGACTTCGGTCGCGAGCAAACAACTACTATACACAACCACACTCTCGAGTTCTCTTACTCGTACATCAGTTTACAAACTATCACAAGTAGACTTGTATCGTCAGAATCCCCAAAGAGACGAGAGAGATCCATCAGGGACTGACTTGGATACTGTTCTAATGTTCCTACCAACGCCACCAATCACTTGTTCATCATCAAGAGAACAACATGTACACCAACAAAGAAAACCAATACCAAAACACATTGGCATGTAAAAGAGGCGAACAATGCGCTGTCGTTGCAAAGTGACTATAACCCGAGAAAAGGGGGCATACTCCCAGGTTTTCTGGTCTTTGTAAGCCAATGCTCTTTCAACATCATCATATCACGCCGATCCCAGATCTCTAGAAGGAAACCTCAATACCATATTAGCACCACCAACAGAGCTGATAGATCCGGAGATCCATGATGCAGTGTATTGATATCCGCTTAACCCTCAGGCACAGAGCTCTCGAGTAGAGGCACCGTGATCGCACCTCCCCATTATCCTGCGCACAGCACGATTCCTGACTACTAACCCGCTAACCTATCTACCTAGGAAATCTCGAAGAACCACTTGATTCAGTCCAAAGATCCTACTATCAGACACGCAATTCGCATCTTCATCCGTGATACCGTTGAAAAGTTGCAAACTTAGACATCCCCTGAAACGCTGAACAAGTTACAGGCACAAGCCGATGGGATGACCCAGACAGCCCTGCCTGATATCACAATCTCTTCTCCGGCCCTATCATACTCAACTCCGCCGGCCAAAGTAGCTTCGAATATAAAGGCAGCCCAAGATCCTCGGAGATCAGAGCTCAGATGACGGTAGCGGCTAAGACAAGCCTGAAACCATCCATTGCGAGCCAGAAACACGACATCTTCATACGATAGCAACCGCGTACGGTCCTATACATACTCGATCTTTACCAGTCCACTAAAACGCGGCATGTGCTTGCAACAACTCGACTTCGCTTGCATCGAGAGGCGCGAGAGCGAAGCTCGCACAACATACACTCTCGAACTCCAGTGCGCAACCCTGAGATCGAACTGTCAATACATTCAAATCGTCTCCGGAGTAGCCTCGCCGCAACTGAAACTACGGGGGAAAGTCCGAGGTTCGTACAAAAGACAATCAAGTTTGAGAGCCCCTGAGTCGAGTTGGGCTAGTATTCGCCACGTCAATCACATACAACGATGGGCATAACTGGACCAAATAGAGACATTCTCCCAATCAAGTTCCCACGATTAAAAGCAACACGAGCGCTACACTGAAGTTAAAACTGACAAGCCGCCAGGCAGGTCCATGTTGGGCAACGACAATAAGCAACACAGTAGATCACTGCTTCAAAAAGGATGTCAGTCGAGGTTGAGCCAACCGCATCCGCCAGGCAGCCTTCCTATGCGCCCAATGACTACACGAGCGAGCACTCGGAAATATAACTTCCGAAATTATTACTCCTTTACTCTCAGAAAGATTGAGACTTTATCACTAGATGTTTAAGTCTACAGGGTGACTGATCTTGTCAAGCCAAAGACACCACCTATCTTAGCTGTTGCTGTACCAGGTAAGTCAGCTGCGTACATGCAGGCACATTCACTAATCTCAGATCAGACCTCGATACAACGATACGGTCCTTCGGACGCGTACAGAGATGGACATGCAATCTGCTCGAATGGTTGAAGAGGAAGCAAGCCATGGCATCTCCCACGCGGTATTGTTCCTTATGTTGCACTCCCCGAATTCACCGCCATCTACACGCCCAATACTCTAAACACCATGATAAGAAAGATGCGAGCAAAACAAGCTAATGTGTTGTGATGTCGAACAAGGAAATAATACGAAGATCGATTGCAAGCCCAGTTGACAAAACAAAATAAAAATCAAGAAAGTAACAAAAAACAGTCAACAAGGAAGTAGCTTGGAGGTACAAACCCCCCCGCTTGGTATCGCATTTCATATCGAATCAAGCTTGGTTGAGCCGAGTTCGCAATAAACCCTGCCTTATCACGTACGCACTCACATGCCGAACACAGAAGAATTGGTGCATGATAGGGCCAACCAGTCAGTAACATTCCCCAAGTCTTGTGGGCTTACACCCAGCTTGGGCCAGGGCCCTGCACACCATCAACGAACAAGGCCACGAGAAACAAGGTCAAGTCAAGTCAAATCAAATCAAGTCGTCCAGGCAGCTTTGCTTTGGGTGTAGTGTAGTCAGTATCAAAAGAGTGGTGGGCACATGGCGCACATGGCCATGCTAGAAGGCCGTGGCGTGTTCCAATCTGCATGACTGTGGGGTCCTGCATCGACGTTTCGTTTTGTTTCGTTTCCCAGCGAGAGTACAGCAGTAAGACCCGTACGAGACAAGACCAGTCGTCATTGCCCTAGAACTGGTGGGATCAACAGAGTGTGACAGTCCGGCATAGACATCACATCTTACTATAACTCGACTAATTCGAGAACACCACGGAACGGGCGGTTTAACAAGGTTGCTTGCTTGCGTGTGTATCATGGCACGCATGAGCACGAGACCATCCAAACGGGAGCTTCGGTTGCTTGATGTACCTTCAACTAGGTAATAAAGAGTGATGATAGTTGCCACATCTGGGACAGCTCACCTTGGCTTGACGTTGAATGGATGGATGGCTGGCTCGAGAGCCGTCAACTGCACAAATCCTTTCATGCCAGATCCGACAGCTGAGATAAGGAGCTAGCTCATTGTACTCCAAAGGCTAGGGGCGCCATCTGACAGGGAAAAAAAAAATTCTCGGTACATACAAGACGTTCAAATGTTCTTCGCATACATACACATAAGATAGTACCGCTATTTAGGGATCGCCAACGCGTGGGGACGTTGGATAAGCAATCCCGCAACATCAAATCATATGGCTCTAAACGGCGGTGGCCTGCAAGAGATAGCCATACCGTTACGCCTAATGCGCGGGACAGAACTTTGTGAACGACACATGATCAACCGTGGCGGGAAACAAGATGTTTGTTGTCGAGGTCAACCAAGTTGGTCACGAAAACGTCAAAACGGACCCTTCAGGAACCCACTCACATCCTTTGACCGTATCGCCGCATCCAAGGCTGAAGAATCACGGGTCGAATCACGACGACTCAGAAGAATATCGCATTACCATGCACTAGACTAGTCATTAAATAAGAACAAGTGGATCGTCCGTCCTGTCCAGTCAGCCAGTCTTACCAGTGTCCATTGAACAAAGGGCCGCTAGGATGAGTTAAATTGCACGGTCGCATAGAATCTCAAATAAGTTCAACTTGTGGAACTGCCCCAGCTTGTCATTTGATAGGATCCGAAAATATGTGAGTAGTCAGTCACCTAAAACACATATGGACTGTAGTTCTTCGGCGGATTGTTTTGATGCAGCATCAAATGAGTCATGGGCTCCGAGATGCAATTCAGTTCGATAGGCCAAGGCGTTACCATAACCTGACTTGTACTTTCAACTATACAGCTTATTTCATCACTAGTAAACAAAACAATAAACAACCATGAGATGGATGAGTGCCTGATCAGCTGTATAATAAGCAAGTCTGACCGGGCTCAGATAACTTGGAAAAAGTTGACGACTTTTTCAGCCGCGAGAAGGGAAAAAAAAAAAAAAAGGGCAAGCGCCTAAAATCTAAACCCAACAGACTCAGGTACCATCGGTCGATGAGGGATCAGCCATCTCAGGGATAAACTGTACACAGTAACTCTCAAGCATAGAGAATGTCGGTGTGGCCCGGATAAAATCCAACCATTGGTAGGTAATATTAGGTGAACCGAAACCGACGCCCTTGTTTCGGGTCCTATTCCGGGGCTCCAAGTGGCAATACTACAGCGCCGTTGGATCAAGAAACCTCCTTGAACGTTGAGAATCAAATTCGACAAGATCTTGGTCTTTTGTAACCCTCATGTTGCAATGCTTGGACGACGCGCAAAGAGCCTGCAGGGATAGTCTCCACAAGCCGAAGCCAAGCCAGCATTGCATGTGGATGGCCGTAGTCGTAGTTGTGGTTGCGCTGACGGGCATGTGGACCTAATTTGCATTGCATTGTCCACCAGCGGCGGACCGTGTATGGTGATCATGATCGTGCACTGGGACCGTCGTCTCTTCCTTCCAGCGCCCGCCTCTTTGATCCTCATCAGGGCGACTGCCTGTTCGAAAAGAAGACTGCACTGTAGGGGAGATCTGGAGCTTCCCATCAGTGGAATCATAACGCCTCGGGTATTATTTCGAACAAAGATAGGGGTCTAAGTCGAAACCAGAGGGCTGGGCTCTTTCAATCTCATGGACTAGCCATTTTGATGGTTCCTGTGCAACAAAGCCACCAATTCTTGGGTTTGGGTAAGCTGAGTTGAACACAACTGCTGTTGGCTGATTCCGAAGTGCTGGATATATGTACCGCTTCTGCCGCTTCAACGGTTCCGCGAGTAAGTTGGTGTGCATTCTTTACAGGTTGTTGTGTCTCTGTTATTTTGATCCGCCCCAGTAAATGTGTGCAGCTGCTGTTCTCTACCCATTTACCCATCAACAAAACCTCTGGCCTTCAGTAGTGCAATACGTAACAGTAGCCTCAAGATGCCCGAGTCAAGGGAATGAAGTAATGGACACCAGAAGCTCTATGGTGTTTAAACGGCCCATGCTGGCTTGGTGATCGCAGCCCTGGCCGGCAGGCTACGCCCAAATAGTTAAAGGGACCATGCTCAAGTTGGCCAAGGTGGCAGCTGAACTTACAGTCACCTGCACGCACGACGAGGGAGAGGCACGATCGTGTGAGCTACGCCTGGGGTTACGCCGTAGCTTGAATCATCAACCCGTGCTTGATTGTGGGATTGAACATTGAGTGGTCGATGCAACAATTTGCGTGTCGCATCACGGAATTGTGACATTGTGATGCAATTGTGAAGGGGTGGATAACCTTCAGCGTCATACTGGACACTGGATCGGCATGTTTATGGCTGATGGTGGTTCTTGACCGTCGATGGCAGTGCTTGAGACGGCTCTTTCAGTTGCATCCAGTTGATCTTGTTCAATCTCTAGGGTAGTGTCCATGTGATGAATCGTGATTCTCCCATCTTGAGGTAGTGGGAGAGCTTATCGACAGACAAATAAGGGCCTCAGAGACAAGAAATTGCGGGTATCTCAAGCAAGGTAAGGTACCGGTACTATCTTAGAACACTGAAAAGCATGCTGCTGTGCCCATGTCTAGTGATGTACCTTCAGTGCATGGCGATGTATCTTTTATGGAGCGGTGTTCCCTTGCTTCAGTCGACCGTATTGATTGATTCGCCCGAAGCATGTCAAACTAGGCCGCAATGTGGATCCTGTTTAATACGACATTTTCGCTAGTGTCCAGCCGCCGTAAGGCCATGTTCGGGCTTGAAACCAACCCAGTGCAATCTCTGCTTGAACTCCTTCTTCTCGAAAGAAGATATCGGAGAACCGACCAGGTTGGAAAACACCAGATTCCAAACAAAAACATGGCTTGTCTGATGGTGTGCATGGTAGAGTCTGTCCTAGCCAGCTCCCGTAGTCACGTCGTACTGGAGGGTTGATTTGGGATATTACTGGAGCACAACTCCTGTCGGAGGGTGCTTCTTCTGCGGGTAGCAGAAGCGTGACCTGACATGACATGACCTGACACTTGGTGGTATCAGAGTCGAGGACAAGGAAGAGTACCAACAATGCAGTATTCTGTGCATCAAGATCGTGTGCAACACATTGTTCTTTTGATGCGTAACGATGTTTGGGTTTGAGGCACTTCATACAGAACCTACTACCCCGATGTAAGGCATGAGGGTCTCATGGCAGATGTGAATAGGCCACATGCCGGCTTTATCTGTGCATTGCAAGGTGCAAGGAAGCACAATAGGGCCAAGGTACGAGAAGAGCCATACAAAGACATGATCATGCATTTTGAGTGATGCACAGAGTATGTACAATTTGGGCAGAATGTCGAGACTGCCACCTGTCGAAACGCTGCATCTGGCATAACAACATCATCTCGGGTTTTGCTCTAAATGGTGATCCACCTAAACCCATGCCAACTGAATTGATCTTGGCTGCATGGGCACGGTGCATTTGTCGGCACTGGGCTCAAGCGAGAAACCAAGAACAAGGGCTTGGTGGAGAGTTCGGAAAGAAGCCAGAGCTCGTGTGCTAGGATTCAAGGGGCTCTTGAACAAGGCCAGACACAGGAGGTAGATGAATGCTGCGCGCTGATTGGGTTTTGCGAGAGATCCTTGAGTTGGGCAGATTGTTTTTTATTATTTTAGGAACCAATGGGCATGGCTTTTTATTAGGCTCCTCGTTCAAGAGATACAACCCAAGAAATGAGATGCAGCCGCCTGAACAACAAGCCGCCAAGTCATCAGAGGTGAGACAGGTAGTTTTGGGTGCACATGGCATTTCATATGGTTGTTGGATACCTTAATTCTAGGGATGAGCGTTGAGGTCAAATGCTGGACCATATCATTCAAGTAGGGTTAAAATGGATCCTGTAGGTAATTGGGGGAAAAGGCGGCTTGGAGATCGATATTGAACACTGTTTCGAGACCCTGCACTGGTTCAGAAGGAAAATCGGCGAGCAAGAAACAGTGAGGTCTGGCTTGCATTTCTCTTGAACAAAGATTCGCACGATGGAGTCAGGGAGAGAGATGGGGCGAGAGTTGCTTGGCACGGTTTTCGATATAGTATGTGGTCGAGTCCCATGCAAGCAAAACCGTATTTGATACAGATATTTCAAATGCAGGGAGGATGACCGTATTCAACGATGGGGTTCGATAGACCCAGCTAGTATCAGATAGCGTTGATAGGTAGTTGTACAGGCCTCTCTGTATGTGAGCTCAGGCAGTTAGCCAAGACGCTGGGGACAACGCGTTCCGCACTATTGTCCGTCAGTAGCGGTCGATGTCGTGAGTGAGAATCCCAGCTTGGAGAAATTGGGGATTGGAGATGATAGAAAGGGGCCGGAATTGCCCGCCGCAACCATGGTAAAAGGTACTTCAGCTGCTGAGTTTTTGAGACGAGATCTGGAATAGAGTGGCAGAAACAAATATCGTGTGATTAACTTGATGCGAGTAGCCAAAACGGGAGTTACGGTGAGTTCCTTCTCGACTGAACGGAACGGTAGAGGGCAGCACGGGCAAGTGGGAAGGAAGGTCTTCACCTGCTCTTGATCTGGTTCTGGTCTGTTCTCAGTGGACGAACGGGAAGGAAGGTACCGCTTGGACATCAGAAGGTACGTGTCAAGTACGTGGGCCCTGAATGTGCTACAGCAATCTTGTCCGCGGCTAGTGTAGGTCGCTAAAGTAGAGTCAATCCAAATCCACTGGTAGCCGGCAGGTCGATGGGGCATCTGCAATATTAGTTCCACTTGTTTAATGCAGCACAGACCAGGACATCACCCAGCAACAACAAGGAGTAAAAATTGAGTGGGAGGAAATGTTAGAAATTGGTTGAGGAGAGACATTCGAGAGTGAGTAATAGTTGCTGAGGAACCAGATGAGATGTGTATAGTCCTGTAAGCAGGACGAGCGATGTGTGGAGGTTAATTAACTCCCATCGGGTAGATCGATATTGCATCTTGAATATGCTAAAAGCCATCATGTCATGTCATGCCATGTCCATAATAGTAAAGGAGATGAAAAGGACGCCCCTGCAATGACCGGCGAGTTGACGCGAGAGTGGCTAATGAAAATCCGTACCTAATACCAACCTAGCTAAGGAGATCGTCGACTGAGGCTAGGTGGTTTGGTAATGGGAGGCTCTGTTATCTTAGAATACGGTGAGGAGATCATAGCTGTGAATAGCTTCACGAGGAACATCGGATTCACGATGGAGTAATAGGGTACAATATGTATTCTCAGGAGCGAAGTATCATAGTCACTCGTACGACCTACCGGGCAGTATTTCTACCATCATCACAATGATTTAAAAGAATCTCAACAGTTTAACTGGTCCACCGAATCTTAACAGTCATCTTCCATCCCATAAAGTAGGTAGGTACCCTACCCGGTCTTTAATCTCTTCACTCCCCCCTAATTCCCGCCCGCTTCTGCACACGCCCCGCCCTGACCCACGTAGTGAGTTTAGGTCTATTCACTGGGTGTGACCCTGAGTCCGTAGGTACAGTTTCCATCTCTGGTCCCTTTTCATGGCGCGACAGCAACAAATAAGTACCCCAAGCCTCCCCATCCTCTGTCCATTCTCCCTCTTTCTTCCTTCCCCTCTACCTGCTCTTCAGCTCCATCTGAAACCGAACGCCTTTTTTCTGGATTAACTTCCTTTTTCTTTCCTTTTTTATACCAACGTCTTTGTTTGTTGTGATACCCAATCTCATTTGATACCCCCAGAATCTTTCAAAATGGCCGAGGAACAGAAGAACATCGAGGTCCCCCAGGAGACCAAGCCTGAGACCACTGGCATCTCTGCCCCTGCCGTCGAGGCTCCCGCTGAGACCAAGCCTCTCGAGGAGACTCCTGTTGTCGCCGCCGAGACCGCTCCCGCCACCGAGGAGAAGCCTGCTGAGGAGGTCAAGCCTGTCGACGAGGCTGCTAAGACCGAGGAGGAGAAGAAGGAGGAAGAGGCCAAGCCCGTTGAGGAGGGCCACCTGAACCACAAGGCTCAGGGCCTGAGCTTCCCTAAGTAAGTTCAACTCTTCGAATCTGCTCAACCTTTCAAACGCAAAACCGTTCTATCGGTTAGCCGCTACAAAGATTGAGCTTCAGACGCATCTCTTTGACAGGACCAAGCGCTAACCACACGCCCCTGCAGGAACCTCATCCCCACCAAGGAGTTCTTCTTCTTCGGCACTGACGCTGTTGAGCCTAAGACTCTCTCTCATTACCTCAAGAGCGAGAAGTCCGCCGAGACTGCTCACTCTAACATCGCCTGGGCCTCCGAGACTGGCAAGGGTCTTCTCTTCGTTGGTGACAAGAAGAGCCCATCTAGCGTCATCAGCCTGGTAAGTGAAGGACCCACTATTCTCCAATTCATCAACTGCCGGCATGACACAGTAAGCTAACCGTCATCCCCACAGGCCGATGCCACTGAGCCTGAGATCGACGGCTCTAACAAGTTCCATCTCACCTCCAAGGGCAACAAGCACACCTTCAAGGCTTCCAACACTGCTGAGCGCGACAACTGGGTTGCCCAGCTGAAGCTTAAGATTGCTGAGGCCAAGGAGCTTGCCACCACCGTTACCGAGTCTGAGACCTACAAGGCCACTCTTGAGAGCTTCAAGCCTGCCAAGAAGGAGGAGAAGGTCGCCGAGACCCCTAAGGAGGAGACCGCTGCCGTTGTCCCTGCTACCGAGGAGGCTGCTCCCGTTACCGAGGAGACCGCTAAGGTTGAGGAGCCTACTGAGGCTAAGGTTGAGGAGCCCAAGCGCCGATCTGCTAGCCGCAAGCGCACTTCCTTCTTCGGCTTCGGCAAGAAGGAAGAAGCCAAGAAGGAGGAGGTCAAGAAGGAGGCCGAGATCAAGAACGCCGACGAGGTCGCTGTCGAGACCCCCGCTGCTGAGACCCCCGCTATCGACGAGGCCCCCAAGGTTGAGGAGCCTGCCAAGCCTGTTGAGGAGGTTCCCGTCGTTGCTCCTGTCGTCGTCGAGGACTCTGCTAAGCCCGCTGAGGAGACACCTGTTGAGGCTGCTCCCGTTGTCGAGGACAAGGCCCTCGAGAGCCCCAAGGAGAAGCCCACCGCCGTCAAGCGCAACAGCTTCTTCGGCAACGTCTTTTCCAAGAAGGAGAAGAAGACCCCTGAGCTCAAGCCTACTGAGCCTGAGGCTACTAAGGACGATGCTGAGGCTGAGACCACCGCTCCTGTGATCCCTCCTGTTGAGGCCACTACCCCCCTTGCTGTTGACGTCTCTAACCCTGCCACCGTCCCTACTGAGACCACTGAGGCTGCTGCCGCCACTCCTGCTCCCGAGGCCAAGAAGGATCTTAAGGAGAAGCGCAAGTCATCTCTGCCTTTCGCTTTCGGCAAGCGTGATAAGTCTCCTGCCCCTGTTGAGGGTGAGAAGAAGGAGTCCCCTTTCTCCAAGCTTCGCAACACCATCCGTGGCAAGTCCCCCAAGCCCGCTGAGAAGCGCGAGGAGAACAAGGAGGAGACCGTCCAGGAGGAGCCCACCGAGGTCAAGGCCGATGAGCCCAAGACTGAGGAGGCCCCCAAGGTTGAGGAGCCCACCGAGGCTGAGAAGCCCAAGGATGCCGCCGCTGCCCCCGTTGTCACCGCCGCCGCCTAGAGGGCCTGGCGATGAACGTTACGACTCATACAATGAAACAAAAACCCCACACCACTATACAACACGCGCATTGAAAGGGTTTGGGAATGGAAGGATGGATCTGCATTTCTTCACAAGATACCGAGATACCCTGTTGAGACTGCTTCACTGATACCAATTTCCATAGTTAAGTTACTGAATATGAAAGGAGAGGAGGATGTTTGAGAAAAGTGGTATCTGGTAACGGATATCACAAAAACACAAAAAAACTGTTATCATGGGCTGGCCGACCTTGATGAGTTGGCTTGTCCGCGCCTTTGCTTCTTGCTGTTTTCTTGTCTGATACCCGGAATGGAGATAATTAATACCTAATAATACAACTGCTGCGTGTTGAATAAATCCTTTATATCGAGCCCATGTGAATGTGACTGCTTTGTGTTTACACTTAATAAGGATCGCTGTTATGCACTATTTGTTTTTTTATATACCTCTGTTGAATTACCCGTTGCACTGGAATGTTTGTTCCCCTGTGATTTACATATCTAGATAAACTATACTAGGGCGCACGGAAACCACGACTATCTGCTTCCCATTCACCCAAGCAAAAGTCTTGTACATATACGATGCCATGTGAGAAATGTTAGTTACGGAAAGACCATTCAAGTTGCGTGACGTATCCCATATCTGATAACTTGGTAACTGACACTATTGTCAAAAGCCTGACTGATATATGCACACGATATTTGTAATCATCTCGACAACACAAGGCACGTAACTGAGTCCATGCTCCTATCCAAAGATATCAGAAAAATAGCATCCATCACATAAGCCCCCAACAACGCCAATACGTTGTGTATATCTCTATCACGTTCGTGCGAATGCTCATATATTCCTTCTCTACTGAATGTTCTTTTTACCACCGTGTGCTCCGCCCTCCACGGAAATTTACTCGCGCACGAGTGCCCCCAAACAGAAAGTCGCTGCCATGATCTACATTTAAATAATCTTGGATGGCTCGCCATACCGCAAACCGCTAATGGTTCTCTTTCCTCCTAAAAACGCCGGGTGGCCATGAAGCAAATGCCACACATAGCCGAGTAATTGAATAAAATGTTGTAAATGGTAGTCAAGATATTATATCGAAAGTTAAGGCCAACCTGGCCATCGAGGTCGAAGGATTCGTCATGTTCGTTCGTAAAGCCAAGAGTATTCTGGCCAGGGTATCAGGTGAGTCAATCGGCGAGATAAGCTATCTCAAACATCAACTGGACACCGAGAGGTTCTTGTATTTGCCGACAAGCTCCTCGATCTTGGGTAGAAGCTCAGGAATCCGGAAAGGCTTGGAAATGACATCGTCCTGTGGTAGATTGATTAGTGAAATGTGCAAGATTCTTGATGACAGCCACTTACAATTCCTGCGGCCTTTGCGCTCTCAATCTGTTCCGGTCGAGCATAAGCCGTTACTGCAATAATGGGGATGTGTTGCACAATCGTCCCCTCTCGCTCCAACTCTCGAATTCGTCGAGCACAGGTCATTCCATCCATGACAGGCATTTCCAAATCCATTAAAATGACAGAGATGTCAACGCCCTCGGCTTCCTTTCCTGCCCAAAACCTTGATCGCTCAAGAGTTTGCAGGGCCTCTTTGCCATGGTTGGCGACGAATGTGTTGTTGCCACAGTTCCGTAGCTGTCGCTGGAGAACCTTCTGGTTCACGATGTTGTCTTCCACAATCAAGACATCAAATAGCTGATTCGTGTCTTGACTCGTCGCTGTCGTCGCCGTTTTGGAAGCTTTGCGGTTGAGTGCAGGCTTCTGCGGGATGCCCGGAGCATGTGACTTTCGAGGAATCTTAAAAGGTGTAACGTCCTCGAAGTCAGGAGGGGGAGTAAGGGAACGTCGACACTTGATGTAAAAGCTGAAGCTGCTGCCAATGTCGCGTCGGGATGTGACACCAATCTGACCGCCTTGCATTTCTGTCAAGATACGAGAAATGAACAGACCTAATCCTGAACCACCATACTGAACATGTGTTCTTGGAGTTGCCTGCTGGAATCGTTGGAAGAGAAGCTTCATTTCTTCTTCGATCAGACCTGGACCGGTATCCTCGACTGTGCAGTGAATATTGATTTCCTCGCCATGACCCCAGTCGTCGACGTTGTTGATATCTGTAGCCGAGGCACGTTGCTGGTCAACTTTGTCAAAGTACGTAATGCCCTTTCTGGTTACCTCAGATACATGCTTTGAAGCGCTGAGGCTGACAGAAATGGCCCTTTTCTCGCGGCCCTGCGTGAACTTGATAGCATTCGTCATGAGATTGATTAGAACCTGTCGCAATCTTGATGGATCAAGTTTTACCCATTTAATACCGTACTGTTCGAAGCTCTTATCCACGTTGAATTCGAATTCGATGTCGTGGGCAACCAGTTCCGACTCAAACATCTTTAAAGCACGTTGCACAACTCTGACAGGTTGTTCGTCAATAGGCGTGACAGCCAACAGGTTCGAGTCCAATTTAGACAAGGTTAGAATGTCGTCCACAATGCGCTTCTGATGGCTTGCACACAAATTGATGGTATTGGCAGCATCGAGACACCCGTCCAACAGGTTCTCCACATCTGCCTTGATCGAATGCGAATCGAAAACCGTGATGTTGTTTGCAATCTGATCAGCACATTGCAAAATTGCAGACAGAGGATTCCGCATCTCGTGACTCGTGATATCGATAAAGTTCTCCTGTTGCCGCTTCATCTCGACTGCTTCTTCGCGTCGCTCGTTCTGTACCTTTTCGGCCCACTTTTGAGACGAGATGTCGGTGATACAGCCAAATATCAGCTTCAGGTTTCCTTCCTGATTCTTCTCTGGATACGCGCTCATGAGAACCCACGTGTCGATTGTGTTTCCATCGCTCTGTTGACTGCATTTGAAGCGGAATTCCACGGAAATCGTGACCTTTTCTCTGAGCAACCTATCCCAGGCCTCTTCCAGTGCTTGTCTATCCTCATTTCGAACGCTATCCATCCAAGTGTCCACAGAATCTTCGGATCTGGAGTGTCTGGAAATCTGCCACCACATGTCATTGCAGTAATTGATTTTGCCTGCGAAGTTGGCAATGAACATGCCCACCGGAGCAAACTCAGCCATTCTGGTGAACCTGTACTCGCTTTCCACGGCTTCTTGAGTCCGCAAGTAAAGTTGCATCGAAAGCTCTTGGCGGTCAAGTGCAGCGAGGCGTGCAGCTCTCTGGCCACGTTTGATTTCCTCCTCAAACAATACCACCGACGCCATCGATGTGGCTAGCTGACGGGATAAAAGGTGGATGAATAGTTTGTAGTCATCATCGTAAGGTCGGCGGGGATTGACACCCATAACAATGAATCCGATGACAGATTCGCCTGTAGTAGTCGGAATAACAGGGAATACCACGAGCGTCTTCGAAGGGTCGCCAAAACCTCTCCAATGAAGACCTTCGATCAAATGCGTAGGAAGGTTGCCGTTTTCTTCAGAAAGGACAATTGGCACGCCGCCTGCAGCCATTGACTGGCGCATATACGGTGCGAAGCCGTCGTCAGATTGGCGCATGTCGAGGTGTGTGAGCGCTGCTGGATGGTTCTCGGGGGTTCCCAGGCTTCCTTCAAGGACCAACTGTGGTGAATGAATCAAGCTGCCAGAATGTAATGACGAAACTTCGCTCTCGGTGTCCTCCTTGGCTGAATAAATCAAGGCAAAGGGCACATCAAATTCGTTAAATTCTAGTCCCTTCTGCACCTGGGGCCAGAAGCCGGAAACAGTGGTAGCCGCTGCTGTTCTTTCGCCAATCTCGCGAAGCATGAGCATTCTCCTTTCGTTGACCCGCCTGCGAGTATTCTCGAAAGCCGGATTATAAAGTCCCATGATCTCGCCGTTACCGTCTACAAGAGGAACGATAGACCATGAGAAGAAGGATTCTTCCAGAAATCCATGTCGATTAATGAACAGTTGATTTTCATGCTTCATGGTTGCTTGGCCAGATTCCAATGCGCTCTTAAACACAGGCTTGATTTCGTCCCAAATCTCCGGCCAAGCATCCATATAACAAGATCCCATCAGTTTGGGATGCTTTTGTCCAGCCAGGTCCAAATAAGCTTCGTTGTAGATGATCACAAACTGGGGACCCCAGTACATCGCAGCGGGGTGTGGGCTGCCCATGATGAGATTAGACATGGATCTGAGGTCAGCGGGCCAATCTTCGATGGGTCCTAGGGGAGTCATCGCCCAATCTACAGAACGGGCAAACTTGATGTGAGGGGGAAGTGAGTCTGACATGGGTATTCTGGTCCAATCGAATATTGACCTAGGTGCAGGTTGCGACTGAAAGACTTGGTTTGTGAAATCATCGGGATGTAGCCTTGGTTCACATCCCTCCATAACTGCATCAACATCTGGATGGCGGCTATCGAAATTAGCATCGAGAGGTTCTGCATCACCAAAATAGTCAGGCGCATCGACGATCTCAGCATCGGGGGTAACTGGCATTCGCGGCGATTGTCCAACACTCCGTGTTTCTGAAGCGGCTGTCTCGTCGATAAGTGGCAGTGAGGAACTGGGTCGAGGAGTAGAAAAGCTGGCATGGGCGCTAATGAAGCGAAATCTCCGACGCAATGTTGAGAACGTCCAAGTGATACCGGCGTAGAAATGAGTAGACGAACCGTCGTTAATTGCACGACCTTTGAGTGGTGTCATGATCCAAGACTTGAATCGACCAAAGTCAGTGTCAGTGCTAGTATCCTCTTGGTCCACGGATAAATACTGAAGCACCTCGTGGGCTCCGCGCAGAGACGCATTGTAGTATAGGATATGTAAGCCAGCACGACCGGTGTTGGCAGAATTGTCCAGATCTATCAAGAAGGTGGGCCTCTCATCCTGCTCCAAGAACTCGATTACACCAATACCTTGAAGCATCTGCAGCCCAGGCGGTAGACTACGACTATCTGGAGTTGCGCTGTGAGTCGGAACATCCATCGAGGAGCCCCAGCTCCCGGGTGTGCTCTCTGATCTGCCAGGATTGACAGAGTTGACACTTGCACGGGGCAGCTTCAACGTTGTCACACCGCCCGCCGGGTCTTCTCGCATACGCGACAGCATAGAGACAGTAGGCTCGGTTGCGGGAAAGCTGGCCGGACGATGGACGTGCCTTGCCGGCGTATGCGAGAAGAAGAGGGGTGAGAGAGGTCCCTGTTGCTTTCCACGTGCTGAGGGATCAAGGCCAGCAGTTTTGTTAGGAAGCTCTACTTTGCGAGGTGGCGATGCCCCGGTGCGGGCTTTCTTAATGGGCGATGGGTGCATGACCGGTTCACCTCTTGCCGGGGCAGAGGGACGCTTCGAGGGAATTGGAGTCTGTGGGAGCCCTCGCGTCGAGGCGCTAGGACCTCGCGGACTGCCGACTGTAGATAAACTCGACTGGTGAATAGCGCCGGTAGTCGAAGCCGCCGAGAAAGAGTTGGCCAGGTCAGATAAGGGCACGATGGAGGCCAAATTGGGTATGCTAAGGTCCTGCCTCCATGCTGGTACTTCTGTTGTTCGACGAGAGTCGTGGGCGGTCCTGCCAGATGCTGCAACTCTATCGTAAGCTCTCCCGACTGCGTTATTCGCGGCAGCGAAAAGTGAGGCGCTGGTATCGACCTCAGTGTTAGTAGTGATGCTTGTGGCTATGGTTGAAGTCGCAAATATGGGTACACCAGCCCCAGCAGAAGTGGAAGCAAAAGAGTGGTGGTTGTGATGTTGTTGATTTTGGGTTTGGCCCTCCTCTTCCTGGTTGACTGAATCTGCGACAGAGCGACTCGAAGAGACAGAAGGAGGTGAGGGAGAATTGAAACTGGAGAGCTGCTGCATGAAGGCGCCTGGAGACAAGGACGGAATCGAGGCTCCGGAAGGACTGAGAGTCCTTGGCACCTAGTGGCTTTGGACCTTGCGCGAAGGCCAGCAAGCGATCGAGATGCGACCTGGTGAAGGGGCGTGTGTCCGTGAGGTCGGGTGTGTGTAGCGCTGTACCGTATGCGTGGTTGGTGAATGAATGTGACCTGACTGTAACTTGTGCCCGTACCGTAAGTGGGGAGGAAAATGTGCTGTGCTGTGCTGTGCTATGCAGTGCAGCGCAACAACAACCTAATAGTCAGTGCTGCTCCTCTTGTGTTGTCTGATTGTCGGCCAGGTACCCTCGGTGCGGCGCAGCTTACCAAGTCAGGTAAGTACAGTACAGTGACAGTTTTTCAGAGTGGTGCTGCGATGCCAGGTTGAAGGGGGAGGGGAAAAGAAATGCAACAGAGATCGAGATGGGCTGTGGGATCAGAGAGAATGCGAAATGGATACGAATGGATGCGTTGCAGGGGATTCGCAGCTAAAAGCCGGCTGCACGTCGCCGAACAGGCACCTGAATTCTGGTGCCGTCCGGGGGCTCTTCCAGGGCACTTTCAAGCAGGACGTGATTTGGACGATACTGGGTTAGACGGGACGGGACGGGATGCAAAGCAACGAGAGGTATCTTTTGTCTGCTTCGCCAATATCCGAATGGTCGATCGATCGAGGGGAAGGGGGGAGAAGACCAATAATCGAAAATGACGGAAGCATTCGTCCTTTTGGACTCGACGGGAACTCTCCAAAGTTTCGGAGTGGCGGACTCAAGATCAGAAAAAAGGACGGGTCCTGGCATGAGATTTAAGGTAGCGTTGTGATTGAGTGCCGGAAAAAAGAGCCGCAGGTACAGAGTAGAGTAGCTGGGAGTCTATATGGATCCCCGGGACCTATAGATGGTAGATACCTAGTCTAGGTACTAAGTCAATTAAGAGAGAAGACCATTGACGTCGGTGCTAGGTAGTCGATGATGAGGGCCTAGAGGGAATATCAGGATGAATGTCATGGCGCAACTTGACAAGCCCACATACATGCAGATTTGAGAGTTGGAGGAAAGAGATCTAATTGCGA
Organism: Fusarium armeniacum; assembly: GCA_013618295.1. Taxonomy (NCBI): domain Eukaryota; kingdom Fungi; phylum Ascomycota; class Sordariomycetes; order Hypocreales; family Nectriaceae; genus Fusarium; species Fusarium armeniacum. Next base: position 122,693 of record JABFER010000164.1, on the reverse strand, counting down.
AAAAGCAGAGGTGGCAGTAATTGAGACAAGTACTATTAGGTTCGTCTGCAGGTATGAAGAGTGAAAGGCTCCTCCGCATTTGTCTCTGGACAAATGAATAAGAAGAAATGGGGAACGGAATTGGACGCCAAAGATCCGTATGTTGATTCAAATCAACTAGCACGAAACTGATTGACTGACTGACTTGGATTTAAGGGACTAGCCACCATAGATAATGACAAAAGGGGGAATTGGATCTATGACAGACATGTCTAATCTAGAGGTAGAAAGGATCAACGCTGATCTCCCAACGCATCTCGAATTCAGCTGCGGCTAGGACCCAAGAAGAGAGGGAGAGTCAATCAGCACAGGTGCATATGTAGAAGAACAGCACAACAACGTGACCACAACACAGCACAGCACAGTACAACAAAGCAAAGCAAACTCATGGGCGTTCAAAAGGAACCGATAACCGGGGTTCATGTCGGGGGTCATGGAGATTAGGACGGGGAGTTGGCGTGCGACGGCTTGCAAGTGGATATATTTGAGCTTGGCAATAAATAATCCACCCACTTCTGAGGCCTAGCAATTTAGGTCCTGGACTCGACAGGGGGAGTTGACAGGGAGCTTGATCACCTGTAGGTAGGTAGGTACTGAACGTAAAATACATATAGGTACTACATACATACAACACTCAAATGTGAAAAGTCCAACCATGATCGGGAACCTCCTGCACATCCAGATGTTGCTATATCAACAGTCACTCTGCCCCTTCAGACAAGGAAGGAACACTGGTGGTTACAGCGATCACAAGGCTCTTTGGTAGAAGGAGGTGTGCCAAGCTTGCCAAAACCATCTCCGTACAACGATGGATTTGGCTCTTCTCTTTCTGTCCATCAACAAGCCTCCCTCCCTCCAAATAATAAGCAGCGATCCGAACGCCCGTCTCCACACTGGATATGCGTGCAGGCAGCGACCAGCTTCTTTTCTGGCTCACAGAAACAGAGCAAACCAAACAGACATCAGACATTAGACCGGCCCTGGTCCGTCCCGCTTAAGATCGTTCTCAACCACTCAGGAAAAGGCTGTGGGCTATCGAACAAGCTTTTGACTTTGGGCGTCTTGGCTTTTAGTGGTTCAGCTTCACAAGAAGCAACCCTTATTCGCTTGGAGCACGTCGATCCTCATCGTACTGAGCCATATCGAATCGATCCCGAGTCTACTTTAACTTGCGTGATTCGTGCCTCGTCGTTGGGTTTGTCGAGATGGATCACTTTGGAACAAGGGCAGGCCTAGCAGGATGGCCTTTACGCCAAAGATGGATAATAATGCCTCCAAAAACCCCTGCTCGTTATAAACATTAACGGCGGCGGAACCATCGGTGCAACCTCTTGGCACCAATATTGGTGACCTTGGCTGATTCGACTGTGGTTATAGAGCCAAACGACACGACACGGATGCTGGCCATTTTGTTCTTTACAATTCCACACATCGGACACTTTCTATAACTTTCACTTTTGTTGGGCGACTTGATATAAAAGCCCAAGACAAAACAGTGAGGGAACGAACAAAAAAAAGACCCAAGTCCCGGAGTACCTCCGCGATGGCACGGGTGAGACTTGTCTTTTGAGGCTGACAAGGAGTGGAGGTATTGAAGGAAAGCAAAACTACCGAGGCACGCATGTCTTAATTGCCGCAGTTTGTAAGTAACCTCTTACCTCGCCTTACTTAAATCAAGGTACGCATATGTTGAGAAGGGGGAGAGTCTGTACATGAAAAAAGACCAGAGGCTTCTTCTACATAGTAGTTCAAACAGTCTCGGAACGCGAATGTCACCAACTGACTGGGAATAGCTGAAGAAGAAGCAGACGGAGAAGAAGAAAGGGTAATAACCAAAAAAAAAAAAAAAAAAAGAGTTCCCGATCTAAGGAACAATGAATGAAAAGATGGGTTGTGGAACGGATGCATGGAACTCACTCTCCCACATCGAGAAACACCCATGACGATCAGAGGGGTCTAGAACGGTCTGTTTTACCCACGCTTTGAGCCTTAGGGGCATCAAAAGGCCCCGCCTGCACTGCACGTCCATCATCAGTAAGACCCCCTGTCAGAGAGAGATCCAACCTGTTAGCCTGTTCAGGAGTGGCTCCAGAGAACACGGTCTCGAAGTTTGACCCCTGGCTCTTGGCTGTGCGAGACTTTGCACCTTGAATTTTTGGCGTTGAAAAACGCCCAAGATCCGAACCTCTGGTCAATAACATGTGTGCGATATATTGAACTTCATACCGAAGCAGGTGTGCTCTACCGTAGGTATGGTACTAATGTACCCACAATGTAGAGGCAACGTTATCGTTTCTTAGTCCGTCTTCAATAAAGTTCGTTCGGCCGAAATGGTATTCTTTCGTGCAGAAGAATTAATTGTCCGGTCCGTAGCTTTAGCTTGAGCTTGGACTTGAAGCCCCCACGGCGTTAACAAAACAAGAGCACACGAACCGCCCAGAACTTCCCAATTCCGAAGCGGTGTGGATCCTGTCGTCTGTTAGTTGAGGTGAGACTGACAGTACAGATTTGGAGTGGAAAAGCACAGTCATCAATCAATTCTTATGACAGCTTCTTCCCGTTCAGCCACTCCGTTGATGCCGTAACGGCGGAGTTTCCCCTGCACTAATTCATGAAGTGACGCCGTGGCTGACTTGACTGCATTCCTTGCGTGTCGTCTTTTTTTGCTGAGAGCATGAGTTTTCGACATTTGTGGGGTTGATCCATCACAGACTCTTGCAACACGAGAACTATGAGAGCCTCTTTTGGCGGTTGGTTGAGTATTATGGCAGTATGATTAAAAGGACCCAATACGACAGGTGTTGAGCCGATAGTCTGATTAGCGGCGGCAATGCATATATTGACGAGCATTGTACGGATATGTTGGACTCTTCCCTGAGGGCAAACATTTCCGGGTGCAACTACAGTTGAGTAGTCCAACAAAATATGCAGGGGTCTGAAAGAACTCGACAGCCGAACGGAGGCGAGCAAAGAAGCGCTGGGAATGCCCTCACTTGGAAAACGATCACGGAGACTTGAGTTCAAGGACTGGTTCGAATCGATGGTTCGCAAGTACGATCCAGGTTTCCATGATTCAAGCCTCCACTATCGACACAGTTAGCAGCCAGTTGACATATCACACATCTAATATCTGGGCCATGATTCTCGGCGTACACGACAACTTGACCATCCTAATCGTCCGGACAACTTATGAACCATCATTGCATGTTTAATATTACAACTGAGCCCATACCTATCATCACTCGACCGATAGATAGTAGCAGGCGGCTAATAAACCTTGACAAGATTGGCCATGAACCAACATAGGTACGGACACGATTTGAAAAACCGGATCAAGCCGTACTTCCGAACGGGAAGATGACATTGGATTCGAATCTGCGAGTACTTGAAGGCCAAAAAAACAGGCGGCTTAAATCCCTGCTGTTCAAGCAGCTTGGGCACATCTTCAACTGCATCTATCGCCTTCTGATTGGTCAGTGAGACTCATGAGGTTGCAGCTCCAACCTCTGGTCTAACCAATCGGGCCCTCTCGTCAGCATCGAATATCTTACCATATTCCACCCGGGCGCTTAACAGAGGAGACGAGTGGTGATGGTCAAGCAGCCCTGCAACTCTATTGGCTGCACTTTAGATGCTCGTGGTGATTGGCATACTGAATATCACTTCAGACGCCCGCCTCCCGCATCTTGGTTGCCGCTCACAGGCCCTTTCACACAGGATCACACTGATGGCACTGGTAGAGTGGTTTTCTTTACAGGTCATGAGCCTCTCACAGCTGGGGAAATCCTTGTCTGTACGCGTGCGTATGCGGTTCCCTCTCGCCTCTTCAGCCGATCCGTTGCGCTTCTGCTGGCCGCCTTGAAGGCCCTTAAACTGCTGCCCACCCCCAACCTGGCCACTTGAACGGCTCCTCTACATCTTCAACTGAGATTCTCAGCTGCCGGCCAGCCATAAAGACGAAAAAGCTTGACGAGTTTTAATTATACCCAAGGCTCTACGACAATATCGTGTATGTGTAACCGACTATAGCTGCTCCTCTAGCAGCCGACCACAAACGAAACAACAGCCACGCGAATCAGATCAGATAAGATAGCTACCGGCATGATGAAGCTCCCCATCTTCAACCGCTCATCACAAGAGCACACAGACAAACCAGCAAAGCCCAATAACTATAAAGTCGTATTCAGAAAATGGCCTCGCCTAGCGAGAAAGGCGGTTTGGTGGCTGATGCCCCTTGAGCTGATGGGAGTTGTGACTGCTTTGGTTATCTTTGGCATCTCTCAGCCTGATCTCTACCGAACTGATATGTGGACTATTGGCTGGCAACATGATCCTCCACTCAACTCGAACCCTGCCATGATTCTCTACGCTTATGCCAACCATCGACCTTTGCCCAAGATTGCCCTTGTCTGGACAAGAACGTGAGTTTTTGTCGTATTCTCTAAGATGAAAAGTAACTAACATGAAGAAAAAAAAAGATTTACCGATTTCAATGTTGCCATCTCCGTCATCTCACTATTCTTTCTCCTCGGCAAGCTCACAGCTTTCATCATGAGGTGCTGGTACCCGATCTTTGCCACCTTTATCAACTGCAGCCTGGTCGCATTGTACACTGTTTGCACCTACGGAACCATTGGACCCGATTATGCTGATTCACGATATCCCGCACCTGTAGCTTGGTACTACCGTGTGGGATGCGACATTGCGCGGCCTTATGGAAAGTACAAGAGCTGCATGATCGCCAAATACTCTCTTGTCGTGGCTGTGTATATGCTGTAAGTTATTCTTGAGAAAGCAACGCACGAACGAGATATGCTGACAATCCTGTAGCTTTATTTATCTTTGCAGCCTGGCCTTGTCAATCTATGCCCTCCTTCCCAACAAGATCAATGACATTTCCGACGACGATGATGAGGAAGAGGGATCTACGACATCGGAACCGAAGGACAGAGGTGTTTGGGAAATGCACAACATGAAGACGCCTGATATCCGAGCGATGCCTTTTACACCTCGAACACAAGCGTTTCACACTTTGGATCGCCAATTGCCACTGCGGTCCCAACAGAACAGGTACGGGTGAATGAATAATGGAAACGTTAAAACCCGACGACAGGGAGATATGTGTCTATGGCTGGACTACTATCCTTAATTTGCATGAGGTGTTTGGAGTTTGGGATGATGATTGGATACCTACCGAGAAACAATCTTTGAGGCTGAACAAGGCACAACTTTCATACTGTTACATATATTCTTTCTATCTAGCTTGAAAAGATAAGCATTGTATGCTCACATGCCATTTGCGATAGCTCTACTAAGACTAAAAGATAATTACACTGGTCTTGACAAATGGTCATCTTTCGCAGGCTTGCTTACTACCTATGCTAACTTGTACGGCCCGGTTAACGAGAAAACACGGGGAAACCTTGAACTGACAAATTTTATTGTCATTCAGTGTCCAAGCTTGAAAATACTTATAAAAGACGCAAGTCACTGACTCACTAATGAATTTCCACAGAAGTCCTATCGTTGCCGGTCCCGCCGGACCCGATCTTGGTGTTTTAGGTAGGTTGAGTGAGATCCATGGATGCCGGCTCCGGGGAGGAATTTAGTTCTAGTTCTAACGTTACCCCACACAAGCTTGAACCGGGAGCTTTAACAAGACGTCACCCCGCCAGTATTTGCCAACTTTGATATCATTCATCATTACATTTCGCATTATCAGCAATCAATAAACTGTATATTCTCTTCAATTAATAAGCTCTGATACTGTTGTTTCTCATTCAATTAGAAATCCAGATACTCGGTCGCAATGGCTCTTCTTCAGCGTCTGGTTGCTCCCTCAGCACGAGGTGCGCTGCGACAATCTCCAGCTATCACCTTGATGATTACTCGAAAAGCATCCAATGCCTCTCCTCCAAAGGTATGCAACACGGGTAGTTGATATGTTCACAATACTAACACATCCTAGCTTAAAGATCCCTCTCTTCTCAAGCAGGATGTCTGCTATGTCAACGGCGAATGGGTCAAGGCCAAGTCTGGCAAGACATTCAAAGTAAATGGTGAGCCTAATCTCCTTACCATTTCTGTCGCAAACTAACGACCTAGATCCCTCCACTGGTGATCTTATCGGAACATGTCCCGAGTTTGACTCCAAAGACGCTCAATTAGCTATTCGTGCTGCCGCAGATGCGTTCCCTTCCTTCCGCACTAAAACAGGCCGTGAGCGATCCAAGCTGCTGCGCGCTTGGTATGATCAGATGACGGCGAACGCAGAGGATATCGCAAAACTTATTACATGGGAAAACGGAAAGCCCATGGCTGACGCAAAAGGCGAGGCAACTTATGCTGCCAACTTCCTTGAGTGGTTCAGCGAGGAGGCGCCTCGAGTATACGGTGACACAATTCCCAGTTCTGTGCCTGCCAACCGGGTATGGACTATCAAAGAGCCAGTTGGAGTTTGTGGTTTGATTACACCGTGAGAGTCCCTATCTTTTCCTATTTGAAGCTTAATATTGACATGACTTCTCTAGATGGAACTTTCCTGCTGCCATGATCACACGGAAGATCGGTCCAGCCTTGGCTGCAGGCTGTACGGTCGTCGCAAAAGCTCCCGCCGAGACCCCCTTTACTTCACTAGCCCTGGCCGAGTTGGCTCATCGTGCTGGAATCCCCAAGGGCGTTGTCAACGTCGTGACTTCACACGAGAACACCCCCGAGCTCGGCGAGCTTCTCACTTCTGATCCCACAATCCGCAAGGTCTCTTTCACTGGTTCTACCAATGTTGGCAAGCTTCTCATGAAGCAGTCATCCGGTACCCTCAAGAAGCTTTCCATGGAGCTCGGTGGAAACGCCCCCTTCATCGTCTTTGACGACGCTGACGTTGATGCTGCTGTGGCTGGAGCCATCACATCCAAGTTCCGATCCTCAGGTCAGACATGTGTCTGCGCCAACCGAATCTACGTTCAGCGCGGCATCTATGATGAGTTTGTCTCCAAGTTCACCGAAAAGGTCAAGTCGTTTAATGTAGGGCACGGCTTCGACCAAGGTGTCACTCATGGACCTCTGATTCACGACAAAGCTATTGAGAAGGTCGAGGCTCATGTCAAGGACGCCGAGAAGAAGGGCGGAAAGGTCACTATCGGAGGTAAGCGACTCAGCGACCTCGGTTCCAACTTTTATGCTCCTACCGTCATCCGTGATATGACTTCAGAGATGGACATGGCCTCTCAAGAGACCTTTGGACCCGTTGCTGGTCTTTTCCCCTTCGAGACGGAAGAGGAGGTGGTTAAGATGGCCAACAACTCCGAAGTTGGACTGGCGGGTTACTTCTTCTCCCACGATCTTGAGCGTGTGCACCGTATTGCTGAGGCCCTTGAGGTAGGCATGGTTGGTGTTAACACTGGCCTCATCTCTGATGCTGCTGCGCCATTTGGTGGTGTGAAGGAGAGTGGCTTTGGTCGTGAGGGATCGCTGTACGGTATCAGTGAGTACCAGATCACCAAGATGATCACATATGGAGGCATGGGCAAGCCTCTTCAGTCATAATTATGTATGGTACAATGAAGCTTAGTTTTTAAAATGAATAATAACAGCACTACATAAATTGAGCCATGAGAACGTATCTTAAGGTTTCCCGTGCTCCGGACTTCTTACCAAGCCAGCGTACATGAGATACAACAAAACATGAACCTTTGATCTGGTCGTGTGTTGCAGCGTTTATCAGTCACTTTCAGTTATAGTATTCGCGATTGATCCCTGCCACGATCAAATGGCGTGTGAGGTGGCGGTGTTCGTTAGATGCATCAATGTCATTTTGGTTGACCACATTTTTGCAGGGGGTGTGGTAGGGCTGATGAGAGACTATCATAGCTTGTCACATCCACGAAACCAATTCAAGAGTTACTTGTGAACTGAAATCTCACAAGTATCAACGTACCGTACAGACTGGATCCCGTTGTTGGAGTGTTATAGTATGATGAGTATCTTCACAGTTGCTGTGTGAGAAGAGTCTAGTCAAGTACCTACTTGATAAACGTGTCGCAACTGGTGGGTTAGACTCTAGATTGTTTCAATCAAGTCAATCACAGCTCAGTACAGAACGGTGTTAATCTAATTTCATTTAGATAATTATTATCTTTTATGTATACCTATGTATAGCTAATATCGTGTAAACCTCATGTTAGTGCTGGAATGCTAGTGATGTCTTATCTTATCACACCATAGAACCCACCACGAACTGACGTCGTGCAGGAATTTCGATCTTTACCTCGACTTACGAAACACGCAAAACCACTTCGACCACAACACACTCTTTAAAAATGTCTATGTCAAGAGCCAATGCACCTCTGAGGATCTGTCTGCGCCAGCTGGTGCGCTTAGAGGGGTACGTCCCTTTGTATATTCTACTTTATCTACAGCCTCACTCAAATCATGCAATTGATCGACTGACCTGACCGACCACCCAGACCAGCTCCTCTCCGCTCGATAGCCGCCAGCCCTCGCGCATTCAGCAAATCTCATGCGCTTCTCAAGAAGCGCAAGATCTCGGCACCTGCCAACAGTCCCAATACTGCCACTGCAAAGGCCGCTGCGGGGTCCATGAATAAGGCCGAGTATGACACTGCAAAGGTGCCTATGCCCGACCCAGAGGATCCTCTCGACTTTACAGCTGTTATTGCTGCGTACGCACCAATCGATGCGCATTTCAAGACTCAACTTGCGGGTATGATTCATGGTGGTCGCTTCAACCCAACAAACTTGGGTTCGCTGCCCGTAGCCATCAAGGATGAGGAGGGTGCCGACGCTACATTTCCCCTCAGAGAGCTCGCGCAGGTTGTTCCCCGATCTGGTCGAGCTATTTCGCTGCTGGTCAACGACAAGGAATACATTAAGCCCATCATGTCAGCAGTGCAATCGAGTCGGGAATTCAACCAGCAGCCCCAGCGATCAGAGGATAACGAGCTCGAACTTCTCCTCAAGGTGGAGCTAGAGCGTAAGGACGATGTCGAGCGACGAATCAAGGAGGCTGTTCAACAGTGGAAGGACCGCATCCGTAATGCTCGATCTCGACACGAAAAGACGCTAAAGGACTGGAAGAAGAACGGCACCGTGCTCCCCGACATTGTCAAGAAGGCTGAGAAGGAGCTGCAAAAGGTGCAGGATAAGAAGATGAAGGAGATTGACCAAGAAGAGGCACAGACGATTCGTCAACTATAGATGCACAGACTGGCAGTTGTAGGATAGATGCAGAATATTTGTAGTATTACATATCGTGACAAGTGTACACTGATCCTAAGATCTAATACAGATTTTTTTTAAGCGTTCGCCTTTCCTCCCTTTGCCCCAGCACCCTTCTTATCCAGAAGAGAAGTCAACTTTGTCTGGAACGAGTTGACGTTGTGGGTAGTGTACGTCTCAGATCGGAGATGCCATGAGCGTGACACTCCAACGGGGTCTGATGCGAACTTGGGTGTCTCGTGCTGGCCCTGAATAGCTCGCTGTGTAATGACTTGACGGATGGCCTCCTCGGTGTCGGCAATGATAGGACCCGTGACCTCCTTGCCTTCGGCCTTGGCCTTTTCTTGAAGGTACTGCTCGGCGGCCTTCTTGGCTTCAGTATCGGCAAAGAAACGAATACCGCTAGCCTCGATCTCAGAGGCGTAGTATTTAGCTTGGAAGGCTTCTGGCGCACCGACGTGGTCTGCTGTGCCGAGAACGCTGAGGTTCTGCATAACAGCAGCTGACTTTCCAGAGGCGGTGCTTGGTGCAACAGGGGCGAATTGGTTGACAGACTCGAGTGTGAGGGATGGTGTGTACTCGGAGCGCATGCCGAATCGAATGCTATCGTCGAAAGACTGCTCATCAGGATCCAGGTTGTTGAATTCGTTTCGGTCCCTATTTCTATCCTTGTCGTCATCATCCTTTCGTCGGTCGCCTCTGTTTCCACCTCGGCCTCCACGTCCCCGACCTCCACGACCACCGCGGCCTCTGGCACCAAAGCCGCCTTGGCCTCGACCTCTTGTCATAGGCTGACCACTTCGAACAGGCGAAGATGAGCGATCCTGAGCTGAAGATCCTCCCCGACCCGCAAATCCACCTCGTCCACGGAAACCACCACGACCCCTCAGACCCCCTCGGCCACGCAGGGGCAGACTCTTTATGTCGATGACCTTGGGACCGCCAGCCTGAGCGGGACGAGCGGCCGGCCTCGGGGTGCTGGGACCATCGGCGGCCTGAGCCTGTGAAGTTGAGAATTGGCGGACGTAGTTTCGGAGAGCATCCGAGGCCTGCTCGAGCTCCGGCCTTGTCCGGCTGCACACCGAACGGAAGGCGTGGCGTTGCATTTTGGCAGTGGTTGTCTGTTGTGGTGAAGCTGATTGTCGTGATTTAGATGATCAATTTTCGATATCTGCTGAACCATGACTAAGCGGACACACCCCGCATTGGCCAATCACATCTCTTGGCAATATCTACATCGAATTCGCCATGAAAGAGCGAGTCATGAGGAGGGAGTATATAAACCAAAATAAAAAGACAAATTACTAGGAACTGCTTGTACTCAATTCCTGTTGCTATGCACAAACCAAGATCCCAGATCTTGCTATAAGCCCATGAATAACTCTATAGGGATGTACCCTTCCAATCCTCCCATCAATCCTTTACAAATGCGCCAAGCATAGGCCAATCATTCCCAAACTCCAAAGCGTATACATTGGCGGCGCTGTTTTGAGCCTTGCGCGCCTTTCAACCATTTCAGGTTGTATATTTAGGACAGTTGCCTCCGTTACCCGGGGCAGAGGCAGTGACCTTTGCGGCTGTCACACCGTGATATTGGGTCACTGCGTACGGAGTATACTTGTTCTCGGCCCGCAAGGCCATATTCTGGACCTTATTCATACTCTTGCTAGAGTTGATCTGTTTGCGCTGTTCTTTGTGCTTAAAACAATGGCAGCATCTTTCGGGTTGCCCTCAAATTGCCGTCGTTGGTGTAAAATGAATGTTTCGTAACGGAGGAAACTGGCATAAAAAAAGTCGGATTCGTATTTGTGATACGTACATCATTACATGCTCTGAGGTTGAATCATGGCGGGCTGCAACCAGTTAGCAGGGATTCGACAGATCATTAGTTTCAGACATACCGGACTGTTCAACATATGCTGGCGCTTGTTTCGGCTCTTCTTGATGTGACTCTTGAGAGCGCTCGAGTCGAGAGGCTTGAGAAGCTCAAAGCTACAGAGTAACTCAGCGGATACCGACATGACGGCGCCCCAGTTGTCAAATTCACCGCAGTACTGCACGAGTTAGTTTTTGGTCTGAAGAAATCTAGCAGGGAACAACTTACATTGGGGGCACTGAAGACTGTCACCAGAACCCTATCGTTGAAGAATTCATAGCCATCCTCAACCACCATGTGCGCTCGACAGATAAGATCAAAATCATGTACTGCCAAAAACTCTGTAATAACTCGTTTACCAAAACAATAACTAACGCCTCTTTCGTTGGCTTCCCAATCTTGCTCCATGTCGGCAGGATCAGACCAAAGAAGATCATTGAGCAGTCCATAATCAGGGACGTCAGTAGGTCGAGCAATGTTTCGAATGTCGTCCATGTGAACTAGTGCTGGTGATAATCCTCCGTGAACACAGAAGATCTTGCCGGCAACGATCGCGGCGATTGGAAGAGTGTTAAAGCAGTCAATAAACGTCTTCCAGATTTTGACATTGCACCTTCGCTTGCATTCGTCGTAAAAGCCGTATACTCGTGTGACATTGGCGCACTCGTGGTTTCCTCGGAGGAGGAAAAAGTTTTCGGGGAATTTGAGTTTGTAGCAGAGTAGCAGAAGAATTGTCTCGAGGGATTGCTTTCCTCGATCAACGTAATCACCCAAGAAAAGATAGTTCGAGTTTGGAGGGAATCCACACATCTCGAACATTCGGATAACATCAGTGTACTGTCCGTGGACATCACCCACAACCTTGACAGGCGCATCCAACTCCAACAAAGCAGGCTGCGATAGGAAAACCTCTCTTGCCCTCTGGCAAATGGCAACAATTTCGGCGTTCTTGAGGCAAACGCCCTTGGTCACTTTTCCAGCATAACCAGCATCCAGGAGTCGTTTGATGAAGTCGTCAAGGTCGATATCTTTAATTTCAGACATGGCAACGTTTGAGTTTCCCTCAGCCTTGGACTCATCGGATGGACCATTGTTGACTGGGTTGATGGTGTTTTCGCGCTTCACCAGAATAGACTGTCCCGGAGTTTGCATATGCGCATTAGCTCCAGCGTTGACAGACGGAGGCTGATCGGAAACGTGGTCGACTTCTCCCGATGCTTGCGCGGCACTGACATCGTGGTTGCCGCCTTTGGCGTTACCATGAACGGGAGAGGGAGGGGGCTGGTCCTCTCCGACGGCGGAATCTGCAAGGGCCGATTCGGATGCTGACACGTCCGTCCCAGCGGTATTGAGGGGAGGGAGCTCACTACGGCTCAGTCGAGACGAGCTTGAACGTCCATGCCTACTGGAACGTCTTTCCTCGCTTTTAGATTCGGCCGGATTCTCGCCGTTTGACAAGACCCTTGAGTTCCTGGGGCTGTCCGACTTGCTGCTGCTGCGGATCTTGGATCCTAGGGAACGAAACGAGCGTGAGGATTCCTTGGTGTCAGATCGACTAAAAGATGGGTAAGACTGAAGAGGTCCATCGGGCCCGGCAGAACCGGAGCCCTTTGAGCCAGATCCACCTTGGCTGGAGTTGTTGTTTCCCATGATATTTGTTTCTGCGACTCTAACCAACGATGACTCAAATTGGAGCTCGGTTGGCTGACTGGCTAGCGGGTGGGTGTGCGGGTGATGCGGTTCGGATAATTCGTAACAATTCTTGGCGTGGGCGCAGGTGAGATGCCGGTAACCGTTTAGGTCAAGGGAGGTGTTAAGGAGGGTGAAAAAAGCGATCGAGGGTAAGGAAGAAGGAGGAGCAACGTTGAGCCCTTGATGCGTCCGTTTTGGGCAGTTTGGGAAGATGCTTCAAGTTGAAGCACTGCTATCTCTATTTTTGGGTCTAGATGTTGGAGTGAGTCGGCGGGTGGATTTTGCGGCGGTGATGACGTCGTGTGATGGTCCGTTGACGCCGGGATGAGGCCGGAGACGATAGAAAGCGCGAACCGAAAGGTGATCGGAGATAGTGCTGAATGGCTAAAGACCGAGTTTAAGTCTAAGAGGTGGTCCAAGTTAGGTTGACTCGCTTCTGATAAAGAGCGAAGTTGAGTGAAGAGAGTGAGTGGGTGCAGAAGTTGCGGCGCATACAGCTAGCTACTAGCTACAGATAACCGTAGGCAGAAAAAAAAATAGCCACAGTGTGGAGGATAAGAGATGTAGAGAAGGAGGAGAATAAGTTGGGTGGACGTACAACAAACAAACAAATGGACAAAACGAACAGCCGGGTATAATAGAGGTAATTGAGCAGCCGCTAGGATGAGACTAACAGCAAAAGCAAGTACGATAAGACTGAAAAGTCAGATTGCCAAGACGTTTTAAGGGCAAAACGTTGGGCGTCGGGCGCTGGCGCAAGAAGGTATCGGTATCGGTATAGGTACAGGAATAGTACCTATGTTATGGTATGGTGTGGTATGGTATGGCAGGCAGGTAGGTAGAGAGAAAAGCACAGTTGCAGGGACGCGAGAGGGGCGATGCGAGCAAAAGCAAGATATGAAGATAAATACAATGGGCGGCGTAGCTCCAAGGCGGTTCTCGCATGCGAATGACGTCGATTGAATTGAGTACTTTGGATGATAGAGTCTTTTAATAACGTGGGCGATCAAGTATTTGCATACGCAATTAGACGCAGGCAGTCAGTCAAAAAGACGGCGATAAAAGATAGAACCAATTGCGGCGGCTGAGGTTCTGGAAGATTGTTGCAAGAGGAAGAAACAACAGACGAGACGAGTGTGTTGCAGAGGTGTGAGATAGTAGTCTAGGTAGGCAGGATACCTAGGATGAGATAGGATAAGATAGGATTTTAGGACAGACAGCCAAGGTTACTAAGGTAGTAGGCAGACTAACAGCTTGGTTGGATAATGACCTCCACCTTTCGGTTCCTACCCCAAGAAAAGCCAAGACGAGTCCAGAGCGAGGAAACGTAAGGCAAGGTGTGAGATAAGTTGAGTTGAGGCCGGTCGAGAAAGCTCACAGCCCACTACAGTAGCAACGTCTAAGGCCAGTAGAAAGTGTTATTAGCGGAACCGGAAAGGTCGAAGCGAAGCGAGTAAAAAGTGGCGGCTCAGGTTCAGGCTATGACAATTAAGGTTCCACACCCCTCGTCTTCTCTTTCTTTGTCGGACCAATTGAGGCTAAAGATAGTGAGGGAGAGAGAAAGAATCGTTGTTAGGGAAAAGACCAAGTCAAGCTGAGTTCTTGTGAACTCCATCGAACAAGACTTCTAAAAGGTTGCGAGATTCATAGCGTTGGGTTCATACGGTGATGAGACATCTACCTACCAACCTAGGTACGCTACACGGAAGACCGAAGCGAATCTCCGATGACAAGCACCTACTAGCCAAGACTCGTTCGTCTGGGGTGGTTTCTTTGATCAGCGCCCAATAGAGGGGAGCTTCAGTAGTGCGAGGTTGGGTTGTGTTGACTGTAAATAGAGCACACGACAGGGGTTTGAAGCAATTAGTTCGGCTTGGGTGATACGTGTGAGTGTCAAGGTAAGAGAGCTAAGAAGTGACAAGCTTTGATAAGAGTAAGAGAAATGCGTTGGAAATTTTATCGATATTCGTCCGCTACCAAATTGTCATGTGGATGTATGAATATACCTACGCAATGCTTGGTCGATCTTGGTCTTGGGACCTGGTTGAGTGACTCAAAGGATTAGATTCAGACTATCAAAGACAGAAACAGAAATAGATACCGAGACAGAAACAGAAACAGAACGACATATCATAGCACACCTAGGTTTGTACATACCTACATGCCTAGACCACCCTATGGAGCCTTCATATGTAACATCCAACCCGAATCCCTGAAGGTTTGGAGACGACCGATTGGCACGTGCGAGAGCTTGAGTTTGTCTTGACCATTCACGATTCATTTTTCAGAGAAACAAGTCAAGAAACTCGGTCAAACGTTCGGGCTCAGTTCGAATCACTTTACATATCCATGTCATTTCCAACGTCTCCCCAACTCAAAGCCACGTCCAAGGTGGCACAAAGTGGCCAAACTGCTTCGTTTTCCGGGCTGTTGGATTCTTTCAAGGTTTGTCTGGCCCGAGGACTATTTACCACTTAGTCTAGATGTACTAAGTTAACATACCTAATGGCAAAAAGGCCAAGACTCAGAAGACTAAAAAGGCACATGTTCAACCCCTCACTGTCACTCCCATTCTTCCAAGACTGCAGGCAAGAACATAATGACATATCAAATTGCATTCCCTCATCGTTTCCTCATTTTGAGGCCGCCGTTTTTGCCTTCGTAGTGCGTCAGTAGCTCGCTACTACCCACTAGGCTACCTAACGTTGGATACTCGGTATCACCATTGCACAGACTTCGTGCTGTGACAGCTGACCATCCCTCGTGCACCTCTCACCGAAACCGTACTCGCGTGGCCCTGACAGCCGCAGCCGGTCTGGTACACACTATTCCTCTTTTGTGTAAAGATAAATATAAAAATGCCTGTTACAACCAAAACACAACCACTGTCAAGAGAACTACGTTTCAAGAACTGGGAACTCGATATTATTACCACAAGTATTTACATGGTGTAAAGTATACCGCCATTACAATTAAGCTGGCCCGAATCCGTGCAAATGTCGTCCCTTCCACTCCATTCCAAAATTCGGTGCTGGGCTGGGCCTTGGACTGTTAAACTAGTCTCCAGCAGTAACGTATTCGTCCCTGCTCATGTGTCCTCATGGCAAAAGACATCCTCTCTTGTTTGGCCGTCTCATCGTCGACCAGTAGCCGTCAGATGACAGCTCATTCACATACCACTGAAGCTTTGCAAAGAACCATCTCGCTGTCGTAGTTACCGCCACTGGCGTTTCCCATCTTGAGAAGCATTGGCGAGATCATGAAGATAACGGCAGTCTGGGGCGACAGATCCTTGGTGTGTGCCACAGCGTCCATTCCATGTTCATCGTATCGTAGAGTCTTCGCTCGTTCAATTTCCGGCCATTGAATTGACAAAATGGCCATAGAACCCATCAACATCTCGTCGAGGTCAAGCGCATTTTCTAAAATGCCCTTCATTTCCTGGAGGAAATCGGTGCCTACCTTTTCCGCAGCGATGTTACAGAATTGCTTCAGCCTGTCTAATACATTGATAGCATGTCTTTTGGGGGCCTTTTTATCCCGTCCATAGAAGTGGTTGAGGAGAGCAATGCCTTGGGCAGACCACTTTGCAACATGTCGCATCGTCGGTCCCGATCGTGAAGGTCTATCAAGCTCGGGTGCAACTTCTGTCAGCTATGTTGTTAGCCACATTATGCATTACGGGAATGCTATGTCAATACTTACCGACAAGACGTGCCCGTGCCCTTTTGAAGCTATGAATAAGACCACCACCCCAAAATCTATTCCCATTCTGGAAGACTTCTTCATCTATGAGAGCCCAGAGGTAAGCGGTAATGAGTAGTTCTTTGTAATCATCGTTTTCCAGCAACTTTGGCCAAGACGGGGTGATGGATCCGAACTGGGTTTTGTTCACTTTGTCTGTAGGGCATCTGATTTGGCATTTGGCCAGGGCCCTTGCTATGGCACGGATGTTGTAGTCAAGCTGCTTCCACTTGCTTCGAATAGCATCATCGGACAACTTTGCTACACCTGTCCAGTTGGCAATATCGGCGAGTTTTCGCAGCTCGCTTCGCTCCTCGACAGCTTCCGCAAGCTTGGCATTCGCCTCTTGAAGCTCCCTCTGCAAGGCTTGGGGGTCCATCTTCAGTTGTTGATATTGGCCCACGACATCAACATATTGGGCATGGACGACGGCAAGTTCTCGGTATAGGTGTTCCCCTTGGTGTGCTGCAGGATGTCTGAGCCAGTAGCCGACAGTTTCGCCGAGTCTCGCGACGATGTCGCTGAGGTGATCACGTAGCTGTCCCAGAGCAGACCTCTGCGCCTCGGCCTGTTTTTCAGAATGTTGCAGAAACGAATCCATTCGTGCCTCTTGGGTGGCAAGGAACTCGTTCATAGAATTGGAGTTCATGTGAGTCTCATCACCTTGCGTAAAGGCATTACTTTGTTGTGCTGAAGTACCTTCGATACCGCTCAAGTCGATGAGATGTCCGGGTCCAGAGCCATGATTGACTTGCTCCGGAAACTTGGAAGTCAAAGCCCCACGACAATCAAGCGAGTCTTTCTCTTGTCGGCTACGTCCTTTGTCACAAGAATCCATTCTGATAACTTCGAGAGGTGCGCGGAAGAGGGAAGCTACTTTTGCTTATTAGTAAATTATGGTCTCCAACAGTTGGTATCATGTCGCAAGAAAATGTCGAATACTCACTAATGTGTTCTTGAGGTGAGAGTGCATCACTCAAATAATACCTTGAAAGAGGGATAAATGAGAGGAAACCGGTAAAGGCGGGGTGGGAAGTTACTGGGACAGTTTCTTCAGAAGAAAAAGAAGTGATGCCGAGGGATGGAACGCAGGCACCCGTGTGGTCAAAAGGAAACCTGCAACACGAGCAAATGAGATCTTGCAGTCAGAATCCGCGTCCGGTATCTAACTGTTTGTTGCAATTGTTTGGCTTCGTCCACGCTGGAGCCTTTATGAAAACCTTTAGGGTGCGACGTCGTTTGACACTTTTGTTTACCCATTTTGCCTGCCTTGCACCTGACGAACACTGTCAAGCACTGCGAGCACTGTTGATAGAAATTATCTAGGAGGTACCTAGGCACCAGCCCTTGGAATCTTCTAGCTTAACTCCAATCTATCCTTTTATTTTTCTTAACTTTCCATCCTCTCTTCCCTTTTCCCTCTCTGCCTGCCTACTAGGTAGGTACTCTCATGTCATCCACTGTTGCGACCACAACTCGAGCAAGATGACTGCAAACCAACCCCTCAATGATATCGTAGTGATCGGTATTGACTTTGGGACTACGTACGTCGAAAATGCTTGTTTATCTTCTGGCTGATTTGATGCTTACAGCATACGCAGCTTTTCTGGCGTCTCGTGGGCACACTCGAGAGAGCCTGATGCGATCGAGATAGTCACTTGTTGGGACTCGGAGCTTAATCACTGTTCAGACGTTGAAAAGGCACCTACTCAACTACGTTTTGATGAGCATGGCCTCGGTGTCAAATGGGGTTACGGTATCCCTCTTGACAAAGAGCCACTGAAGTGGTTCAAGTTACTTCTCCTTGATTCGGCTGACCTCCCCGCTGAGGTCACTAATTCGACTCAACTTCAAGAAGCTGGTCGTCTCCAATACGCAGCCGGTAAAGAACCTATCGCAATAATTGCATCATTTCTGCGTAAACTCTGGGATCATTCGGTCGAATCTATCAGACGTGCCATAGGTGCGGACTTGCTCGAGCGATCCAAGTTCCAGGTTGTCATCACTCTGCCTGCCATTTGGCCTCCGTACGCACAAAACCGAATGAAGCAAGCCGCTCATCAGTCTGGTATCTTGGATGGACGATCTGCTGGTACTACTATGCTTCAGTTTATTTCGGAGCCTGAAGCTGCCGCCCTTGCTACTATCAAAGACATGGGTAAACGATCTACCATTAAGGTGATAATATAGGGTGTCTTTCTCCCCGAAGAAATCTGCGGCTGATATCTCGATAGGCTGGCGACGCCGTTGTTGTCTGTGATGCCGGAGGCGGTACAGTTGTAAGTCGGGTATGTGATGCACCTACGTCCTGCTGACATTGTAAAGGATCTTATCAGTTACGTCTTCGAATCAACCGACCCTTTTGTTGTCAAAGAATGTGTCAAGGGTGATGGTGAGTTGTCAGGCTGATTATATCCAACCGATAACACTCTAACCTGTTGGAATGCGATTAGGTGATCTCTGCGGTGGAGTATTTCTTGACGAAGGTTTCGTAAAACTTGTCAAGAAGAAAACACCCACCCTCTCTTGGGCGTCAGTCAGCAGACTTGAGGAAAAGAAGTTCCTTAATGACGAGTGGGAGCACGGCATCAAGCCCCAGTTTGAGAATCAGAATCGAGCTTGGCCAGTTTACCTGCCAGACAGCTGCATCAGCAATTCGTCAGCCAGCGGATTGAAGCGCCGCGAGACACTTGAACTATCCTCGTAAGCTTTGCATCGAGAACACAAGAGAATTCGGCTAACTTTATAGTGACGAAATTTTGTCTGCCTTTTCCCCTATTACTGCCAAAATCGAAGCCTTAGTGCGCCTTCAGGTCAATGCGATTGAGGCCAAATATCACAAGGCACCCAAGGTGTGTTAGTAACGAACCTCTGTACAATGCTGGCTTTCTCATGTTGTAACCCAGTATATCATCCTTGTTGGAGGTTTTGGCCGTAGCCGCCATCTATTTGACTGTCTTCGGGGACGATTCAAGTCCACCATTCTGCAATCAAGCGGAAACAAGCCGTGAGTGCTCGAACCTTTGTCTAAACAAATACAAACACAGCTCTTTTTCTTACAAATATACAGGTGGACTGCTATTTGCCGGGGAGCTGTCGTGCAGGGGCTCCTGCGACACAACCCTTCTTCCGGCCTTGGAGTGCTTGTTGAATCACGAGTTGCTCGCATGAGTTATGGTGTCACTTATAATACACCTTTCATTCATGGAAAACACAAGATCAAGGACCGGTTCTGGTGCGATAAGGAGAAAGAGTGGAAGGCCTATAACCAGGTGGAATGGTTCCTCAAAGAAGTAAGGAAGACGGTGGCCATATAACATCTCACTGCTGACTTGTCTCCTAGGGTGATGATATTTCGGAGAAGAGGTCAGTTCACCACGACTACTACCGTCTGATGGAGGGCGCTGTAGTCGAGGTATCTGAAGAAATCTACTGCTCAACAATTTTCCCTCCTCCCAGACGGTACGACCGTACCAATAAGATTCGATCTTTGTGCAGCATTTCATGGAACCGGGAGGTCGATACAAAGTCTCTTCCGAAATTCACCAACGACAATTGGGAAAGTTTTCCAAAGCTCTCTTACCGGATCAAGATGGATTGTGAAGATGGAATTGTAAACTTCGCTATCTACTTCAAAGGACAGAAGGTTGGTGGTCGAGAGGTTGATGTCGAATTCAACTAGATCAACGCCAGTTGATAGCCACTGGTAGGGCCAGGAGTTGCCCATTTTCTTTCTGGTCAAATTATGGTCTGCTTAGGGGTTATTCGAGTATTACAAGTATGCGGTTCAGGTGCCCCAGGGTGGTAAGAAACAACGACAAGACCAAAGAGGATGCACTAAGTTCTCTATGCGTTGAGACAGATTGAGAACAGTTGAAGATGTATGTATGGATTGAGGGGCAAATATTACACAGAAGCTTACATTATTTATATGGGCGGTAATATCCAGCGTGTTGGAATTTTTTTGCCATGTTTGCTTCCCTTTGTCATTTGGAGGACAACCAAGCCAATATTGACGATGAAGTGAAATGACAACAGAGAGAGTGAAGTGTTTGGTGCGCGCAAGAAATCATCAGTGCCATTTGCTCCGCATTAGCGTAGAAAGGTGCATGTTATTTGTTAGTACGAATCAGCTATCTAGTCTAGCAGATACAGTCACGTCAACAGAAAGTAAGTGAAAGGATCATCGGCCACTGAGGTACAGGAAGTGGTCACTACTGGCTAGCTATATGCGGAAGAGGGACTTTGGATTTTGGAATGGCTGACAACCCAGGTCAGCGGTATCCAAACTTTGATGTCCTTAATAAATGTGTCAGCTTAATTTTCGCAAGGCCTACCTGCAGGTGCAATTCAGCGAAAAATGGCATTCAAATGATTGCCAGAGAATGATGTCAAGACAAGTGTAGGCTTGTATACCTCTTTGCAGCCATGTGAGCGGATTGAATTAAGAATTGAGTTTATCGTCTGGAAGGCACACGTATACATGATACGTATGTACGTTGAAAGAAGAATATCGGTAAATGTCAGCGGCATGAATTAGGTTCAAAGAGTAGGTAATGCAGGAAGGGATTAGTTATCGATACAATGGCAATCTCAGTACTACATGGAAGTCTTGGCTAGGCTGAGCGAGGCAAAAAACGCGGCAGGTCTAAAATTAGATAAAGTAGATTTCGAAACTACCCGGGACAAGACTAGCAACGGGCTGTGCTTTGGAGATGGAGTGAGGCTTTGCTCTGCTAGTCAGGCCAGGGGAAGTGAAGAGGAACGTGTTTCGCGACAAATATTGCTTGTTTCGCCTGATCTTTAAGGCTGTGTGATATTGCGATCGGTTATGGAAGAGAGAAAAGGCGGACATGTCATGTCATCTATCTCGCTGGTTTATGATGTGGGACTGGTCAAGGCCTAGGATGCTGACAGTGGAAGAATTTGAAGCATCCTTGACTGTCAGCCGCAACCCAACCTAGATCCAACGGGGGAAGCCTTCATCCCACATCCCACATGCCGTTTTACGGTGCAAACTGTAATAGCGGTAACTCAATCTTGCACAAGAACTCAAAAAATTAGTGTGGCTACCGGTGAATATATTGATTGACTTTGGTCCTATGCGTTGTATTGCGTCGACGTGTTACTATAACACTATCCCACCACGTCAATGACAGTTAGTTTTGTTTGTCTCCTCCCTCTCCCACATGTTGATCAATGGAGAAGAAAAAACGAAAATGGAGGTGGTGGAGGTGGATCAGAATCCTAGCAGGTGTCGTCAGCACCAAAACGTTCAGGGTCCTTGCGTGTATTTTTTTTCCAGACTTGTAGGGATCATCAGACCCATGCTATTGGGTCGAGAGATAACCTGGATGGAGCAAGGGAATTACATGTTTGGGAAAATGAGATGGTCCATTGTTGTTACGGAGCAGTGTCATCATGAAGATCGCACATCGTAACGGAAACGGAAACTCCCTGTCTGTTCTATGTAACTATCAAGGCTTCTTCCATTTAAGAATGATCAATGGTTCGGCTGCCGGGCCAATGATATGATCGTCATGCTGATCGTGGCATAGAGAGTTTGCAGATGGATGCTTACCTTCAGATACAGTAGTCCGTACTCCGTAGGGCTCGTTCGATCAAGTTCGTCAAGTGCATAAGCACCATCTGATTGTTTGTTCTTCAGCTGTGATCGGAGCAAATGAATAAGCTGCGCCTTCAAAGAAGCCAAGCTCTTCTCGTCGAGAAAACAAAAACAAAAGGCAGCGAAAGCTCGAGTGGCTGAGTGTCCTATATCTCCACTGTGACACTGTTAGTGGGAACCTGACCTCAAGCTGTAACGACCTGAACCCGGGCTTGGGCTGGGAGTCGTAAGCACGACGCCTCCAAGACAAGGCAGTATTTATTGGCACTGTACCATATGAGTGTCCTCTTGCAGGAAAAGCAGTGCGTAGGCATTATTCACTATGCCGTGCGCGGGATCTTGCCTGTCCGGGGTAGGCTTCGCTGCGCCACTCCACTCCTCCACGTCAATCCAACCCCCTCTTCTCACTGCTGGTGCTGGGCTGCATATTGCTTGTTGCTTGTGTAGGACGGCGGGGGCTGTATCACTAAAAAGTACCTAGTCCTAGTGCTCACGCCCAGCATCAGCCCTGGGTTCAGCTTTTTATAAAACCACAGTCTTCTTCCACCCTCTGTTTTCTTATTGTATCTCGTTTCATCTCATCATCTCACCCTTTCCCTTTTTTACGTTCGCGTCATATTATCTGTCGCGTTTCGTTCAACTCGAATAGATTCATTCGCTCACAACAGCACTCGTTCGCTGCCAACTTACGTCATACCGATTCGACCTCCGATATCGACAGACGTTTTTTAAACATCCACCGCATAATCAACACATACAAACAAACAAACAAACACATCAAACTATAACCGAAAATGGGTGTCGGACGCTTTTTCTGCGTGCTATTGCCGTTCGCACTTACAATCGGCTCCATCATCTTCCTCCTCGTCGGTGCCCTCGCTGGTGTCGCCGACAAGTCTCTCTACATCTTCCGAGTCGATGTTGAGGACCTCAGCATCAGCCCCGCCGATGTCGACAACATTATCGACAACCTCGACCTCAAGGACCTCAAGCTCAGCACTCGCGATGTGCCCCAGCTCCTGACCCGTGCCGAGGATGGTGCCCCTATCAAGGATAACATCACCGCTGAGATGCTCGGTCTTGACAAGTACTACGACATCAACCTCTGGGGTTTCTGCAAGATCGACAGCGATGGCAAGCGAAAGTGCGAGAAGCCTCAGTTTGACTGGGCCAGCAAGTCTTTGAACACCTCTACTCTCGTCGGCACCAACAAGAACATTGCTATTGAGCTCCCCGATGAGATCCAGAGTGCCCTCAAGGCTTTCAGAACCGCCACCAAATGGACACAGGTCGTTTACATTGCTGCCTTTATTGCTCTCGCTGCTGAAATCGTTCTTGGAATCTTCTCCAACTGCTCTCGCATCGTCTCTTGCTTGACCTGGATTGTCGCTGGCATTGCCACCACCCTCGTTATTGCCTCTGTTGTTCTATCAGGTGTCCTGGCCGGTACCGTTGTCGGCGCCGTTGAGGCCTCTGCCAAGTTCTACGGTGTCCAGGGTCACATCAACGGCCGATTCTTTGCCTGCGTCGCTATTTCCGCCGCCTTTGCTCTTGCTGCTGGTCTCTTCTGGATGTTCACCATCTGCTGCTGCAAGCCTGAGAGCCGAAGTGACAAGAAGAAGAACCGCCGATCTGATGGCGAGAAGCTTCTCGGTGGTGCTGGCAACAAGCACGGCTCTTACGCTCCTCTTGGCGACGACCACGAGATGCAGACCGGTTACTACAACCACAACCAAGCCCAATCTCAGTACGGTGCTCCTCGCTACCCTAGCGGCACTGCCCGCTCTGATCTCGCCTACGAGCCCTACTCTCACCGTGCCTAAACTCGGTGTACGAGTAGCTCTCACGACATGATTCTTTAAGTCTATTCTTAACAACTTGATGATTGCATTAATGGCGTTTTGGTACTGGGTTTGGGACTTGGTGACAGTATATTGTTTGCTATAGCAGTCACGCCGTCACGAAAGAACTCTTTTTTTGTTTTATGTTTATAGCAAGGCAATGGACGTTAGGAGATATTGGTGATGGGGAAGATGTCATGGAACGGCATGATACCCAAAGTTATTCTTTTTCGGGCAGTTGGACAAACATCGTAGCTTGATCTTATATACGCCCTTTTTTCGTTAAAAAAAATACATACAATTAACTAAATGTCTTATATATATCCCTCCTTGGTGATTGTTGTCAATGCTAATAAAACGAATGCTTCATCGGTTATGGGTCGTTGATGAGCAATTACTAGAACCAGTCCAAAAATTTTCGCTCATGGCTGGCTAAACCCACACAAAACTTCACTCATTCAAGAGCTCAATTCCCCTCCTCCGTTTCAATCAATTTTAGTAACTGCGAGAGTATAGATGAAATCCCATATGTCTTGGGAATATTAGTGAGGGTTTATTGCAATTTTTCCTTTTATCCTCCAAAATTTGTGGCCATGCCCGAGGTGAGTTGTTGTATTGCCCCTCCCCCGCTATCATGAGCTCACATCCATTTAGTCACGCCTTGACCGGGAATTCTTCCAGGGCCCTATCACTTCACTCGCATTCTTCCACAATGCAGAGTATCTTCTCGCTGGCGAGGACACTCACTTGACTATCTATGATCTGCAAACCGGTCATGCTGTACGTGTAGGCAGCGTTCGCGTCTTCTCAGCACAACCTATCCATGGAATTCGTCTACTCAGCAATGGGAGGGTCTTGGCCTGGGGTGCTGCGCAGATTGCGGTCGTCTCCAACATTGAAGGTCTCATTGGTGCTGCGGATGGCCAAGTCATGGTGAATAAGACAGCCGCTCCAGATTGGGTCTACGATGTTGCGCCATCGCCTTACGACGACAGTTCTGCGGTTCTTGCAACGGCTCACAACGAAGTTGTTCGCCTGCATCTAAACGGTGGAGATGCCCCGGTAGTTGGCTCCGTTGTCTCACCTTCACGGCCGATTCTCTATGCTGCGAGATTGAAATGGTTGGATCAAGACTCGGTTCTAATGGCGGGCGGTACCATTTTTGGTGAAATTTTGGTATGGCGCTGCCATATCGCCGAGAGCCGATCTGAGCTTCTCGCTATTCTTAACGGTCATGAAGGGTCCATTTTCGGTGTCGACATCTCAGAGGAGCTCCCTTGCGAAGACGGGTCAGCCTTGAGACTCATTGCCAGTTGCAGTGACGATCGTACCGTGAGAATCTGGAATATTACAGGACAGGATGGAGTGCACGAGAAGCACGACTTTGCCGCACCACGAGAGACTGGTTTTGGCTCCAAGGCAGGTTTGGACGATGGACCTAGAGCAGAAGAACTACGACCTGTTGCAACAATAATGGGCCACTTGTCGAGAATTTGGGGAATCAAGTTTGCTGCTCTGGCAGAAGGCCAAACACTACCAAAAGCCCCAATGTCCCTCTACTCGTTTGGAGAGGACTCCACTGCTCAACGATGGGAATTGAAAATCGGAATCTCACCTGAGAAGGTGTCCGGGTCTCTGAAGCACATCGAGACATACGCTGTACATGATGGCAAACATCTGTGGGCACACGCTGTTGTGAACCGAGGAGACCAAACGCTTGTTGCAACGGGCGGAGCTGACAGCAAGATATCGCTCATCACGCAACCTGCCACTTTGGCATCTTCAACATCAACATCGACAAGTGAGCTAACTGGGCTTGACTTCCAAGATATTGCGACCAGTTTGCCGGGCCTTCGCGAGTTGAAGCCACTTCGTGCACGGGAGATATTTAGCCGTTACGACTTCATTTCTGATGATCGAGTTCTGGTAACAACAAATTGGGGACGACTTCTCGTGGGTGTTTTTCGACCAAAGCTTGAGTGGAAGGAAATCGAACTCGAGGAACAAATGAATATCGAGTTTCAATCATGCTACACTCTCAAGACTATTGGTAGTGGAGCGGCTATCCTGGGAACTACCAGTGGCAAGTTATACTACTTCTCTGAAGCGCAAGGAGTTACACTTATTAGATCCGTGCCTGGCAAGATTTTCAATATCTCAATCTTGTCGACTGCTGGGGAGGGTCCTACTGAACTTATTGTTCACTTGCACGGAACTTCAGACTCTCAATACTTCTCGATCGACTGGCGTACAGGAACTGTTGTGGCGACGGCAGATATCCGTGGCATTGATAGAAGATTTGTTGCTATCTCTGCCGCTCGCTTTAGAAGTGACTTGATTGCCATCGGATCACGCCACGGCTTCCTCTCAGTATTGAGGCAGACTGGCAACGAGTTCCGTCCCATCTTGGATTTCAGATTCAACACACGCGATGCTATTACCGGCCTGGTGCCTCTGCCTACTACCCAAGGACAAGAGGCCCCTTTGTACTTCTTGGCGACAAGCCGAGATACAAAGTACAGAATCTATGAGATTGAAGACCTCGGCGAAGAAGTCAGGTTGCACCTCCAGCATGAGGTTGCTGCTCCCTCTGGTGCTGACATAGAAGGAGGCTGGTTTACACAAGACGCATCTCCCGAATTGATCTTGTACGGCTTCAAGAGCAAGAACTTTATTGTCTGGAACGAAACTCGTCGAGAAGAGATTGCTTCTATTGACTGTGGAGGTGCCCATCGGACATTTACCATTGCACATGACCCTGTTGATCACAACAAACTTCGTTTCGGATACACAAGAGTCAGCAAACTTTACGTCTTCTCGCAGCACACGCCGATGCACCGACCGCTCAGGTATGGAACACACGGCAGAGAGATTCGAGGTTTGAGCGCAAATGGTCGATACATTGCGACTGGTGCTGAAGATACAACGGTACGTATCTGGGAGTATGAAGACCAACAGTCTAGGCAGAAGGATGCCGGTGGTCTACGATGTGTCGCTTCCACCAAGCTACATATTTCAGGTTTGCAAAAGGTCCACTGGGTAGGAGACGACTACCTTCTCAGCAGCGCTGGCTTCGAAGAGTTCTTTGTGTGGTCGGTGCGAAGACTAGACTCACAGTACAAAGGACTCGGCATTCTGTGCGAAGGCATTCTCGAAGACAAGAGCCCTGCTGCGGACCTTCGAATCATGGACTTTGACGCTTGCAAGGACTCCCACGGAGATATCATCATCACCATGATCCTGTCTAACTCGACCTTGAAAACATACCGATACACACCAGGAAAGGGCTTCCACCTTCTAGCCCGCATGTCGTACACGGGAGCCTGTTTGACACAGGTTCGCCATCTCGGGGTGGACGAAAAGGGGCTTTCGGCACTTACAGCCTCTACAGATGGACACTTGACAACCTGGGAAGTAAGCTTTGATGGAGATGAAGTTTCCAGTCATGTGCTTGTCCAAGTGGCTCCAGTGCATCAGAGCAGTATCAAGTGTCTGGACCTCCACTCAACGCCCGAAGGCTTTTTAGTCCTGACAGGCGGCGATGACAACGGTCTTGGTGTCACGACACTCGTCGCCATGTCAGATGAGTCGGGTAACCGCAGATACACAACCTCCGGTCGTGGAATCGTGCGCAAAGCCCATGCAGCAGCGATCAACGGTCTTGTGCTGGTGCAACGCGGGGCAGAAACATTTGGCATTACTGTCAGCAACGACCAGCGTGTCAAGGTTTGGAGTGTGAAACCGGGCAATGTGAAACTTGTGGCCGATGCTTACAGCGGCGTTGCTGATCCTGGCGACGTCGCTATCGTGGGGGAGAAAGCGGGTTCTGATGGTGAGAGGCTCAAGGTTGTGCTTGGGGGAGTAGGTGCAGAAGTCTGGTCGTGGTAAAGGGTGGTTGAATTTAGGCGTTTCTGGGAGGTTGGAGTTTGATTAGATGTCATGTACGAGGACTTGGTCATGTGGAATCAAAAGTACGGATAGGGTCTTTGATTTTGGGAATGCTAGATGGTAGAACTTACGACATGTTCAACCATGGTATTAACTGTCTACTCTCAGCACCCATGATCAGATAAAAGATGGTGCATTTTCGTAGGAGATCCAGCAATTACCACGTGAATGGTTTTGGGAGATGAATCTGGTTGTCTCGGAGGCTTGGTAGATGTAGATAGGCGTCGAGATATATGATAAAGCCGAAGCATGATAACGATCATGTGAACGATGCCCAATAGCCGGGTGAGCTTCAGAGTATATGATACATACGTAATCTTACCAGACTTTTGATATGGTACGATTTTAACTTTGAGTCTGTAACTGATTTCATAGCTGATATTTAGTATGTCTGTCCTCGTTAGATTGTTACCATATTCCATATACCCAATTGCACTTCTGATCATCATATCCAAGTCTTGATCAAATCTTTATCAGCTCTTCATCCAACTATCCCTCGTACTACCTAGCCTCTACTCAAGATGTTCCGGCTCGTCAAACCCTCCACGCTCAGCTCTACGCTTAGAGTCGCACAGATATCAACACCCAGTCAAGTAAGACTGTATCTCTCAAAGTCTCGACTTCAAAGTACACTACAGAACACGGACCGGATCGAATATCAGAAATCATCTACCGAAGATACTTATAAGAACAACGGCACGTCTCGAGAGCAGAGAGTGCAACTTCAATCGAAAAACACAAAGGAAACCTTGGCAGCGTCGGCAAAGCAGGCCTGTTACGACGGACTCTTTGACGTGTGGCTCTTGGCATCACACTGCAATAACCGATCCTTGTCAAAGAATGCTCCTGGCGATTCGGTACAAGGGTCTTTGAGCGATTCGACTATTGGGTTTTCTAAGCACTACCGTCGTGACTCTTTCGACAGGGTAGAGCAACTGGACTATAAGCCAAGGTTGACCAACATGCTTTCGCTGGATAGGTTGTACCCGACGATGACTACCATTCCGTTTGATAGTGCCTGAGACAAGAAAGAAACGTGGTTGTGTCTGTGGGAATGGAAGCGTCCAAGCTTGAGAGGAAGTGGAGCTATTGAGAAATGCCAAGACATTTCTTGATTTGTCGTAATTAAAATCCCTTGCATCTTGATGAGGTTGTCCAACGGTTAAGATCGGCAAATGACAGCCGATAACTTTTGAGCATCTAAAGAGTGGCATTTGTAAAGTGACAATGGTTGAGTGATGCCTAAATTGAAGCAAGTCCATCTAGCTACATAACGACGCTATTATAGGTAGGTAGGTAAGGATGTTTCGGAGAATAGCACCAGCCAAGTAACTGCAATTCGATTCCATTTTACGCGTAGGGCTGAGTCAAAGGAGAAACCGAAGCTCTGGCAACCCAGCCGCTAAGGAATTCCCGCTTGTTGTTTCTATTGTTACATGTCTAATTAGTAAGGATAAGTGAACTGAAACCTGTAGTTCTGGAACATGTGTGTATGTATGTCTTTGTCTTGTTTCTCTTGATTCATGTTTCGGACCGAATCTCTGGGAAGGGTCTGCATATTTTGGCATTTGACAACTAACATACCTGTTGAACAACATTTGTAGTTGTTTGCAGGTAGGTGGTGGTTTACGGAAATAGAGAGATAGAGTATCGGTAGTTGAGAAATAACAGCATCCAAGGATCAGAAAAGAACCATTTGCAAGGTTCCATCAGTGATTGTGACCCCCAGAATATGACCTACGCAAGTGGGCCCTTTCCTCATTGTACCTGCATTAGTGCGAGTTATTCAAGAACCAGCTCTCTAAGCGAAAATGGAAGTGGGAATTTTGGAGGAATGTCGATGGAACGACCTTGAATTTAAAAACTTGGTATCTTTCTCTGGACGGAAAAGAAGAGCCGGATGCGGCCTGACAAGTTGCACCAACTTACCTTGTTTTCTCCACTATCGCCTGCAAGCTTGGAGCGTTGGCTGTTTGCAAACATGTCCCTTGAAATTTTGGGCAATCAATATGAAGGGCGTATAAATCGGGCCAAAGCTCGCTTCTTCTACTTTTTTCTTTTCAGTTTTTTTTTATGCCCACAGTCTTTCTTTCTCTCTTCCTCTCTCCCTCCCTTCAAACTATTGTCATTCGTTTTACAAATAGTCATTCTTTTAACGGGCCACATTCTTTTACTCGACCCTTCAAGCTGTCAGGTGTTGAAATCACTTTTCTTATCTCTACATACTACCATCACGATTACTGGCACTATACATCACCACTAGCATCATGAAGTGGCTCACTCTCGCTCTCACCTCGCTTGCCTTGGTCACTGCCTCGCCTATCGCGTCTTTGTCTTCCATCTCACCAATTGGACCATGCCCTCAGGTGAGCACATAGCATCAAGAAGAAGCATGTGAAAACACTCCCAGGCTAACCGAACCTCCCAGTCCAAAATTGATGCCATCCTTAGTGGCGAAATGGATGCTTCCGAGTGTTGCTCCTATGGAAAATGCAAGGGCGATGTAGTCGTCTCGGTTGGCTGATAAGCCCACGATCTTTACACATGCAAGACTTTACGACGTTATGATAAAACAGCACTGGATCACATCCATACATATTTCCTACAACTGAATGACAAGAACGAATCAAGATAGAATCCGACTCAACCTGCAGAGACAGGTTTTACATACGGTCTTTTGTCTCATGTCGTTGAAAGGGGGGGACAATCTGATTGAATTGTCTCACGGTCTGCCTGAACCGACTTTGAGAGGAACTGGTTACTACTCGGCACACGAAAACGGATGGGCCATGTCATAAGATCGTTTATGAAGCACGACCTAGTTACACGAAGCACACAGTGCAAGTAGTCATATAATGAATGGTTTCTGGAGAGTTGGTTTGATGCCAGACATACTGAGCCGAACGAGAAATGATAACCCATCTAACTGTGTGTACGTGATGAATGGGCTGCATCTTACTTTGTAAACTGTCATGTTATTCAAGCTTTCTAATTCATGACTTTGAACGTCCATTTCCGAGGCTCCAGAGCAGTTAGCGATTGAGATCAAGATCATATATTAACGGCACCAACCTCAGCTTGTGCGACCTACAACAACTAATCGATACTAGGTCGTGGCTCGCCCGCAGATAGTCGATGACATAAAAGTTCATATCTAAGCACCAAGGCACAGAAACAAACAACATAAACATCCAGTCTAGGATAGCATAGACTTATTCCATCTCTTACACTCCCCAGCGGTCAACATTTCTGACACTCTGCGGCTTCCACCAAAACGCCAATCCTCACTCTCGCTTGACTTACTTTTGTCAGGTAGGCTGAGAAAGGCAGAAAAGTACCTAAACTTAAGGTTGAGACACAGAAAATGAACAAATAGATATTGAGTAATTAATATGAGAGCGTATCGAAGGTGGTAGTAACAGGACTACAGTATCTTATCTTTTAGGCAAGCAGTATCAAGCTCTGCGGCCTAAGGAAAGGTTGGGTAGCTCGGCTCTTTTCGCGCCTACTTTCCTTTTCCTCATTGGCATCAAATAATTTTAGCAATGGAGTGGTATGAGGATTCGCTATTCCATTTTATAAATATATGCTCTGTATATCATCATCATCAGACAACATGCCTTGCGAAAAGACACCAACCTACTGGGAGTCCCACTCACTCGGATGGCCTCTAGTTCACGAGCGGAGAAAGAGACTGCGAGCGTAAGCTACCTAGCTATGGTATAATAAACTCTGGGAGCTTGTGTATATGTAGGTAGAAGAAAATACCCCCTTGGTATCTTTCCACTGTTTTTCCTGACCCTAACTAAGGTGGCTGTTTTCTGGTAAGTAAGTTCTTTTACCGCTCAATGTTCCGTGACATGCCCTCAGAAAAGCTTTGATAGCAGGACAGTGGAATCTATGATACAGTAGCGAGTGGATAATGGAAAAGAAACAAATAACCTCAAAGCCCGGCCCAAGTGGCATAGACCGACTGCCTTACTGATTTCGTCCCTTGTGTTTCTAGTGGCCAGCTTTCCTGATGCTACTTAACAAAGGTAAGCCAAGTGGGAGTCGATCTTGATCCGGGAGTCCCTTGGATGGATGGTCACGAGGGCCAAGCCATGACGATTTTGCTTGTCAGTAAACATTGAGTTTGAGGGGGCACACACAACCACGCTATTGCTCAGTATAGTTACCGGGTAGGTGTTCCCCAATTCTTCTATTCTCTAGTCTAGGTAGGTACAGCATATGTGCCTCGGATGCTGCAATTGTCCCTTTTTGAATTCATATTGCAACGTTGGGCTCTGGTTTTATTGTATTCACCTGATGCGATCCATGGATGTTCTGGCATCTCAATCCTTCGGTTGGTCGGGGATGCATCGGCGGGGCATCCGTGTTAGCAATGGATCCTAGCATCAATTACCAAAGTGTGGAGCGGCCAATCCGCTTTCACTGTAACTGCAACTAACTTGGACCCAAGCCCTGTAAGTACAGGGACATGCACACCATCCCAACCGCTAACCTTAGTAGCCTAGACCAAAGGTAGCAAGCAATCTTTCACATCCAGCCCATCAATGTCTTGTCAATGTTCCATCTCAAGACATATTGTCTTCGGCAATTGATCACAGTACTAATGCAGAGCACCAGACTATAAATAAATTAAGAGCGAATAAAATTTCAATAGATTCATTCATGTCGTTGACAAGTTGCCTCACTCTCGCTCCTTCAGCCTCCAAAATACTACTCTGGAAAGGTGTCCAACATAGCATCACGTCACGTCAGAGGCGCTTCTCTCCCCGCACGCACATGCGAGTTGAGGTAGGTTGCTTGACGCATGCGACAGACCTAGGTAGATAACTAGAGCCACCTACAGTACAGTACTTAGTACCTAACAATATTGATACTCACTCTGCAGCACGTCACGAGCTTAGCTTCCATGTCATGTCGGCTACCCTACGGAGAATAAGCAATGCTTGATCGACGATTGCCGCAGCAAGAGCCCAATCCAATGGCCTGATATGTCACAACACCAGGTCTTCGGTCGAAGAGCTTAGACCCTTCTGCAACGGTTAGAACTCACGGACATTGCCCAAAAGCAATGGTTTGGCCTGTTAAAATTATCAATGGATCTGTCCTAGAAAAGCCTCATGATCCCTTGTCTTAATAGCACAGGGGTATCTATATCATTTGCAACTACCTACTGCTATGTACATTTATGGACTCAACGTCTTTCTGCCTTTATTCAGGGTCCATTCATGAGTTTCAAAGAGAAAACAGCATCAGATGATGGATGGGTGGGCTGTACAGAAGCTGAGTTGTTATTGATACCGTACTGCACAATAGAGACAAGTCTAGACCCAACTAATTTGATTTGCTATTATCTGATGACGAAAGCGACTCTTCCACGATACAAATGCTGCATTGTACGTAGGATCAACCATCCGTGACAATTGAGTCGAGGTAACCCAAGATCATTGATTGGAGAGGCAATTCAACTTGATGCTCCTTCCAATTTATGGTTCATTTACCCCAGCTCCCGTTCTTGCTTCCATTGGACCACCATCCCAATTCATTCTCCTGAGCTGCCTTAGGCTCGTTGCTTTTACCACCATCACCACCACTTGGCTGACACCATCTTTTGAACAAAGCCCCCTCTTTTGCTTTTATCAGGGAAAAATAATAATACATATCAATATTTTTATTCTCCCTCATTGGAAATTCAATTATCATCCTCTTTTCTTTCACCTTATTGTGCTCACAGAGCCTTGTGGTCATCGTCTGTAAGGCCCAAGTTCCCTAGCGTCGACTTTACAGCTCTCTACCGGTACCGGCTTGGCTGCCGAGGCGACGAAGTCTATCGCCCGCTCAGCTATCAGCTACCGAACTCAAAACTAGCATCTCTACGGATAGCTCTCCCCAGATCATCGTCAAGTCCCCGCCGCTTTCTCTCTGAGACCTCCGCTAGACAAAGCTTGCTCAGCTACGACACTGTACATTGCACATCCGGAGTGCCCCATCTCAACTTTGAAAGCTATAATTCCATCTCAGCAACAAACAAAATACTCTTCGTCTAGCAGCGGGACCATTCGCTAATTCAGGTATGGCATTTCATAACAATTCCTAGCCATGCCTTCACTGTGCAACTTTGCTGCCATGCTCAAAGCACACAACCAGCCAGCTCTTCTATTAGTCTGCGTTGCGTTGCGTTGCTCGAGCCACCAATGCTCCCAAGCTTTCCGCAAGCAAGCTCTGCCCGGTCAGGTATCGGTACCTTGCTCTAGGGCATTCGCTAACGCATCGTTCTCCAGGTTTGGCTGGCAAATGGACTAGGGACATAGAGTCTCCTGCCTCGCTCGCCTACCCCTCAGCCCAGTCCCAGTTCCCAGTCCCGTCCCCTGATCAGAAGATCACATCAGTCCAGGCTCTTGTTACTCTGAGGCTCGCCCCACTTCGGCACCCTCCACAACTTCTTCCTCGATCCACCTTCTCATTCATCATAAAGGGTCATTGTGACTCCAGATCAATTTCCCTCCTGATCTGTTCTGCTCTGCGACACAGTCTACGGCGCGCTTACAGCTAAGGAACCCCTCCCCTGCTGCGCCGCCTCAATTACATCCTGAGCTTCCCATTGAAAGCTTCTGCGCCACTCTTGTACCTGCTACTAGGTGCGAAAGCAACGGCAGTATTAAGCTTGAGGTTTCATACCGCCCGCGCACTCTCTTCAGCACCACTTAGAACCTGGTCTCGTGTGGTAACCGCATCTCGACACAACCTGAGCACTCGGCGCATTGCATCGCATCGCAACGCAAAAGCCCAACAGCAAAAAAGCAACAACGACGACCGCCAACAACGGCAGCAACAGCAACCGGTTCGCGACACAGCACAGCACACAGCACAGCACGACACACTACAACGCTGTTCCGCGACACGCGACATATCCCCTCCTGCCACGCTCTTCCACCAAACCATTCTTATCCACTACTGTCTCTTTGAAGCGCGCCGCTGTCATTCTTCCCCCGCCTTCCGACAGCATTCCGCAAACTCTCTTGGGCTCTCCCCCCATTTCCTCATTCGACTTGCCCACTTTGTGTGCCCGCCCATCACCACCTCGCGATCAACCACCTTCAGCCAACCTGTTCAACATATTCTCGTTGACTACGGTGGCCGACGCAAGCTTCGATTTGGAAGTCACGATACCGGCCGGTGATCACTGACTGTTCGCCACCGCCGCCGCGTTTCTTGCCTCATCGCCGCCCCTGGTGCAGCATTAACCCCGCGTTACTCTCTTGGTGTCGGACTTTGCGCACTGCTTTCGAGCTCTTTCACTGACAATGGGCCACGATTGAGTCTCCTTTGTCGCTACAGCCTACATCAGTTCTTACACAACTCTCACTAACGAATGGGTGCCTAACTGCGCCCTTCATTCTTATCCGACAACTTGAATCTTCTGTTTGCGCCTGGGGTTAGACGCGCTGGTGTTTAGATATTCTGCCGCCTTCAACCAAACTAATCATTCACCTTGGCTCACGCCGCACTGGTATATCGCAACTACACATTTGCGACTCTACCAGTATTGCAATTTGGCAAGGCTATATCTTCCCGACACCGATCCCGGAATCGGTGTGCTCTTTCTTACGTTTTATCTGCTTTCACGATCTAGAATTTGGCACGTGTAACGACATAGTCTTTAGATATACTTGAGATCTACATCTCTGGTAAGTCACACTTGCTGCATCTGCAGCTAATTTGGGTCATGCTTTGACCAAGGTTCTGCCTCATTTCTCAGGTCGCCTTCCATGCACTTTCTCTTCTTGGCAATTGTTGTCTGTATCTCATTCTTCCTCTTAGTTTAGAAGAGCCACTTATTATTCGCTGTTTTCATGACATTCATTTCATCGTTGGACGATTCAGCTAATCATGCACAGTTGCGTTTCTATTACTTCTCAAAGAATCTTTTACAGCTTACAGCTTTATTTCACCATCGGCTTTGTTTCATCTACGTCTTTCGGAACGCGATAAGCTTGTGCTAGCTAATTTGCTCTATAAACCCCCCAAAATCTCCAACAGCGGAGCGACATCAACCAGCCGCCTCTGTGATACTATTTTCGAACAAAGAAAACTTAGGTAGTGTGTTGCTGGACAATGAGCTCAGGTCCTCTCAAATCTGGTGCGTCTGCAAGACTTGGCCCAGGATCTCATCCCGCAGGTCCAGGCAACAATCAGTCATTGCTGCTTGATAAGTTGCACGCAAGGACATCTACGCCCGATTCCGAGGCTCTCGCTAGCTCGGACGACGAAGGCGACCACCGATACGAATCTGCGCAAGTAGCTTCACAGTCTACATCCCAACCACCCAGACCCGTTCGACGACCTTCGTGGTTAAACGAAACCTCTCAAACTCTAGGCCGTCCTCGCAGAGGGTCTATTGCTAGTAACTCAATGTCTCCAACTACCTCACATCCCAGCACGCCATCTGGCGAAGCGGGTGCCGGAGCCTGGGGATCTCACTCAACCTCATCCGTAATGGGCCGAGGAACAGGTGCATCAACTTTTCCATGGAGCGGTAATATTTGGAATTCGGAGCGTAAAGACCCCCCAGCGCGGCTCAGTGAAGTCTTGCCTTCTCCAACATCGACGATGCCCCCAGGTGGCGGGAACTCTTTTTTCAACTCAGAGATACAAACATCTCCGGTTTCGCGAGATCCTGTGCCTAATCCTCAGATCCCGTTTGCTATCCCGCTTCACCCCACTCCTAAAACGTATCGATCGCAGTCGTATTCTGTTGGGCAGATGGATCCTGACAACACTACCGCGCCACCTTCAATGAGCTCCTCGGCCATGATGGGTCGTGCTCGTCACCACCCCGCACTTCAGCACCGTCCCTCGCGCCCTAGTATGTTGAGCGAGATGGCAAACGACGGGTCGATGCTTGGCAAGGTCAAGGAAGTAGAAGATGACGATGATGAGAGTCCGAGTGAATCAATGCAGAGTTCTTTCCACCAGTCCTCTGATGCGAAAACGATTGAAATGTTGGCGCGCGAAAACGCTATGCTTCGCCAACAGCAGCAGCAGCAGCAAACGCAGTACAATAATGCACGCATCAGACCCCGCGCAGTCACTGGAAATTCATACACTGGAAACGGCTATTCCATGCGGGAAACGGTCCCTGAAACGTCCGACTATGCTATTGATGAGCTTGATGAAGCAAACGAATCTGGCGATACGCTGGCCAAACGCGCAGCGAACAGGCGCATGAGCGAACTTGGAGCGGGGTTCCGCTCGCCGTTTGGTGATAATCGCAAGGCAGAAAACGCACACCTCAAGAAAGCAGCTCTTGGCTGGTCGAGCTCACTTGCCTTCTCTCCTTCTGACATCTCTCAGAGCAGAAGACATTCTTTTGCTACACTACCAACTCGTCAAGCCTCTATCAGCTCTATTCCTGATTCCGCACTCGAACCTTCTGCACTCGACATGCAGCAATCCCAGGATTATCCTCCGGGGTATCCCGACCCCGCCTCGTTCGGAGGCGCTTCTCACGGTATGCTGGAGCTCAAAACTAACACAGTTCATGTGCTAAAATATAACGCAGCCAGCCAGTACTTTGGCGGAAGTCCCAACATGGGCTCTAGCATGGGGAATGCGTACCAGACTGGCTATGCCAATCAGTACCCGTCTCCCTACGGTCTGCCCAGCTCGTATGGCAATCGGGCGCCTTCTCCCCATCGTAGTGTCTACAGCATTGCACAGCCCCGCCACAACCAGCTTCTTCACATCGTTCTGTTCAAGTGTGCTCGGGCTGACGTGTTCTACATCCAAGAGGGCACTGGTCTCACTGTCAAGCCTGGTGATCTGGTGATAGTTGAGGCTGATCGCGGCACTGACCTGGGAACCGTCGCTAAGGACAACGTTGACTGGCAGGCCGCCAAGGACCTCAAGGAACACTACGCCGAAGAACAGTACAAGTGGCTTATGATGTACTCTCAAGGCGCTGCTGCCGCGCAGGAAGGATCCAGCGCAGGTCTTCTTGCCTCTTCCACCGGTCTTCAAGGAAGCGCGGTTGGAGGCATGGGACCTCCCAGCCAGCACCATGCACAGGAGCCCAATGCCGGCGAGCTCCGACCCAAGCTCATCAAGCGTCTCGCCCAGAGCCACGAGGTCCATTCCTTGCGGGACAAGGAAGGTCAGGAGGCCAAGGCGAAGCGTGTTTGCATGCAAAAGGTCAAGGAGCACGGCCTCAACATGGAGATTCTCGATGCCGAATTCCAAATGTGAGTCCCGTCATCACCTGTTAAGTGGACACAGCTAACATTATCTGCCTTAGGGACTGGAAGAAGCTGACTTTCTACTACTTCGCTGATTCGTACATCAACTTCAACTCTCTTGTCACCGATCTCTTCAAGATCTACAAGACGCGAATCTGGATGTCTGCTATTAACCCCGCCTCATTCGCTAGCCCTACTCTTGGCATTCAAGCCCCTAGCGGCATCGGTCCTGGTGCTGTGAACGCCAACCGTGGTGCGGGTGGTAATGACCGACGCCAGAACCAGCAGGTTCATGAACCCCATCAGGCACCCGCCTTCACTACTGGAGCTCGAGATGGTCGAGGATACCGCCCAGCTTTCAATCAGCCATTTGGCAACGAAAACCGCCTTCAGCAGCAACAGCAACAGGCGTCTGGCTATCCTCCATCCAACTACCCTTCCTACCCGCAGTTCGGTAGCCCTTTCACCAACCCTCGAACCAATGTTGGTTATGGTCCTGGTGCTATCGCTTCTCTTGAAGGCTATCCTGGAGCAGCTGTTCCTCAGCTTGGAGAGTACCAGTCCATGCGCCAGCGCTTCCCCAACCCCCAGTCGGGACCAAGCCCTGCGCCTCACTCTCAGGCCACTTCCCCTCTGGCTCCCCAGAATGACTGGACGGGAGGATTTCAAGGCCTCTCTCTCAACACCCACTAGTGGTGTTGCCGCATACGTTTGGCGACCACGAGAAGTCTCTTCTCAGTCCACTCCTTCCCATCAGGACCAACCATAGCAGTCTCTATTCCACGAAAGAGAAACAGCTCGTGTCTAAATGATGGAGTCGTTAGCCAGACTATCGGATTCAGAAGCATAACCAGAGCTACTACTCACTGGACTCGGGAAATGGTTATTTGCTTGTGTTTTAAGTTTCGCGTTAGGATTCCGGCATTCCCCTTCTATATTTTTTTGGGCGTTCATAGGCATCTCTCATTCGACCCCCAATGATCATGAGATTGCCTAACATCTGCTTTTCGATTTCGTCATTGCTTTGTTTAGGATCAGCGATCCAACGGCCGCTTACGACAGGGAGTAGGGGAAGAAGACAAGACGACACGGATGGCACGGTATTGCTTTTACAGGCTGAGACTATAGACAGAAAGACCCGAGGGTTTCGCATTTAACGCTGTAACTAATATGCGATGAAAAAAAGGGACATTGGAAGATATAGCCGGAATCATGTATGACAAAGACTTCCTTTACTACTACTCATTTGCTTTTATATGTGTGCTTTTTTCCCTTAGTCGGGTTTGCTTTCGAGGATTCGCGTGCTCGGTTCAAGGCCTGAAAATGAGACTCTGTGTGTGATAGATTAAATTGGAGCTCAGGTATCACTCATATAATGTTTTCGTACCTTAAAGTCGCAGGAGTGATTATAAATTCCCATGTCCCTATCTAAAGGCGATTATGCGCCTCTGCAGGATGTTGTAAGAAATGATTGACCTTCGTGAGAAGGTGCGGGCGATTCGGTTCTTGCCAACTTTTGGTAGGAGCAAAGGCATGCCTTCCCTCTGACTCGAAGGCATGTTCCCTCAATTTGATTAAGTGATTAAGCATTCACCTGTACCCTGCGATCGATCAATTATATCAACACAGAAAATTTCCGTTCAACGAAGCGACCATTGGACGTTGCAACATTCGCCCTGTACATCGGCATGGCCCCTCAGACTCGCAAGAGAAAGGTTTCTGCTACTGGTAAGCCAGTACTGTAAACCATGTCGCATGCGCTCTCTTGACTCACTTAACAACTGTATAGAGAGCATTGATCCAAAAGATACCCCTCCTCAGAAAACCACACGAGCCCCGCGAAAGTCAGCTCCGAAGGCAGCAGCCGCACGAAAAGGCAAGAACGCTGCGAACAAGCAAGGGGGTTCTACGGCAAATGGGCAGACAGCGCAACAAGGCAGCGAAGCGAAGACGCAAGTCCAAAAGCAAGGAAGCGATCTTGTCAAAGAAATTGACAACGAGCTCAAGACGCGAGTGTATGTCGTGACTTGCTATTTCTACAACAAGGTTACTGACCTCGACAGCGTTCAGGTAGACCGCGATGCATTGATGAAAGAGCTCTCGCCGGATCTTGTTACTGTTCTACCTTGGGTGCATTCCACGCCAGCTTCGGCCGACGAGACTCAAACATACCCTCAGTTGCTGTTGAAGGCCCTCGACGATTTACAGAGCCATGTCAGTGCTTACGAGAAAACCGTAAAACAAGATACTGGAATCAGGGCGCCGAATCACATGCGTTGGGTACAAGATGCTAAAGACTTAGAAGACATGAGCCAGCATGGGCTACAGATGGCTACAAAGATGATAAATCACATTGTCATGCCCGACTTGTACGAACTGCCTACCAAGCCTGCCGAGAGTGACAGTGGTGTCGAAGAAGTGGCATGGGAGCTCATCGAAGAAGCTCTGCCTGGAGATGGGGAGTCTCAAGATATATGGGGGAAAATTGCTCAGGGTCATGTGAAGGCTCTGACAGAAGTGTTGAAGGTGCTTCCTGTGGAAGAAGAGGTGATCTGTTTGGAATGAGCTATATGTACGTGTTTGGAATCTGGTAATATGGGAGATTTCAACGAGGGGTATCGAATTGAGAAACTGAAGATATCATGAGACTTGATCTGCAGTGGAAAGAATATTTATCACGAAGTTCAAGTAGATCTTTGCTCAAGTCCATGATTCTTGACCAATCAGAGCACTATTCGACCGTTCAGGTAGGTTTGATGTTCTTGCAACACCACGTGACACTGTGCTGCACGGACCACGCTTCGAGGGGAGCCCTGGCTGAGTCAGCTGGGCTAGCATCGCTTAGCCCACAGGCCACAATTTTCAACTTGTATTATCGGTGGTTCTTTTTCCTTTTGAAAATCTTCGACATCCTACTAACCACCAGGACCTCGACCAAGCCGGTATGTGAACTCCCCATTCCCCCTCAAATTCTCTTTCTTTCAAGCCTATTTTGTTTTTCTCCTTCATTTCTTTTCGCTAACCTCTTATCCTTCGACGACAACAGCCAAG
The DNA here is from genome assembly GCA_013618295.1 of Fusarium armeniacum. NCBI lineage: Eukaryota > Fungi > Ascomycota > Sordariomycetes > Hypocreales > Nectriaceae > Fusarium > Fusarium armeniacum. The sequence goes on along the minus strand of JABFER010000164.1, from coordinate 81,395 downwards.
ATGGGTGCCCTCAAGTACGTCGAAGAGCTTCAGAAGAAGAAGCAGTCGGATGTCGTTGCCTTCCTCCTCCGAGTTCGCTGCTGGGAAGTACGTTAAACCACAACACAATATGCACAAGATTTCTCTCCCCATGTGGACGGCGGTCAACCTGCTTTCGATCTCTTGTTCTCTTCTCTCGCGTGTCCGAAGCGATCGATTTTTATTTTCTGTGTGGGTTTTTTTCAATGCTCCGCACTGGGAAGAAAATTCTCAATTCGACGAAATCAACACATTGCCTGGCAATGTGTATGCGATGGACACAACAATGAAGAGAACTCGGGACGGAACGGGCTGGTTTTATACCCCGTCTCTGCTATACACTCGTTGAACATTTGCTGAGAGTGCATCAATATAGCTCCGTCAATTGAACGTCATCCACCGCGCCTCTCGTCCTTCCCGTCTGGACAAGGCTCGCCGTCTCGGATACAAGGCCAAGCAGGGCTATGTTATCTACCGTGTCCGCGTCCGCCGTGGTGGCCGCAAGCGCCCTGCTCCTAAGGGTGCCACTTACGGTAAGTTTATACGCTTGAAGCTCCAAAGCGAGGGAGTTCGATTTCTAACGCACAACCAACAGGCAAGCCCACCAACCAGGGTATCAACCAGCTGAAGTACCAGCGATCCCTCAAGGCTACCGCCGAGGAGCGTGTCGGCCGCCGCTGCGCTAACCTCCGAGTCCTCAACTCCTACTGGATCAACCAGGACTCTACCTACAAGTACTACGAGGTCATCCTCGTCGACCCCCAGCACAAGGCCATCCGCATCGACCCCCGCATCAACTGGATCGTCAACCCCGTCCACAAGCACCGCGAGGCTCGTGGTCTTACCGCCACCGGCAAGAAGTCCCGTGGTCTCAACAAGGGTCACAGGTACAACAAGACCAAGGCTGGCCGCAGAAAGACCTGGAAGCGCCACAACACCCTGTCCCTGTGGCGATACCGATAAACGTCTCGCCCCCTGGCTGGGACGTTTGTTGTTTTCGCACCACGGCTGTCTGGTTGTACATGCGATTTCGATTTGGGAGGGTCTGGTTTTGGCACTGCATGCTTGGACTCTGGGGAGTCGGGAACCTTGTTTGGTAGCACAAAAAATGGAATCAAAAGTAATTCCAATTTCATGATTAAGATTAAGAATACCTACGGTTTCCTGGCTGAATATTGCTTCCCAAGATGTGATGTGACAGTGATTTATCGTTGAACTGTGTTATCTGAAAACGCGTGGAAACCTCTGCATTCACTAAATGCATCAATACTTTCCTCTCTCTATCCAGGGTATTCTACATGTCGGTAAATTACTGATTATCCTAATGAATATCATGTAATAGGTCACGTGGCTCAATCCATGCGGATGAGGTCTCATTTGACTTCAAGCAATCCAACCACATATACACACAAAGCGAGGGATGAAGTCAGCAGGACTTTGAAAACCATGTAGAATTATTAGACGCTGCTATAACTATTTGTTTTACTGCCCCTCTTGCTGGAAAAATTGCTGAACTTTGTGGAGCTGGCTTCTATTGATCCACCCGCAAGTAGGAACTTTTCTCGTATCAGTTGGATGATTCTCGTGGCGCCTTGGGCTGTGGCTTGAATCCTAGGCAGATCAATTAAGCGCGTCATGTATCTAGCCGCGTCTCCCATAGTCACTTAACGCGTGAACTACAAACAGCCTTGTCATCATCAAATAGATCACTGAACCATAAACATTTAGAGAATAAGGGCATCTATTAAAGTACAAAGATTCGAATACTTGCAAATCGACCAATCTGAGCTTCTAGAGAGGATAGGCCAGCTTTGGTATTAACTACACAGTAACTCTTCGCTTGATATTTCATCTCTCATCTCTCACTTACACCACCCTCACTCACTCATACAAACACCCATGTCTCATATGCCACCGTCCTCATGACAGACCTCCTCCAAATTCTCCCCTCCTTCCATCTCCGACCTTTTGCTGCTCTCATTCCAGCTATTGAGCAAAATGCGCTCTCTACAACAGATCTTCTCACTCTTCACCCTACCGACATCGCAAAGCAGACGCGCCTCCCTATTCTCGACCTCAAGCGCCTCATAGCTACGATACAAGCCTCCCTCTCCGACGATCTCAGCCCACAACAGCCTCTTCTGGAACCAGAACATGATCCTGAATCTATCCCGGACAACAATGTCATCAGTACTCTTGATGATGGCCTCGATGCTGCTTTAGGTGGTGGCGTGCCTGTGGGTGCAGTGACAGAGTTCACTGGCGAAAGCGGCGCTGGAAAGACACAGGTCCTGTTATCTCTGTGTCTCGCGGTTCAACTCCCTTCACCACATGGTCTAGGCCGTGAAGCCCTCTATATCTCCACTGAAGCCACAATGGCAACGAGCCGTCTCGCTCAGATGCTCAAGTCGAATCCCATCATACAGCAATATGACGAGGATGCTCGCCCCTCCCTTGATGCTATCCACAGTACCATCACTCCAGATCTGGAAACACAAGACCATATTCTCGATTTTCAAGTCCCTGTTTTATTATCTCGTCATCGAATAGGACTTATCATCCTTGACTCTGTGGCCGCCAACTACCGCGCCGAATTCGAGCGTCAGGGCTCTCACGGCTCTAATATGGCCGCTCGAAGCGCTGAGCTCGTCCGTCTCGGTGCTCTTCTCCGTGATCTAGCTCGCAGGCACAATATCGCCGTTGTGGTAGCTAACCAAGTCGCCGACCGTTTCTCTTCCAGCTCAGCACTACGGCACGTCCCTCCTAGAAGCAGTGGCCCCGTCTATGAGAGTCCCCTTGCTTCACGGAGCATGCCTCCCCCGTCATCTATAAATCTCCCCAGCACGCCATCGTCATCATTACCTTTCGCTCTACAAGACCCCGATGGTCCGCCGCCACCTCCAGCGTTGATGCTTGATCATCAGCAGCGCTGGTTCACAGGCTGGGGCGACGATCCTCACGCCTCTCACTCACTCAAGACGCCAAGCTTGGGTCTCGTTTGGTCAACGCAGATTGCTTGTCGAGTTGCATTGTTTAAGCGACCTGTTTTTGGGCGCATTAGACAAGCTGGACCGATAACTGCAGAGGATGACTCTGATTTGGCAGCTCCGACGTTGCGAGGATGGCGCAGGTGGATGAAGGTCGTCTTCGCGCCTCATACATCCTCAACGGGTCAGGGTCTGCATGGAGCGGTTGAGTTTGAGGTTACGATGGGCGGACTGAAGTCTGTACAGCCTCAAAAGACGAAAGATAAGGGATGAGTTTGAAGAACAAGGACAGGTTAGCGATATACCTTGTCTCATCGTTAATAGTGTCGCCAAAGCTATGTCAGGTTACGAGACTTATGTAAATACACATAGACATAAAATAAACAGTATAATACCTCTAAATTACATCCTAAAAATACTATATGCTATATACAAGGTATACAAGTTCCTAAACTCCATTCTTATGCATGTCCACATCGTGCAACCCTCATTACCTGGGATGGGGAAACTCGTCTTCCATCTGGAGTCGTACACCAACATTCATACTGATAAGCTCCTGCACAAGCAGCTTCGCTGCATACGGCATCGTCATCTTGGTAACCTCCCTGGTACTCTTGCATGTGTGGCAATAGCCCTTGTATCCGAACAGACCGCACTGCTGGCAGATATCAATCTCGGTACCGTCTGAGCTGATCATCAGACGCTCCAGCAGCAGCTGGGAAGCACCGTAGGCAATCAGACAATCACGTTCCATCTCTCCCAAACGCAAACCACCATCTCGCGAACGACCTTCTGTGGGTTGGCGGGTCAAGATGGCTCGTGGACCTCGAGATCGAGAGTGCATCTTGTCTTGCACCATGTGCTTGAGTCGCTGGTAATAAATGGGTCCGTTGAAGACATATGCTTCCAGTGGTTCTCCAGTGATACCAGATGTAAAGTAGTCCTTGCCTTCCCATGAGAATCCATGGTCTACAAGCACCTGGCTCATCTCCTCCAGTGGATGAGAACGGAAGGCATCACCAAAGCCATAATCGGGTCGACCATGGACAATGGAAGCCTTTCCTGTGAGACACTCCAACAATTTTCCGACAGTCATTCGAGAGGGGAAACCGTGAGGGTTCATGATAATGTCAGGGCTCAATCCGCTGTCGGAGAAGGGCAAGTCCTCCTGCTCAACGATGATACCTACGACACCCTTTTGACCGTGTCGAGAAGAGAACTTGTCACCAAGCTCGGGGCGTCGAGTCTGTCTGGTCTGGACCTTGATAACAGTGGTATCCTTCTCTGTCTGAGAAATCATGACTTTGTCGATATAGGCGGGGTCTGCAATTCTGTAAGAAACAGATGAATCGCGGAATTCGCCAGGACCACGATCCAGCCCGATACCGGTGCTGGTCTGGTCGAGGGGCGTTTCCTTCTTGACCATGGCCTCGCCGCTGTTCACCTTATAACCAACAATCGCCAGACCATCGTCGTCCAAAGCCTCGTGCTTAGCGATGCGATGCTTGATTTTGCCTTCGCCCACGTTCTCGGGATCTCCGATACGTTCTCTGCGTCCGTTGGGATACTTCTGTAATTCCGTTGTGTATTTTCTGAAAACTTGACATCGGCCAAAACCTCTGTCGACTGATGCTTTGTTCAGGACCAAGGCATCTTCAATATCATATCCTGAGTACGACATGACAACAACGGTGGCATTTTGTCCTGCAGGAAGCTTGTCGTAGCCAATAAGCTGAATAGTCTTGGAGATAACCATGGGTCGCTGGGGGTAGACAAGGGTGTATAAAAGGGTGTCGATACGGTTAAACTGGTTATAAGCGATTGCTCCAATGGCTTGTTTACCCATAGCACATTGGTAGGTGTTTCGAGGAGACTGGTTGTGGTGAGGGAAGGGAATCAATCCCGCAACGGCTCCCAGAACGGTGAACGGCTCGATCTCCAAATGAGTGGTACTCTGTGTCACTTGGTGTTCGTAAATGGTAATAAGCGCATCGTTCTCCTCGTTCACGTCAAGATACTCGACGATTCCGCGGTTCAGGAAGTCGTCGAATGTGGCCTTGCCCATCTGAAGTAGTCGTAGATGCTCGGGCTTGAGCTTCTGCTTGCCGTTTTTGACAATGATATAAGGTCGGCAAATTCGTCCTTCATCAGTAGCTATATGAACAGCGTTGAAGTGGGTGTTAATGTTAATACCGACAAATGGAGAGATCCAACCTCTTCGACGCATCGTTCTAAACTTCTGGGCAAATCGTTTCGGGTATCGGGTCAAAGCGAACGGTGTACCGTTCACATGAATGATGTAGCTCCCTTCCCGGTGCATCTCGGCACCGGAGAAGTTGCGGATAGGCTCGACACCAGCATCAAGTGTGAAGATCCATCGTTTCACAGGTTCTTCGTCAACGTTGGTGGTGATATGAGTCATCAAAGCCAAATTCTTTACCAACCCACAGGCTTCACCTTCGGGCGTATCTGATGTACAGAGCATACCCCACTGCGATGGCTGTAGCGCACGAGGACCGGATACCTTACGCGTCTTCTCGAACTGACTGCTGATTCTCGTCATCATGCCAAGAGCAGCGATATAGCTGAGTCGACTAAGGACGTGGGTGACACCAGCTCGGTTCATATTGAAACGTTTGACATTCCAATTTCCAGTCTGAATGGCACGGTTGATTCCGTAGCCGATATTGTTGGCGTGGTTGCTGATCATGTTCACAGCATCGAGAGGCACAGCCCGGTTGTTCTTTTTGAGGAACTTGTCGATCGACATCCTGACGTTGGTGGTAAACTGCTTGAACAAATCTTCGAATAGGAGTGAGAGAAGTTGACCAGCAAGCTCAAGTCGCTTGTTTCCCACGAAATCTCGGTCATCGACAAGCTTGGGATTGTGAGCAGCAATAAGGACCCTCCTTGTCATCATGGCAACGTAGATAGCCTTGGGGTAAAAATCAAGACCCTCGATCGGTACATGGGCAATGACTAAATTGGCCAGGGCATCAAGACCTTCCTCGACATGGTTACGGCGCACCTGAGGACCAAATATCCCCCTGCGAGGAGCCATCTTGACCCTGGTTCCAATGTACTCTAGAGCTTGGTGCTGAGTAAAAACACCAACCTTGGTGGCCTCGTCAAAGTTCACCAGGAATTCATCCTGGTATCTTCCATCGGATCCTGCCACGAGCTGCATGATTTCCATGTCCGACAAGCCACCCAGAGCCTTGAGAATGATAACAATTGGAATCCCCTCCACCAAAACGTTGTGTGTGAGGAGAATTCTGTCCTTCTTTAGCGTAACATAGGTCTTTGATTTTCGCTCGTGTGTCGAACTGGTGACCGAGGCTGAAATGATGTTGTTCTTCTCGTCCGCTTCGACAATAATACGGTTCTTGCTCAGTTGCTCCTGGATAAGAATGACCTTCTCTGTTCCACCAATAATGAAATAACCACCAGGGTCAAGCGGGCATTCGTTCATCTCCTCCATCTTTGTGTTGTTCGCTCCACCGAGGCGACATATAGAACTCTTAAGCATAACTGGCATGCGTCCCAGAGGTACATTTTTTCGTACAATTCTCTGTTTGTCTCGGATGTATTGGATGTCGACGGTAATAGGCGCAGCATATGTCATATCTCGCAGACGACACTCCATGGGAGTGACTTCGGTATGTGATTTAGCATCCTGCCAATCTTGTCGTCGAGGCGTGTCGACTCGGATATCTGTGAACCTGGACAAGGCGGTCAACATGATGGACGGTGTTAACGTATTCAGGACCTACTCTAGCCAGAAATTGCTGTCCACTTCGCTTCGGATGGTTCGGTTGGCGCGCACAATATCCTTGATCTCGTGCTCGACGAAGAAGTTGTATGAGTCAATGTGCCTATATTTCTGGTCAGTAACTTCTAGGGGATGCAGCTATACTATGCGCGCAGATACATACTGTTTAACGAGACCTTGTATACAAATTAGCAATGATACTTGTAAGAGAAATCGGCAGTCTTACCCTTGACTTTGAGGAAGGCTGGTAAAAGCTGGAACTTGTCCTCCTTCGTGGAAATAGGATCCGTGAGCTTCTTGCCATTGTAGAATGGCTCTAGAAGGGCTTCGAAGCCATCGTCGACCGTGGGCATCTTGAATGTCACCTAAGAGCGCACATCTACAACAGAAGATTCGGATGCGTGTTTGCGCGGACTGACTAGTACTTTTTTTCTGCGGCAGCTTTGCGATAGCTTCGCAAAAAGTTCTTGCCCCGCGGTCATAGGTGGAGCCGACTCGGTTGGTTGCGCCACGGTGGGGGACGAGCACGACGCGATAAGATACAAATCACGTGAGCTTCTTCGACTCCAAGCATAACTTAAGAGCACGCATTACGTTGATGAGTGAATTGCAAGCCAGGTAGTGTTGTTTAACTCAAGCTCATAATACGTATCTACCACCTGTTTCTTTCATGGTTCTAATTAATATTTGTTCGTTTTGAATAGAGACATCGACATTCTTAGTTACCCGCTTACCCTGTAGTCATCTGGGAGAATTACTATCAACGTTGAACGTCGACCAACCTTGGTAATACTAATAGAATCAATCTGGTTGTCGAATTTTATAACTAACGGTCCGGAAGCTTGTGCTAGTGCCCTGTTAGTTGCTGAAGTTTGAGGTAGACTTCCACTGTTTGGAAATCACCATGAGCATCCCAGAGTATCATGTACTGGAAACTACAAGTATTATCTGCAGATCTTCCCTTTGCCCCGTGGTAAACAAGAATAGTCAAATTAATCATATCACCAGTCTCTTTTTCTTTTATTATATTGGCCTGCGTCAATAGAGGGATTGCTGTGGGTGATAGCTATTGTTCGTCTACCTGATAGCACAATGGCATAAATGTATCATGGTATTCTCCTGGCTATGTTGCGACCATAGCGGAATGGACCACAACATCATTCTTGGCGCTGACAGTTAGCTTCCCGAGTGCGTTGATCGGACCCTGACGTCTCGAATTGCGACGTAGCAGAGTGGGACGGCAAAGCGACTAGGTACCAAGGTAGGCAAGTAGCTTGATGGGCCACTTGCAACAGCAGGAGGTAAAAGTCGGTGAAGGGATTGGGTCTCCTTCGCTGTGAGGGAGAGAGTTAGGTGAGCCACAGCCATAAGAGCAAATAGAGGCAGTAGTGATCTTGATGTGTCTTGTGGTTGTCAGTAGTAGACAATAACTACTGCCCCACTGCGTTTATGAGTCCTCAGTCAGAGTCCTTTATTAGAAACGTTTCAGCTCATCCAAGCTGCACAGAGTAGTTGACTGTCGGCGTTCTGTACGATTTACCGGAAAAGTCCTAAGCAATTGCTAGTATAGCCAGTTCCAATGCTTGTGTCTTTGCAATGACAATTGTTCGCAATCGTGCAGGGACAGTTCCTGACAATGACAGACACAACTCGTAACAGAGTGACGACCATAACGCGACGGCAGTGGCTAAACCAAAGCGACTACCAAGTTTCTGCCCTTCCTCCCGTGTGTAACAGTGTGATGGAGCTGGACTTGAACCGACGCAGCCGAGGGTCTTCTGTGAAACCCTGACATCGATACCAAACCAACACCTCATGATCCAGCAGATTTCACACCAACGATAAAGGCTGACTGGCTTATATCAAAGGCGGTACTGCACGAGGCCAAGGGAAACAGAGCGCCAAGTGCAATACGGACCAAGGCTACGGCGATTCAATGATCGATCCCTGTTCGGGTTCCATCAACAACGATGGGATTTCAACAAGGAGCAGGTTGGATCTTCATGGACAGCTATTATCAGCTACGTATAGATGATTTGAGGCTGAGGGACGAACAGTTTGAGGCCTGTGAAGCGTCATGCGGATGAATGTTTGGAGGCGGTGAATAAAACTAAGAAACATAGATCGTCATGTGTCAATTGTTTGTGGCGGATGGCTGGCGACTCATAACGGCTAAAAAAAAGTAGTAACGATGCTTTTGAGGACTCGGTCTGTGACAAAATCGTGGACCTGTCAAGCCGAACAAGTTCCTACAATTGAGCGTTCCTGGCCGATGCATCAAGAGCAATCTGGGGACGTGTTTGACTGCTGCAGTTCAATATGGATTTTTGGGTGACGTGCAGGAAGGACAATAACACCAACCAATCGGCGACGTACAATTGAGGGGACGGGGATGCACGCTTGGTCCACGTCTTGCGTGCCTTTGAAGGACAGGGGTCTCGAGAGACATCAATCGCTTCCACTTCCCTTGGAGGAGAGCGGTCCGTTGGTGCTCATGTCTTGGCTGTTAAAGATCTCATCATCTCCCCACTGACTGAGTGGACACCTGCTGCGTATCCCGGGATGTGATCAATAGAGGAAACCCCAAGTTGTGAAGCCTGAATACGTAGTACCTACTAGACAGTTCGCCTTGGTTTTCAGAGTTTGAGTGGATCAACGAGAGAGGGACCTTCAGTGCGATCATAAATAATCTGTGAGCTTTTGGAAGGGCAAGAGGGGTGGCTAGAAGTTCCGTCGTAGCTTCCGTTTGTGGGAGGAGAAGCTGAAATGCAGGATCCAATAGCATCTGCAACTATCTCACCTTCTCTTCCCTGCATGTCTCACAGCTTGTAATTCGTCCTTTCTTTCTTAGCTCGGGATGTTGACGAGTTGTCGTTTAGTGCGACACTTGTAAAGGTCAGGAGGGATAAAAACTCCGGTCAAGTTTTACGGTTAAAGAATTGTAAAGGAAGAATAGTAGGGTCCTCCTGTTGTATCTGCCACCGCCAGGGACCTAAGATGCATAATCCCTGCAACCCTCCATGCTCTGTCAAGATGCGGTTCAATGCAAGATTCGATCCAAGTGTTGTCATAACTTTGACGTCGACTTAAAACAGCTCATTGCCTTCTGATATACGAATAGAGACAAACAGAAGGAGTGAAACAAGTCCAACTGCTTGACATGCTTGTCTCAGCATACGACGGGACCCTCAGCACATCTAATGGCTTGTACCACCAAACTTTCATCGGAAGACTTCCCGCGGATTTGGATGCGAATATCCTGAGGCGGTTTCTACACTTGGGCGTCAGGAAGTTGGCTGGGCTTTGCCTTGATGAGCATCAACTTCTCATGAGAGAATGAGACCTTGCAACAGACCAAGCTCTGTGTTTAGTGACTTCTAGAACAGGTTGATAGACCAATTATGCACCATTACGATCACTAACATAGTTGATGCGCCTAGCCGTTGCGCGAAGTGGACATTGTATCCATCCATCCCTCTGCTTCCGTCCCGTCCCCTGGCACCTGGAGAGTTGGCTGTTCATGGTGCCTAGCTTGGGTTCCACTGGTGGGCGGCCTTGTTAGTGGTTTTCTTGGGCCATTATGGATCACAGCTACCATCTGCAGCAGTTGTTGGAAAAAGTTTCATATGTCTTGGATGTATTTGTTCATCTTATACCCCACGACTTCGGTTTGGCTGAGACGCATGTGCAGATCTGCTGAAAATATCTGGTTATAGGACCTGCCTATCTATCGACAACGAGAGCTCTTTTATGTTTCACACGCATACAGTACAAACAAGCTTTGTTTTCAAGAAGGAAACTCTAGATTCCCCAAACCACTGAAACCTTGTCGTTCCCTGTAGTTCTTTGCCGTTCCTAGGGCGCACCCTCGTTCATGCTCCATCCTTGACCTGTAACTGAACCCTGCATCTCGGTGCTTCAACGACTTGCCTTTTACTGACTGCTAGTCCCTGTCTCGTGTCCACAGCTCCCCACGTCTGACGCCGACCTCCAGAGCCGAGCGCCAAACATCCACCCGCCTTAGGCCAGGTTCCCATTCTTCTAGTGAGGTCCCATCACCGACTGGACGCTTTTTTCTCCTTCTCTTCTACTATCAACCTACCCTTATCCTCTTATTCATCGATCGCATTTCGCTCCGCCCATCCCTTTCCTCCGGACCAGCTTGTCGCTCCTGGCTTTCCAGGGCGCGCTGTAAGAGAGAGAAAGCGTGTAAACCATTGTACAATCACCGATTTACCGAAGGTATCTTGTTGTTAGTTACTACCGAACAAGACACGCAACAAGTCCGTTGTACGATTGTTTACTCCCACCCACGTACGGAGTGTGATTTCAAATCCAGGTTGGTTCATCTTTTTTGTCCAGAGTTTCTGTCCGTCTCTAGTCCCCGTGTCGAGGTATATCGGGGAAGGAACCAGCTGTCTTTCCTTGTCATATTCTCGCAACTGCCCTCTTCAGCTTCTCCTTCAACGTCATCAACTCTAGGCGCGCCGCCTAGCAAGTATCATAGCATCAAATCTACCATCGAATCTTATCACTCTGTCCTGTCCTGTCTCTCTTCTCTTCTCGTCCCCAACCAAGGGTAGCATAGCGCGGCGAGTTCAAAGACGCACCCCGACCACCCACCGCCGCCCGCCGACATAGCGCAGACCGTTATTCGTCCATACATTGATTGGCATATGTCCGTCCATTCGTAGGCGGCATGGTACGCCTACTGAGTAATGCTCGCACGCCCATGCTACCTTAATTCCGACGATATGGCGAGCCAGACAATCCTTTGCAACCTGTCGCAAATCGTCGCTTACAGGCTCAGAAGATAGAAGAAGACAGTCAGGAACAGAGCGTCAAGATGAAGATGATGTATTCGTTCGATGGTACTCCCTGTTCGTAACCAACATTCATGGCAATATCTTGCCGTCCTTAATAACACCATCCTTCTCCCTTACCAACCTATCGTCTCACTATTTCTTGGTGCTATTCCCAGTTGCACCATTCCGAATCCAACTCTTCAACCTCGAAGCTCTGCTCTTTATCCATTTCCACAAAGGCTTGCCGGGTGGCTTGAAGCTTCAATATCCTTTCCGACCCAACTCATCTTCCTCTGTTCCCAACATCCTCTATCCTATTACCTTTCCTCATGTCCTGTATACAGTACGGATACAGATACACGCACCCGTCACCTGCCTATCATCACCCTGCTCGAGTCCACTGGCCATTTCAGTTCTAGTCGAGGCGTACCAACACAGTCCCTACGAACCCCCTGGACTACCTACCTACGTTACCTGGAGGAGCCCAGTCCCAAAAGACACCCCCCATTTCCAGTGCCATATCCACACTGACCACGTCCACCCCGCCTCTCAACAACGTTCCATCCAACGCCTTCGGCTCTTTTTGCTCTTTCTCTGCTTCATCTTACATCGTGTACAGTCGCTTTTGCTGATACTTGTCTGTTTCTCTCATGTCTCTAGTGTCATAGACTGAGACCGCTGGCCAATTCGGCGTGTACTATCTTGTATCTATTAGCCTATCATGGACGAACTACGCTTTCGCTCTCAGCAGTCCCCGCGGGGCAACGACCCAGCCATGCACTCGTTTGTCTCACCTCCTCGAAATGCCTCCAGAATGCCGGCCCCCCAAGCCAACCCTCACGTCGGAGCTCACGACCACCGATCTGGCCTTCCCCGCCGCTTCACCACCGACTCTGGCCGAGTCCCGACACTATCTAACCTAGGTGCTCAGCGAGTGCCAGAACCTCCCCAGGATTATAATGTGAGTAGTCAATATATTGCGGATTTACCACCGCTTGTTTGTTTCGTCCAGGCTTCTGATGTTTTGTTTTGGGATATTCGGTGTCGCCAACGTAGTACTAGTAGGTGCTGACATATTTGCTTGTAGGCGATGCAAAAGGTGCAATTGGTACGTTTTGAAATGGGTTTCCCGTCTAGCCCTGTCACATAGTCCACGACTGTATAATTCGAGAAGGACCCCGAAGTTCCAAGCGATGCGAAATCCACCGGCACAAGTTTTGGTCGTTGACTAACGGCAAACTTAGATCGAGAAGAAGAAGATGGAATACGAGCGTATCCGGGAACAAAGGCGGCGTTTTGAGCTCGAGATGCAAAAGTTGGACCAGCAACAACGGCGGGAAGCTTTGGAGCTTGCTCAGATGGAGGAGGAAGTGGGTAGAATGGGTGGTCACCAGTCCGAGCCTACAACACCCCCGGAATACCGCGACAACTCTGGGTTCCCTACGTTTTTGTCACGACCGAGCCGATATTCGATGTCCAGCTTGACCTCCCCTCCAGGTTTCTTCAACCGCGCCGTCCGATCCGGTTCGCAGCTCGCCTCTCCCCAGTCTGGTATAAGACAGGCACGATTCGGCTTCGACGACACCACAACACAGATGCCTTCTCGCTCCGTCCCAACTACACGCCGGAATAGTGACGACGAGAAGGAGGAGGCCGTTCGACAGGACCCTAGCAGCCATCGTTCGGGTAATTCGTAAGTAAACCAACCACTATCGTTTGTATCGCGAGCCTGCATCGTTCCAAATGGCAGTCGTGGCCGAGATCCTGAAGTCAGGAGGCCTGGGAAAGCTTCATCAAGTTCGGCCCAGAGGCGTGAATTTGAGTGGGTTTGAGTCCAGGACGCCAAGTGCTTGGTTCGAGTCGTAGAGAGCTACAAGAGACCGATCACTGTTGTAGTGAACGGTATGATTTGGCGATCGAGCCAGCAGACTCTCCTAAGCTGGTTATGCGAGCTTCCTCTAGTGGGGAAGGGGACTGAAGGCACGGGAGAGAGAGGCAGTGATTCACTCTCGCTCTGACTTTCAGGAGATATAAAAGCCTCCAGTTGATCTTCTGCTCGAGTCTCGACCGACCTTCCTCTCACACCACAACACTTCTCAGAACAACACTATTCATTCGAATCACCCCTTTCTTTTCCTCAATTGCTTCGCACATTACCCTGCAAACACACTATCGAAAAGAGTTCTTTCATTGGAATCAATTCACCCTTGATTGTTGTACTCAGTATCGGATACGCACTTCCAATTCATTCAGATCAATCTTCAAGACCTTTCCTTGGAAAATAACAAGCCATACTAACCATGTCTTCCAACGACAGCATCAACCGCTATTCAATGCCTGTGACTCGTTCGCGTACTGGACTGTACGACGTGGGTCTTGATCAGACGAACACTACTCGTTTCCTCTTTGGCGATGAGGATTCAAATGCACTGGGCCACAGTGTTCCTGACGAAAACTTTCCGACTCTTGTTCGCCGTGATGAAAAGATGGTGAGTTCACTTTTCATCTGGTATTTGTTATCCGTCCTGTCCTATACATCATATATCCCTTGGATCATTTTCAGAGAGTTGGTGATGTGGATGGTTTGAGGGGAGACTATCTTTTTCGGATTTTATACACACTCTCTAAGACCGAGACTCGCAACTGAGCTCCACATTTCCCCCAGAGGTGCAGCTTCACCTCAACTTTGCCCCTACCATTCACCTATTTCTTTTGTATTCAACTTTTGTGCACAATCACCCCCTTCCTTGGTACTTGTACAGGCCGCATTGTCTTCTTTGTCCTTCCATTGTTGGCTATTGTTGGCCTATTGCGCAACGAGATCTTGGGCTTTGCTCGTACCCTCGAGCGCCCCACCCTAGATCTATATCGCTGTTATTGTTGCTTCGTTGCCTGACCCGCATTGTTACGCTCGGCTCTCTGCGTCTTCGGCCGCACAGGACCTTGCCCTATCACTCTCTCTTTAATCTGAACCACCTTCGTCCTTAAGATCTCAGAGTCGTGTTGTTAACTCTCGCCGTCCCCAGCAGAATCTCTCGTCGATCAACGGAACCTCCAACATTGTGAGCGATCTTGTGGGCCTTGCCTCTCGACCTGCTTCCCTCCGTCACTCCATTGACCTCAAGTACATCTCGGAGAACGCTATCGAACCCGGTTCTATGATGTCTCCATCTGGTAACGGTAATATGGCTACACCCCCTAAGCTACAGGGCTCGTTCTCCTCGAACGATGTTCAAACTGTCAAGAGCCCGGGAGGTTCGTCCTCCAAGGCCAACACCCACGCTCAGCAGCATTTCCACAATCACAACGCCAGCCTCGGTCGAATTCCTGCTGGTGCCATTCATCGTGGTCACAGTCGTGAGCTTTCTTCCGACAACGCTGCTGTCAACCGTGAGCAGTCTGGCTACCCTTCCATTCAGTCTGCCCTGCAGGCCAGTGCTGCTCCCTTTGGGCCTAGCACCACAGCTCCTGCCCCAGCATCTATGGGCAACGCTCCAACTGGTGCCCCTGCCATGAACAGCAGCTTCAACAACAATAACGGGTATTATCCAATGAACGGTTACGGCGTTCCTCAGGGCAGTGCTCCTCAAGGGGCTCCTCAGGGTGCCACCCACCAGCCCGGCGCATACAACGCAAACATGCTTGCGAACAGTATGCAGCAGATGAGCATGAATGGAGCCAACGGTGGTAGCATGTATCAGCCCCAGAACTTCAACGGATACAATGCTGGTCATTACAACCAGGGAAATCAGCCTCGCGACAGCCAGGCTCGTGTCATGCAGCATCGCCGACAGCTTGATAACGAAGGTGAGTGATTATCAGGGTAACAATGTATTCTTCATACTGACTTTCTATGTAGCTATGTCCCGCTTCCAGAACATGCCCCTCGATTCCTTTGTAGGTACAATCTACGAGCTTTGCAAGGACCAGCATGGCTGTCGCTACCTCCAGAAGAAGCTCGAGGAGCGCAACCCTGAACAGGTTCACATGATTTGGAACGAAACCAACAAGCACGTCATTGAGCTCATGACGGACCCGTTTGGTAATTATTTGTGCCAAAAGCTCCTCGAGTTCTGCAATGACGACGAGAGAACCACCTTGATTCAAAACGCTTCCCAGGATATGGTCCGCATTGCGCTCAATCAGCACGGTACACGCGCGCTCCAGAAGATGATTGAGTATGTGAGCACTCCTCAGCAGGTTCACATCATCATCGAGGCCCTTCGTTTCCGAGTCGTTGAGCTCATCCAGGACCTCAACGGTAACCATGTCATTCAGAAGTGCCTCAACAGAGTTCCTCCCCTCGATGCCCAATTCATCTTCGACGCTGTGGGCAACAACTGTGTTGAGGTTGGCACCCATCGACATGGATGCTGTGTCCTTCAGCGGTGCATCGACCATGCGTCTGGCGACCAGAAGCTTTGGCTCATCCAGCGCATCACCGAGCATGCGCGAATCCTTGTTCAGGATCCTTTCGGCAATTATGTCGTCCAGTATATCATTGACTTGAACGAGCCTATCTTCACTGAGCCTATTGTTCAGACCTTCAAGGACTGCATCAACCAGTTGTCCCGTCACAAGTTCAGTTCCAACGTCATCGAGAAGTGCCTTCGCTGCGCCCAGCCTCCCTCAAAGGACCTCATTGTGGATGAGCTTCTACGCAACCAGGAGATGGAGCGCCTACTTCGCGACTCTTTTGCCAACTATGTCATCCAGACAGCCTTGGAGTACGCTACCCCTCACTACAAGTACCGCCTTGTAGAGGCAATCCGCCCAATCTTGCCTCAGATCAGAACTACCCCCTACGGTCGTCGTATTCAAGCTAAGATCTCGGCCTTCGATAACCGTGGTAGCGCTGCTTCTAGCGGCCAAGTGACACCTGCCGATAACACGCAAGGTCAAATCCCTCTGCGGGCTGCTCACTCTCGAGGTCTCTCTGGAAATGTTCCTATGCTTCAGGGTAATGGCATTCCCCCTAATGGTCCCATGCCCACTATGCGCCAAAACGTGCCTGTCTATTCCCCCAACTCAGGCATGAATGGCCAGGCCCCTTCCACTGGCGCACCTGTTCAGCAACCCCAGTATGGACAGACTCCAGGCAACTTCACCCCCAACACTGCTTCCAACGGCGCTGCTAAGGGTAGCGCCGGCCCTACGACTCCTGCCAACGGCAACGCCAATGGCAGCACGGGCAACACCGGGGAGGCTCAGTGGGTTTAGACTGGCAAGTCTTACGATTGACCCGCTTGTATAGTGACGTTCATGACGGTTTTAGGTGGCATCGTGGTGTTGACACCGCTATGATTCACGATTTTCTTTGACATGTCTCAGAAACTTGGCCAAAAGGGCGCAGGCCCGATCCGATCGATTGACACGACACCCCCAGAGCTGGTCGTGTGTACATTATGAAAAGAGCGCTACAGGACAGCCGTTTATCCTGGGGACTTGGCTCTGGTATGCTTTGCTTGGGAGAACGCCAGCGTATATGGAAGGGCAGACATCACGATTGGGTCGTGTATATGTATTTGGATCGTTATGATCACGATCACGATCACGATCATCGGCATAGACGATTTTATCCTATTCGGCTTTTGTTTTTTTCACTAGCTACTGCGATTTCGACTAGGGGACCACGATTCATGTTTGGGTTGTATGATTTCAGCAACTACCGGATTTATTGCTTTCTACTTGGGACACGAGAGATCCTTGTGGGTAGGCCAGTAGGCTGACCTAGAACGAGAAAGGGGAGAAAGTCCAAGCCTGTATCTAGACTAGGTCTTTGAAATTCCAGGTTCGCTATTACATGTATGTTTCCCAGCTTGTGACGTACGATATATCTAGAGTATGTAATAGTATCTAAAAACCAAACCTCTGTCAAAACCTAACTACTATGACATAATCACAACACAATGCCCAATATTGCCATGATATGGACAATCAAGATCCGAGGTCCCGAAAATTCCTTTAGCGTTTGTGTTTGCCCCAGGCGATGTTCAAAAGTCTTTCAAGATTTGTCTGGATGGTTTGTGCCACATTGTTGCTATTCCAAGAATAACATGTGGCTTTTTCATTCTTTTTCATTCCGTTTGTTACTTTTTACTCACTGTCCTTTCCTCTAATTCCAACGGCCTCTGAAGTCACAGATTAGGAAAGTATACAAACGAGCTGGCCTCAAAGACGCAGGCTGCTTTGCTTCAAGTATGAAGTAAACTGTCAATCCACCAAATTCAAGCCTTCCTCCTAAGTGATATGATACGTGAGCTCCTCTTACTCCGTGTAAATTCCATGGCCACGCTATGCTATTCAATATGTACGACATGATACTCAATATTCACTCAATCTCAATTTCTTTCCAATGTCACGGCGACGGGCCTGTGCAGCAGCCGCTCTCTCCGAGGCGCGACTATCGGATGATTCAAAATTCTCGCTGCGAGCCTTGAGAGCTTGTAAAAGCATGCCGGCATCAAAAAAGCCATCTGTTGATCATGTCAGTAAATCGTCCACAAAACATTTGTAAGGTGCAAAAACTCACATCCACCCATTTCATCATCTTCACTGAATGTACTGCTCTCGTTTGTAGGTGACGTGGTGCCTGTGACCGAACGCAAGCTTTCAACAGCGGTGATGGGACGTCCCCGAGACTTGATGCGATTGAGAAGCTTAGGTCGTTCTGTCTCTACCTCACGAGCACGGCTTGCTTTACCAGTAGACATCTTGCGGTTACCGATGCGTAGGATACGGCGGATCTCTAGGAGGTAGCTCTCGAAAGTGTCGACGAATCGCTTCGTCTGGCGGTGCTTGCTAGCGACACAGATAGCAAGACCTTCGTCCTTAATAATGTACCCAATACCGAATCCATCCCCTGAAGTAGGACCGAACCCGAATTGGCGAAGGGCAGGGTTGCCACAGTTGGAAGTTGAAAGGATGGTGTTGTTGAGTTTGTCCCATCCGGCATCGGCGAACAGAGCGGGAAGAGGAGCTTGGTCTCGAGATCGAGAGTTGACGCTATAGCCACGATCTCGTGTAGGCCTCACCTCGACGCCATCAACGGAATGGTGTGGATCTTGCGCAGGGCTACCAACAGGTGATCCGCCCTGGTCAGAGTATTCGTCGCCAGGACTTGAATAGCCGTTACTGTAATCGTCATCCAAGCTCCGCTGCCAAACTGAGAACAGAGCGTATAAATGTCGGTCGCAACCCTCGGCCTTTGCACATTGTCTTGTATTTGCAGTATGCTTCTGGCAAGCTTTCCTGAGCGCCTCGATTTTGGCCTCAGCAGGGTTCTCCGCCCAGAAGGTCTGGACGAAATCAACTACCTCTTCCGAGACTGTCCTGATGGCCTCGGTTCGGCCATGTAAGAACATCTTGGTCATGGCTGGCTCATAAGTGCACTCAACACGGCCGTAGAGACCATAGTAGGCGGCCTGAAAAGCCATCTGAACAAATGCATCAGGAGAGAATCCCATAGATGTAATGAAATTCTTGCCGTAGTGGCTAAAGTCCAGTGTCTGAAACTCGTTCTGCTCAATTAAATCGGCTAGCCGAGTCTCGGCGAAGCGGACAGCGACACTAAGCTCAGGAATCATATCCCACTCCAGTTTCCGTGGAGTAACATTGACATCGCCGAAGCTCTCAGGGTCGCGCTTAGAGGGATCGGGGCTAGAAGACGCCCAGAGCGAAGGTGCCTTGCCGTTGATGGTGCGAGCGAACCGAAGAATGGTATCGGTGTAGACGTCGCTGGCGAAACGCAGAACTGTGTGTCCATCCACACCAGTGTGCTCGAAGTTTATTCCAGCACTTCCGTTCTTACAGACAATGATCTGAAGCTTGTCGTACCATCGGTTGGTGCAAGTGCCAATCTGAACACCCTTTTCGATCTCACTAGTACCGCAAAGCATATTTTGACAGAGGGCTGCGGCATCCGTAGGTTCTGCATAGTCCAGGCAAAGAACAAAGAGAGCAGTGTCAACGATACCGAGAGAGTCTGCGTTGTTGGAGCCTGGCTCACTGGTCAAAACATCTCGAAGGCCGGACCAAACCTTACGGTTTTCGGTACTCAATACTCCCAGAGCCCCCTTTGCAGCATCCTGGATAGGTACTTGTGTCGCATCATCGACAATGGTCTGTAGATTGATAGTGATGTCCTTTTCGCTCATGATAACATCTGAGTTATCGTCCAGTACGTCGAACCAGTAGAATTGGCCGTGGCACATAACAACAATGTGCTTCGATTCGGGATCTTGCTCGATTTGACAACCTTCCTCAGTGGGCACCCGAGCAGTACCAAAAAGTCTTGAGAATTGGTACATGCAAAGGGGAGTTCCTTTAACCGTGTCTGGGGCAAGCTCTTCTTTGCGAACAGCACGGACAAATTCAAGCGACGAAACGACCAAAGAAGCGGCGCGGGTGACCTGGTCGTTACGAGCAGGCGTCGGGTCATCTTCCAAAAGAAAGAAAGGGTTCAGGTTAAGAACAACAGGATTGTCAAAGTTGAGATAAGAGTCGTACCCTGTAAATGTTAGTGTCTGCTTATTGGGTGAGATTAAATTTGTAACTTACAAAACTGTTCGATGTAACTTGTCTTCCCCTCGGCATATGCCTTCAGCTTCTCATGCAGCTCAGGGCCGTCGCCCTTCAGAAACTCCTTCACCGCATACTGTGTTTGTGCATGTTCGCGAGCAGTTTGGAGCGGCTTAAGAGCTTCTAGATATTTCTTGCAACTGGCTTCTAGCTCTGGGATGGGCAGCTTCGGCAGCTTGTCCTGGCCAGCAAAGGTAATACCACCGTCTTTCTTTGATTCGTCAGCCATTGGATAGCGTTTGTAATCGCCGTTGAGTCTTGGCGGAGAAGCTTGTCGGGGTTGGGCCAGTTCGGGGATGTCAGGGAGAGTCCGAGGAACGGTGATGCTGGCAGTTGTTGGCGCAGGAGATGGGTCAGAGAGCCTCTCTCCAAGAGATTGGGGAGGAGTGAAGGTGCGGACTTGAGTCATCGTGTTAGTCTGAAGTATCGGCAACGGAGTCTAGTCGTAGATGGGTGACACGCTTGTGCTAACGTTGAGTCCGCGAAGAGCGGTTCGGTAGAAGTAGTGACAGTCTTGTTGAGGGCAGTAATATGGCATGGAAGAATGATTTCTGGATAAGAAGGAATATGTGATGGACAGCATAGACCAGGGCGACCCAAATGAGAGGGCATATGGCTCTGATATAAGCAGAGAGTTGTGACCTCGCTGACTTAGACAAGAGTCAAGTGGACCCTTCATACACCCCATACTGTACACACCCTCCACGCTGCACTTCACCCTCTGTGTGTAGTTGATTGGGGTAGCCGAGACGCCGGTAAAGAACCTGGGGTGAAGGCAGCCAGGAGGTATGATAGGGCAGAAGGAATTAGAGCAAGAGGTGGCAGTGATGAAACTTTTCCGCAAGTCCGATGCAAGACGTGCTCAGTGCCGAACGGTGGGTTCAAGCAACACCAAGGTAGGCTATACCAGGCGTAGAAACTTACCGAGATTGAGATACGCGATTTGGTTCAAGATAGCAGAGTTCCACCGGTAACAAGAACAGGTAAGAATGGAATCGGTGCCGGATCTGGAGACCGTAATGTGGTGTTTATAAAAACATACAACCGGGACCAGTAAGGTGTCTTGGAAGGATAACCGGTTGGCCTGCAGCAGTGAAGTAGGTGCAATACCCGCAGGTGCGAAGTGTTGGCCACGAAACCTTGTTCTGTCCGTTTTGGTTATATGCGTTATTACCGTTACGGACGTTTCCCGAGCATTGAAAACGATAAAGCTGGGATTTCGGACGACGGGATGTTCAGGATATAGTTGTCAGACGCATCTGTGACGACAAGTAGACTTGATAGATCGAGGCCTAGAGCGAAGAGGATCCACTCTCAAGAATAGTTTGGGGTATATAGACTGCTCCTGAGTGGTTGGATACTGTAAATCATTAATGTTTTTATAAAAGCCGTAACGGAGGCTGTCCGGTAAAGCATTATAGACATAAGCCCCCAACCCCAGATTATAGTCTGCCATCAAGAATTCGAGGTGAGGGGGAATCTACTGACTTGGGGTCCGTCACAGTGGCGAAACAACTGTTTGTGCTGTGCCGCCGAATTATTTGTCACTCTGCGTACAATTGCTCTCAGGCGTCAGGCAGGTGCCGCAGTATACCTGTAGGCAGCCTGGCGTCTTTCATGTGCTTTAGGACCTGGGAATTTATGGTGCATGGAAAAGCTACAAGGGGCGGCCCGTACAAACATCATGTGCCACACTCCAAGCTTGGGCTGACGATGGTTGACGAAACCCGCTCCAACTCAATACTTTACCTCAACAAGACATGATGGTTTCTTGTCCGGTTTCAAGTCTTCTCTGCGCATTGGAGTATCTCCCCCTAGCAGGTATATTTTCTTGATGCCAGTGTAAAAAAGCAAGCGCATGCTACGATAACATAAGTCACAGCCCGTGATGCGTTTGTGTTGGCCGTTTAGGCACATGTCATAAGCGAATGACAAGACAGAATAGGGTCAGCAGGCGGGCGATATTCCAGTCTCTTGGCATTCCCGAGGGCTAAAGGAGCCGGTTGTTGATTGAGACGTACTGACTGAAGAAACTTGACTTTATAATGGGTATAGCAACGGGTGAAAGCCAAGGCCTGTCTCGGTTCGGTCCAAGGGACGATGGCATATGAGAGCCGTAGGTAGATAAGGCACTGATTTCGTCATAAATGCCCCGAAACTGTGGTTCTTGTAGTGGGGAGCAGTAATTAAAACGTGGGGTTCTAGCCAACGAATGCGGATGGTTAAATCTTCAGGGGTCCTACGTAAAGGTTGCAATATTTAAACCGTACAAGTATTTCAAGGCAATGAGTTAGTTATAAATAAAACGAAAACTTGAGAAGAGGAAGAATAGACTTTGCTTACTGTTGCACCTGCCGTATTTTGCCGTAACCTGGGCAGCTCTGCTTGTAATCAGCCGCCTGGGTAACTTCCGTCTCAGAACATCTGACCTGGACTGCCCGATTTCTTCACTCCTCCACATAGGTAGGTAGAAGCCATCAACATACCTAAGTGCCTATGGTAAGTGCTTCTTAACAAATCATCTACTTTATTCCCCGTAAAGGTAACAAGCTGTCTTGATTCTTTGTTTACCAACAAGCAATTTGATCTCATAGGCCGAACAAACACCTGGCAGACATCGGCTGTCAATGTCTTCTCAACTCCGGGTCCGCATTTCGTTTCGAACTTCAAAGCCCACGCTTCGGCTCCGTTACTGACGGAGAAATGGCACATGTTCAATCTTCAGCACTGCTTCCAATACTTCACATATGCGCATTTACGATTATCCTCTATTCATGACGAATCTGATAGAACAGACAGGACAACATTGCGCGTTCCATTTTGTAGTCTGCAGCGCTCGCTTCGACATCGCCTGTTACTCAACCCTTTTCGCTTATTGAATTCGTGTTTCGTTTTCGGTCCTATCACAACTTGAGTGAGGCTCTCGGCTCCTACTGCCGGGGCTCAGCACCCCTGTCAGTGATGGAGCCTCTCTTATTTCAGCAATTCATTCGAGCTGTCAGCACGCATGCTGTCAGTCTAACTGACCTCGGTGTGCCGCACTAGCTGGAACGGGAAAGCCTTTCGAGATCATATAAGGGTCTTGTCGAAAACACTGCCCTGCAAGGCTCGCATCAAATTAACTAAAACATCATCAACGGATAGACAATCTGACCGTGAGTCAACGATTTCCATGCTTTCATTGGCTCTCACGGTCCATTTTCATCCAGAAGAGGAAACTTCATTCGAACTGCCCCGTTCATAGAGATGATCGACTTGCTTTGTCTTGTCGCCCCGTATCGAACATACGAAGATGCACGAACTCTAGCCATGAACTCACATGGGTCAAGACCTTGGCTATGGAGGCTCAAAGAGATAAATACATTTCGCTCTGCTCCTGATCTCTGTTCCCATCTGTACCAAACGGCATACCTGTTCTTAGACTCACCTACGCCTTGAAGAGAAACTCGATCCTTGACTTGAACCGGCTTATTCTCATATTGTACTATCTTATTGGTAACACCATGATATCGCTGGTCAAGAAGGCCATCAAGGCCAGAAAAGATCGCGGAAAGACGCAGGTTCCCTCCATTCCCATGGAGATGCAACAAACACAGCATGGTGTCAACAAGGAACAACCACAATGTCGGCATATGGATGCCTATGAGTCTCCAAATGTTAAATGCGCTTCGTGTGCATCAGAGAAAAAGGCAGCAAGAGCATATCGATGGAAAATCATCCTTGGACTCATGGCGCCTTTTGCTCTACAGGCTCTTGACTCAACAATGTATGGAAGAAACCCGGCAACGTCCTGGCCAAAAGCTAACTTGAGCTCCACAGCATTGCAAGTGCTCTCCCTTGGATTGCTAGTGACTTTGGGGAAGTTTCTCAACTCAACTGGATCGTCTCCGCCTTCAATCTGACTTCGGCGGCCTTCATCCCCTTCTGGTCCCAGATGGCCGATGTCTTTGGTCGTAATGCATCATTAAATGCCGCCATTATTCTCATGTTGATCGGTAGTGCTCTGTGCACCGGAGCTCCCACCACTGCTTTCCCGGTCCTTCTTCTGGGCCGTGGATTTCAAGGACTTGCTGCAGCTGGGTTGAATGTTGTCGTTCGTACCATTCTTGCCGACAAGGTCTCCTTGCAGGAAAATGCAAAGAACTGGGCTATCTTCTCACTCGTCGGTGGTATTTCATACGGGCTTGGGCCTGTAATTGGAGGTAGGTCTGCTCGATATCGCCAGACTTGGACGAACACAGCTGACAAGGACTACCAGGATATCTTACTAGAGCCGACTGGAGATGGTGCTTCGGTATCAATCTGCCTATCGCTGTTCTTGCCCTTATTATCGCCTTCTTCGTTCTACGCAAGGAGCTCCTCGGCCCCCAACCTATTCCCGAGCTCAACGAGACAGCTGACACCGGAAGACGGACCAAGTTCATCGCACGACTCAAAACGGTCGATTTTGGGGGCCAGCTTCTGTTCATCCTCGGCTTTGGCCTTATTATCCTTTCTTTGACCTGGGGTGGAGCGACATATCCTTGGTCATCGCCGGCTGTTATCGTTCCCTTGGTTCTTGGAATTATCTTTGCTGGTGTCTTTTGTTACTGGGAATACCTACTTGCCCCTGGCAATATGGTTGCCGAGAAGATGCCTTGGCAAAAAGCAATGATTCCTTGGGAGCTGATCTCGAATCGGGATATTGGTCTTCTCTTTTATTGCGAGTGCGCTACTGGAATCGGCATGTACGCAGTAAGTTGGACGCACTACTTCCTTGATTCTCGTGCTGAACTCTTCAGGTGCTATATTTCTGCAATATCTACTTCATCGCTGTGCGGGTAAGTTTATCTGTATCATATCACACGAAATCGACATTAACCACTATCCCAGGGATATGACTCTGATGAAGCCGGTGTGCAACTTCTGTACTTTGTTCCTGGCCTCGGAGGTTCGTCGATTGGATTTTTGTCTCTACTAGAGGGCTTGCTAACATTTCGGCAGTTGGTGTATACATTTGTTCCTTCATATGTAACCGTTGGCCTCGCATGACGTTTCCTTCTGTGTTTATAGGAACACTTACCGAATCAGTGGGATTGGGTGTTTTAGCGTGGGCGATCTGGGCCGATAGATTGAGCGTCATCTACGGCATGATGGCCCTGGTGGGATGTGGTAGTGGCATGCGGTTCATGGCTTCGCCGCTCCACGGCATTGGTCTCTTTCGCCACTTGCGGGCTTCAGTCATCGGGCTCATGGCAGTCGCCATTCCCTTTGGTGGAACCATTGGGCTGACCATTATGTCTACTGTCTTCAACAACACTTCTGGACTTGGCTCCAGCGGTGGAGAGTTCAGCCATGTTCAGTCCAAAGGGGGTGAGACAAACGAGCAAGCTGTTGAGCATGCTAAGATGGGCGTTGTGTGGGCGTTTGTTGCTGTCACTCCCATTGTTGCTCTGGTAGGTTATTCGTAATCCTCATCCTGTTGAACGAAACCTAACTTTCCTTCAGGCATTCCCTCTTTCATGGTGTATCGGTAACGTTAAGCTTGGCCAGGGCCCTCCTGGGGAAGATGGTCCTACGGATATTATTGTAAAGGGGTCTTATCTCCTCAAGCTACTGCGTGGCCAGGAGCATCTCAGGATTGAGAAGAACGCCTACAGACTCAACAGCTCGCATAGCGGGGTATGGTCAGAGAGTGCAGTCTCTGATGAGAATATCAACGCCTCAAGGCAGTTGCAGGGTTCGCAGCAGGTCTAGCCTCTCGATAGGGGCACAACAAGACAAACCATCTATACGAGGGGTACGGAAGTATTTCTCTTTTTTCCTTTTTTTTTTTTTCTTTCTTTTTCGAGCATTTAGAATCTGCATATATCGCAGGCGAATAGATTTCACAACATATACCAGTATTATTATGTTTCTCCAGTCCATCGCCACCGCTCCAAGGTCTGCCATATACTTAGTTGAGCTGTAACTGAAATGGAAGAGCAATGAACAGTCATCGTTACAGCAGTGAACCAACTCCAAGGACTGACGGGGTGTACGTGACGTTGTGCAGCATATTTTTTTCTAGCGATAGGATGAGCCGTTGTATCGACGAATCACGTACCACGTACCGCGTACGCGTATTTGTAGTGATTAGCTGGAGTAGTGTAAGTCCGGAAGTCAATCGCCTGACATTGGCTTTGGCTCTACTCAATGGAATATTGCGGTAAAACATGAATGCACCTTTGGTTCACCTTCTCTTTGACCCCGCCAACTATTAATTACCTTAATGAGTTTATATACGCCCTCCGTCATACATAGTTGTTGTATCGTGCTATAACATACCTGTCCTTTAGTCAATTGATCACCATATCTGTTCTCAGCCCACCATCGCCATGAGCGATATCGAAGTTGAAGATGAGCAGAGTCCCAATCCAAGATTTTGGCTCGAGTTTCGCACGTTTGACGATGGCCTCTCTTCATGCGCCAGACCACCATCTACACTCACCACGTTTCCTCAGTTCACACAACTCCCACCTGAATTGCGCCTCCGAATTTGGTCATTACTTATCCAACCCCGCATCGTCGTCGTGTGCTGTCTCCAGCGTGATGAACGCCTGGACCAAAGACGCTATGAGTTGAATCAGCGGTCACGGGGTAGATCAGTGCCTGTGCTGCTACATATTAACCGCGAGACGCGCTACTTGGGTTTAGAACACTACGAGCTTGCTTTCGGCTGGCGCATTTCAAAGCTTCTCTCCGATACACCAGTGTCTGCGCCGCCGCGCGTCTGGTTCAATTTCGACCTCGACTGTGTATATCTCGCCGGCGAGCTAGAAGCGTATGACATCTACGGGTTCAACTCGGCCATGGTGTACTTCCTACGTCGTGAGGACACACACAGGGTTAAGCATCTGGCGTGTGTGCTTTCAGAATTGGGCTACGCGGAACAGGAAAGTGACCAGGTGTTTGGATGCTTGTGGCATGTCGTTGACGGGTTTCCTGTTGTGAAGAAGGTGTTGCTGACGGTGGGTGAAGGAGACGAGGAGGCTTTGAAGGGGAGTAAGTTGAGGGGTACGGATAATGTGATGCAGAAGATCTGGAACGGGTTTCTGGGTGGGTCTGCGACAGAGACGAGTTCGAGGATGGCGGACAAGTCAATGGTGATGATTGAAGAAGATGACCTGCCAGGATTTGTGGCCGGGCATTAATTCGAGCACGAAGGAAGAGCATAGTGGTGGGTGATCAATACATGTGTGGCGAGTCACTTTCAATCTTGGTAAAAAGCATATGTTAGTTAATTCTACTGTTGTACTTGGGCTACTGCTGTCAAGGTTACTTCGCTTTCTATCAAGGTCGAATCGCCAGACATATATCAGTCACTTAACCGCCGAGCGATGCTGTACACCAGCCACAAGAGGCAACGCAAGTTGCGGACAGATGGATGTGTGGGGGTTTCAACGAACTTGTTTGAACGGGAAATGTTCTAGAAATATGTCAGGCTCCTGTAGTTTATTTTTATCGTGCTTCGGAACAAGTTCGAGCGGATCCTTGTTTGTAACGGTCAGACATGCAGATAGTCTTTGAGTTTACTATGCTAAACCGTCTGTTTAGTTTGTCTACATAGTTCTACATTTCTCCTGCGTTTGAGAAATTCAAAGAATCGTAAGGATTACGTCCGAGATATAGCGGATCTATTCGGTTGGTTTCATTGCCTCTCATTTACGATGATCACGGATGTACCTCGCTTAAGTGTTGACAGTTGGTGATAGCTTCAATTCAGTCAACACTCGGAAGTAAGCCATTGCATCCGACAGGTCCAGGTCCAGCGACTAGAGACGGGGGGATCATGGTGCGTACACCATCTCATCGGCCGTGATCTAACACATGCTAGTGCAAGGCACAACTTGTAGTAGAATCGACAGACATGGAAGTCTTTTACCACGATGGACAACCATCGCTCTGAATCGAAGCTCCAGGGTAGAAGCAAGCGAGAAGCCAAAACCCAGTTGTCCAATTAAACGGCCGAACGTACATGGAAGCCGTTTCTACGGAGCTGAGCACGACATGGGGCCCCACATGCTCTCCAAAAGTTTGGAGTTGAGTCGCCTCCGACAAGGATTAGAAGCCGAGAGGCAATAGTTGCCCCGTTGAGAAAGAGAAGGAGGAAGAATGATGAAGACGTCAAGATGAGGCGAATACACGTACAATCATGGAATTATTACATACGGTTGTGAATAACTTGTTATGATCAGACTCTGTGGCCTGCAAGGTACACGAATCGTCGGTTTCGTTTGATGCCTTGGAAAGAGGGCTGCCGCAGTGAAACCCAAAAAAAGAACAAAAACACCCAACGACAAAACCTCAAACGACACAGCAGAACCAACTCAACATAAACAAATGACCTCAGGGATTCTCCATCGGTTGTCTGACAGACAGACGGACACCCCAGGTAAACAAATTGGGTACATGGGGCATCCCGATTACTACGCCACGCCTCAGCCCTGGGTCCTGCGAGAGCCCAAGTGGATAGCGCAGAGACTCGTGGAAGCACTAGGAACAGAAGTGATACCATTTCTCGTAGCGAGGAGACGAAAAGACGACAACAAAAGAAGAGCTTGGAGATGTTGATCCACATCGGACTAAAAATAATGGGTTTAGTCAAGACGGGTGATGTGAGATCCATTCAATTGACATCCGGACTTTGTCAGAATTAAAGCTGAAGTCAATTGAAGTTGGGTTAACCATAATGGTCTCACTGATGATTTCAGCCCAAAGATCGAGATGGGACAACTGATAATTAGGTTATTCCAGTAAGCAGTAACCGTTCGATAGAGAAGCTGGAAAGTCGACTGGTAACAGTATTCCCTTCTTTACTTGTATAGAGTACAATGAAACCTACCTGCTCTCAGGAGTGATCCAAGATTCATGCAGGTCTGTATCACAGACAGTAAGGCCAGTAGCTACGTGGACATGTGTAACCAACCATCAGGTCCAACCCAACACCAAGCACATATGCCAGGCTGGAATGCACCTAATATATTTAATCCAATCACTTGATATGTCCAAAGTAGCGGTAGCCAGCGCATTGTTGGACACCAAGACAAGCCAAGGCATCCCATCAGGGTGTCAGGAAAATTGGCCTCTGGGAGCATAAGAGACGAAATAAGTAGATCAGCTTATGCTACTTAGGTTATGCCTTTTAGGCTGTTTATTTTTGTATCCTAAATCTGAGAGGTCACCTTTTCTGGAGCCCAGCAGCATCCATATTCAAAATCCAGTATGTTTCCGATATCAACTATCATCAAGGCAGTAGCACTACTATTCACAGCTACCTACCTAGTCAGAACATCTGAAAATTTCAATCGATTGCCACAAAAAAATCATCCCCAAATCATCTAATGACGTTCAATGATGGAGAGGCAACCTAGAGTTTTCTCAGTGCTAAACCCCAGGGAGAGAAGAGCGACAGAGAAAAAGTGCAGCGCCAGTTAAAGGAGGGGCACGAAGAAGAAGCTGTTCGTCCAACATGAGGTCGGTTGGTGGGGCAAAGTACCAAGCTACTTCTACATCGGTGAGATCCAACGCCAATCAACAAGTACTCTGAACTTTGAGCTTGCTCACCCTGGCTCGGATGCCCCGCGATGGAATTTTTGGGAAGCAAAAAGTTTATGAGGAGCATGACATCAGTGAGATGGAAGCGAAGCAGAGAGAGGTACCTATGCACAAGCAGAGAACAAATCAGAATAGACGGAAGCTACGGAAATAAACATGAAGCTTCTCGTAGGTAGTGGACATGTAGAGAATTTGCTCGTTTGCCAAACAATCACTCACTTGACTCCAAGAAGCAGCCAGAAACGATCAGAGATCCATCTCTTTGCCCATCGTCTAGGAGACCAGGCTACGGATTGCATACTGCAGTTTTTTTAGTGGAGCAAACCCAGATCTGCCAGGTGCAAGCAGCTGCTAGACGCTTCTTCAGACCCCCCCATGCGGCTTTGCCCCTCCAAGCACACCCCCCAGTAACGCCTAGCAGCGCCCAGAAAGCGGTAGACGCCCCTGCAACTATCGAGAAGCTCTCCAAAGTGGGCTGCTTTGGAACAGCGCAGAACCGCATCGAACCTTGGCACCCGCCTTTATTTAGATGCTTTGCGCAACTGCTCTTGCTTCCGTCCTTCTTTCCATCATCATCAACACAAATCAAATACCCCTCAAAAGTCTTCAAATACCACGATCTCCCTTTGAAGCAAACCGCGTTTTCTTTTCTTTTTCCCCTCCCTAATCTCTCAACACACTCTACACACTAAACCACACACACATCACACAAAATGGGTCCCGCTGTCGGTATCGATTTGGGTACCACGTACTCTTGCGTGGGTATCTTCCGTGAGGATCGGTAAGTTTTGTCCCTCTTCGCCCTAAGATCTATGTCTCTCGCTTGAACATCGACGCTAACTTTTACCCCAGATGTGATATCATCGCCAACGACCAGGGTAACCGAACTACCCCCTCATTCGTCGGTTTCACCGACACCGAGCGTCTGATTGGTGATGCCGCCAAGAACCAGGTCGCCATGAACCCCCAGAACACCGTCTTCGACGCCAAGCGATTGATCGGTCGCAAGTTCGCCGATGCTGAGGTCCAGGCCGACATGAAGCACTTCCCCTTCACAATCGTCGACAAGGGCGGCAAGCCCAACATCGAGGTTGAGTTCAAGGGTGAGAAGAAGACCTTCACCCCTGAGGAGATCTCCGCTATGATTCTCACCAAGATGCGTGAGACTGCCGAGTCTTACCTCGGCGAGACTGTCAACAACGCCGTTGTCACCGTCCCTGCCTACTTCAACGACTCTCAGCGTCAGGCTACCAAGGATGCCGGTCTCATTGCCGGTCTCAACGTTCTCCGAATCATCAACGAGCCTACCGCTGCCGCCATTGCCTACGGTCTCGACAAGAAGGTTGAGGGCGAGCGCAACGTCCTGATCTTCGATCTTGGTGGTGGTACCTTCGATGTCTCTCTCCTCACCATTGAGGAGGGTATCTTCGAGGTCAAGTCTACTGCCGGTGACACTCACTTGGGTGGTGAGGACTTCGACAACCGTCTGGTCAACCACTTCGTCAACGAGTTCAAGCGCAAGCACAAGAAAGACCTAAGCACCAACGTTCGTGCTCTCCGACGTCTCCGAACCGCTTGCGAGCGTGCCAAGCGAACTCTCTCTTCTTCCGCTCAGACCTCCATCGAGATCGACTCTCTCTTCGAGGGTATTGACTTCTACACCTCAATCACCCGTGCTCGTTTCGAGGAGCTCTGCCAGGATCTCTTCCGATCCACTATCCAGCCCGTCGACCGTGTCCTTACCGACGCCAAGATCGACAAGTCCCTTGTCCACGAGATCGTCCTCGTCGGTGGATCTACCCGTATCCCCCGTGTCCAGAAGCTCATCACCGACTACTTCAACGGAAAGGAGCCCAACAAGTCCATCAACCCCGATGAGGCTGTTGCCTACGGTGCCGCTGTCCAGGCTGCCATTCTCTCCGGTGATACTTCTAGCAAGGCCACCAACGAGATTCTCCTCCTGGATGTCGCCCCTCTCTCTCTCGGTATTGAGACCGCTGGTGGTATGATGACCAAGCTCATCCCCCGAAACACCACTATCCCCACTAAGAAGTCTGAGGTCTTCTCTACCTTCTCCGACAACCAGCCTGGTGTCCTTATCCAGGTCTACGAGGGTGAGCGTCAGCGCACCAAGGACAACAACCTCATGGGCAAGTTCGAGCTCACTGGTATCCCCCCTGCTCCCCGTGGTGTTCCCCAGATTGAGGTCACCTTCGATCTTGATGCCAACGGTATCATGAACGTCTCCGCCGTCGAGAAGGGTACCGGCAAGTCCAACAAGATTGTCATCACCAACGACAAGGGCCGCCTGTCCAAGGAGGAGATTGAGCGCATGCTCAGCGATGCTGAGAAGTACAAGGAGGAGGATGAGGCCGAGGGCAAGCGTGTCGCTGCCAAGAACGGTCTTGAATCTTACGCCTACTCTCTCCGCAACACTCTCTCCGACCCCAAGGTCGAGGAGAAGATTGAGGCTTCCGACAAGGAGACCCTCACTGCTGAGATTGACCGCGTCGTCCAGTGGCTCGACGACAACCAGCAGGCTACTCGTGAGGAGTACGAGGAGCACCAGAAGGAGCTCGAGGGCAAGGCCAACCCCATCATGATGAAGTTCTACGGAGCTGGTGGTGAGGGTGCTCCTGGTGGCATGCCTGGTGGCCCTGGCGGCTTCCCTGGTGCCGGTGGCCCCGCCCCCGGTGCTGGTGGTGACGATGGTCCCACCGTCGAGGAGGTCGACTAAATTCTTTGATACCCCAGTAACATCAGTCTCGACTTCTAGAGCAGTCATGTATCCATGGGTACAATGCGGAGGCTAGTCGTTTTTATGGGATGATGAGATTAGATTTTCCTTTTTTTGTTTTTATGCGACTTTTACGGTTATGAAAAGCTAAGGTGGTTTACCTCTCATGTACTTTAATGAATCAATGAATAAGATATTCATAAAAATCTCTGCTTTCCCCTTCTTATGACGTGAATGAGTTGCATTATGAATTGACAAGAAATGAATTTGGCTTTTTTGGTTCGCATGAAACCTCCCACGCGAAAAGTCATCTACTCACTCTAAGCTTTTAGGATACCAAAATAAATGAACTAAACCTCTATTCTAAATGCCATAAACTAACATACTAGTTTTGTTATCTACACATCGAGCGGCCTCTTCTTCTGATACCCTGAGGCCTAATCGTGCTTGTTAGCACCGTCAATCCGACTTCCGTCGTGTCCCGACGAATGAGCAAAGGCGTGATGACATTGAGTAGTTGTTTAATCAATGGAGCACATCTATCCATAATGATTTGAAGAGTTTCTTTCTATTAATACAATTATCATTGATCTGTTCATTCATCCATCGATCGGCTGATTGAAAAAGGTCCCTTCTGGCACCTTTTCCCCTCTACTTTCCCACACATCCTCACTGCTCGGTTTCCCAGGCCCATACTTTGTAAACTCCTTCGCGCGGTAGTGCTCTCGAATAGCTCTCTCGCGCTGTTCACCAGAGTAACCCTTTACTCGCATGCAGAACCAAAAGTCGTCCCAGTGCTCACTGCACGAGCGCATCTCGCCGTAGCGGTACACGGCAGTAAACTGGCCACCCATTCCGTTGCAGCCCCACGCTTGGTCGAAGGCTTGTCGGCAGGACATGTCGGTTGGCAAGAGGGCTTCTGCGAGGGGGTCGCGGGGAGGAATATCAGAGGGTGTGGGAGCGGCGGAGCGGGGTGACTTCTTCACGGAAAGCCATGATAATGTGGATGAGGATTGTTGTTGCTCGTCTTGTGTGGGTGTAGGCTTGTTCTTTTCGGATTCCAGGAGATCGAGGAATTTTTGGATTTCGGGATCGGTGTCTGAGTTGGACGAGGGTGAGGATGTAGAGGGCGAGGGTGCCGAGGCTGTTGATGTGGTAGGAGGTGTGTTGTTCTCAACCGGCATTGACGTTTTATCCTCCTTAGAAGGTGTTGAAGACCATAGCCAACCCATTGCGATGTTGTGTAAGTGGTAAAAGCGGTAGTTGGAATGTCTTGAGTGGTTCAAATGGCAAGAATTAACTGCTAGAATACGAAGTCGTTTGTCGCAATTGTAATGGCGAACGAATTTAACCGAATACTGGTCTCGTTGAATTTGGAGTCGAGTACGTTCAACGGTTGTGGATGCAAGTGATATAATCTGACTTGGGGTCTCGTGCTGCGCGCAAAGCTGTTGGTTAATTGGATTTTTGAGATTTGGAGACAACATGCCGCTAGACAGTAACGGGGAAAATATCTGCCGTCTTTCCGACACCATGACGAGATAGTTGTGGCCAACGTCAACATTTGTTATTCTTTTCTATGAAACTGGTATAGCTTTTCTGAAGAAAAGACTAGAATTTGTCCTAGACACCGAATAGTTTTCAACTTTGGTAGAGTTGAGGCCTGAACTTGGTAGTTGTGACCTCATTACTACCAGTTACTTGGTCGGCTGTTAGTATGAGGTGAGTATCCGCTTCAAAGAGAATATGGCACGTCAACCCAATATCAAGAGTCTTTATGTTTCAAAACGAAACTGTCAGCACTTATACATGAATCGAGAAATAGTTCGCAAAACCCGTGTTCGAGCAGTATCTATAGCATGCTCTTTAGTCTGTCTAGCTGCCCTTTCTCGCATTTGATGAGAATATCCCACGTTTTACTCCGCGGTTAGTGGGGTTGATCTTCACAAGGAGTCCTTGCTTTTGAGTGTCTGAGCGTCTGAGTGTCTAAGAGTGGGTTCCATCGCTTTCAGCTGTTTCACTTGAGTGCACCTTCCCCTCAGAGAATCAGGAAATTTGGCTGCTAGTTTGAGTATAGGAGACGAAATTAGTGAATCAGATTATACTATTTTAGGCCGGATTCTTAGGTCGTTCTTTCTTACACCCGAAGCTCAATGCCAACAATGACCTCATTGTGGGAGACTAGCTACAACAGACAGCTCTAGTTTATTTATCACACCACAATATAAACAGAGGCCTTCCTTAACCCCCCTCCTACTTTGTCTCTGATCGGACTCCTCACAGCAATGGGACTTATCGAGCCCTCGGGGCAATAGAAAATTCGATACTAGGAGCATAAAAGACGAAATCACAACCAGTTTATGCCGCTTCATACCAGCTCTTAGGGTATTCATCCCACAGCTCCGAGCAGAGATCGAGTTTTCTAACGTGCCTCAGCGAGCCCAAGGCATCATCACCATGATCCCTAGCCGAGGCCTTGCCAGGGCAGCGCTTTTCGCAAACAGAAGATCAGCGACGTCAATTCTCCGACAGCGGATCAACCAAAACGGAATACGGAGACAACCTCTAAACCGCGCTTGGGTTACTACTGCTAACCCCGGAGACCTTGCTTCAGTTCCTCCGATTGCTTCTTCTGAGGATGGCGCCGATAAGAGTGGCCACATCACGACGGACTCTAACGAGGCCATCCTTTTCTTCGATAACATATTCCCCCTCAAACTGAGCACCGTGCTTGTGCGGCCTTGGAAATCAGACCACGATGTCTCCGACCTTCTCAAGCGGTTCGAAACGTCTTCGCTGGGAGTCCTAGACCCCATCCGCCTTGTCAAGACTGCAATTCCCGAAGACCTCCCAATTCGAGTCACCGAGATCCTGCCACGCTTGAAGGACGGAGGCGCCTATGTCAAATTTAAGTACAACGCCAACATGGATCCTGCTGAAATCGAAGCCCAGCTGGGCAAGCGGTTGAGGGAAAAGCCGATAAAACCATGGTTTTCCATCTTCCGCCCTGTTAACGCTCGCCTTGTCCAAGGCACGCCTTGGCTCGAGGATCTGTACAGATATCCTACCAGCTTTGTTAAGATCGAATTTGTGCCTCCATCTCCAGGTATAAATCCTGAAGAGCTCCCTGAAGAGACATTATACTCTTTATTCCGTAAATACGGAAAAATTGCCGATATCATCCCGCAGCCAACTGACTCAAAGATCACACCACGATATGCCCACATCCAATTCCCTGTAACAAGAGATGCGATTACAGCCCGCAATTGTATGCATGGCTTTATCGTAAATGAGGTTTTGGGAGGTGGCAGCAAAGGCACCAAACTCCGTCTTTCTTTCGAGAAGCGTGTCAAGGCCCATAGCATCTGGAACTGGTTGTCCAACCATCCTCGAATTGTTGTCCCTGTTGTTGCCGCACTGGTCGCTGGTCTTTCAGTATTGATCTTTGACCCGATCCGAGAATTCTTCATCAAGCTCCATATCCAACATTCGTTAGAGTTCAAGGACTCGCGTATCTACAAATGGTTCAAGAAGCAATCTGGCAATTTAGGACTGTCACATAAATCGAGGAGTGATGACGGCCTCGAGGAAGTCTGGAACCACAGGCGAGACGCAATTGTTCAAGTGCAAGGCTGGCTTGATGAAACCTCCGACACCTTTATCGTTATCACAGGACCCAAAGGCTCTGGAAAGGTCGAGATGGTTATGGACCAGGCTTTGGAAGGCCGTAAAAATGTGCTCAAGATTGACTGCAGACGTATTGTCGAGGCTAGAGGAGAGGCGGGTACCATCAAGCGTCTAGCGATGGCTGTTGGCTACCGTCCCGTCTTTTCCTGGGCAAACAGTATCAGCAGTATGGTTGATCTTGCTGTGCAGAGCACCACTGGCGTCAAGGCGGGCTTTTCCGAAACTCTCGAATCCCAACTGAACAAGATCATGCAGACCACCACCAGCGCCCTCAAGGATGTCGCTGTCTCTTCGCGCAGTAAGAAAGATAGTGACTACAAGCTTTCCGAGGATGCATGGTTAGAAGCCCACCCAGAGCGCAGACCTGTTGTTGTTGTCGATAACTTTCTTCACAAAGGCGAGGAGAACAGCATCATTTACGACAAGATTGCCGAGTGGGCGGCCACTGCGGTGCAGAACAATGTTGCTCATGTCATCTTCCTTACCACAGACACGGCCTACTCAAAGCCTCTTGATAAGGCACTCCCCGATCGACTTTTCCGTACCGTTTCCCTTGGTGACCTTGCTCCAGAAGTGGCCAAGAACTTTGTTCTCAGTCGCGTAAAGGATCAGCTGGCAGCTGACGAGAAGGCACGAAAGGAATTGGGTGACGACGCACCACCAGCGAAAGCACCCATTCCGCGTACCAACATGCTAGAACTCGATCAATGTATCGAAACCCTCGGTGGTCGCCTCACGGACTTGGAGTTCCTTGCTCGGCGCCTTCGCACTGGCCAGTCCCCAAAGCAGGCTATGGATGAGATTGTATCCGAGACAGCCACCGACATCGTGCGGATCTACCTGCTTGGCAAGCCGTCGGATATCGAGGGCAAGAAATTCTCCTCTCAACAGGCATGGCACCTTATCAAATCCCTTGCGAAAAACCCGAAGCTACGTTACAACGAAGTCATCCTCTCCGCACCGTTTTCGTCCGCCGCTCCTGCTGGCTCCAACGCCGACGCTGCTATCGACAGCCTCGTCAGTGCGGAGCTTATTGCAGTCAAAACGCATCAGGGTCGCCCAATGACTATCACAGCCGGCAAGCCGCTGCACCAAGCCGCTTTCTCTGTTCTCCTCCATGACCGCGTGCTCCGGGCTAAAATGGATTATGATACCCTGAATGACTCATCCAAAGCTGAGGCTCGTTCAATCGAGAAGGTTGAGAATGAGTTGGCGTTGCTAGGCACCATGCCTCGACAGCCAGGCGAGACGGCTGGGCGCATCACCTTTTTGCTCCGCAAGCTTCAAGACAGCCAAGCTAAAATCGCCAAATGGGATAAGGAGATGACTGATCTGAAGAAGCTTCTGAGCGAAGAATTCTAGACCAGAGGACCTATTCAGTAGCATAAGAGATGGAACAGTTTAGCTATTTATCTAATTTCGACCAGGTCTCATATAATTTACCTTTAGCATCCTCCAGTTTAGGCCTCATTTCCTGCTGCCCTCTAGAACATTGAGCACATTATGCTGGCCATATATCGCGAAGACGATCTTATATCACTTCGATGTTGGGTCGTCGGCATGAAGTGTGGTAGTCACTTTGTTATCATCTTTAAATATTTCTGATAACGCTGGTAACTTGGGTGATTTGTAGGTGAATTAAAGAGCACACTCTCTGTAATTGCAACAGTTCTGCATCGAAATTTCATCTCATGAATGGTATACAACAAATTCAACGCGCCCCTCCCAAACCGCACATGAATCATAAAACCGGCCAACAATACACTCTCCTGAAGAGAAATTTTGACACCATGAACCAAGCCCTTTCTATGTCTTTCACAAAGGGATGCCCTCTCAAAATCGTCCCAACAAGAGTAGTCTTGATTTGCGCTACAATTTGGAACGCGTCGCGCAATCGTATATATACTTCTGAAGGTATCAAGGACGTTGTCACTTTCAAGCCATCATGGACATCTGTGACTGATCTGGTTCTGTGGGCTGAGCTGCGATCTCACATCCCTGAGTGAAGAAAATTCGCGAGTCTGTATCGTAATCGTTTGTTATGCTATAGTAGTTTCCTATTCACGGTTAACAAAATGGACGATTGAAAAGGGACTAGGGGAGCATACCTCTGGGAACAAACCACATGCCTCCAGCGCTGAGGCGAAACGACGCTTCGTTCACAGTAACAAGTACTTTCCCAGTATGCACAAAGAATACCATGTGCATCTTGCGCGAGTTCTTGGGCCGTTTCTCTGAGCCAGCAGGGAGATCGACGACACCTGCACCCATAAAGGGCGTTGTGAGCGTCTTTGCCATACGGAAAGATACACCTTGGACGTCGCGGGTTTGAATCGCCGGGCCTGATATCGCGATCCGATCGTCCATCACTTCCACTGGTTCCTCGTCACCGGGAGGATTTTTCTCGTGCTCGGGGTCCCATAGGATCACTTCGCCATTGACAGTACCAGGATCAAGCTCCCAGTCTTCAGGGTCAACGGTTTCAACCTGCCTCGTCGCTTTTGGTTTTGCCTTACCAGGGCGACCTCTAGGCTTTGATGGCTTGGCACGCACTTCCTCTATAGGAGCACGGATGACCTCTTTGATAGTTGAAAGCACGAAGCGATCACGACCAGAAACGTCCTTGAACTCCTCTTCTTCCTGAATCACCTTGTCGCCCGCCCACCAGCTGAGTGGCTTGAAAGAATGTCTTCCAGATCTTGTCGTCTGTACCTCATCGGCGTCGTGACGAACAGAAACAAGGCCACGCTTTTTGGGCAAAGGTGGCCCACGCTGAAGCGCTGCGAATGATGTCTCCCCAACATCATCTGCAGTATCTGCAGCAGCTTGTGCTTTTGGCTTTTGTCCAGGCCTCCCTCTTGGTTTTGCCCCTGCTGTTGACGCAGCTTTTGATGATGCTGGCTTGGCCGGTTTTGACGGTTTAGGAGCCTCGGTTCGTTGTTTCTTGACCTGTCTGGGTGGCTCTGCCTGTTCTTGTTCTTGTTCTGACTCTTCGTTTTCCTGCTCTTCATTTTCTTCAACCTCTTCCACTGCTGGTCGTTTCCGTGATTGAAGTGCCTTGGATGCCTTCGGTTGAGCAGCACTTTTGGGCTTCCGTCCCGGTCGGCCTTTGGCGGGTTTTGCGGTTTCTTGGGGCTCTTCTGGCTCTTCTTCTTCCTCCTCGACGGATTCATCCTCAGTAGGTTCTTTCTCGACTGCTTTTACCTTTGGCGGTCTTCCGCGTCGCCCCGTCTTTTTGGGATCTGCGTCTGCTTTTTCTTGGTTGGATCTGGCTGATGCTTTGGCGGCCTTTGGTAAAGGCGCAGGCGCGGATTCGGGTTCAGACTCTGATTCGGAAGCGTGTTCTGACGAATGCCCGCCCATATCTTCTACCAGTTGAAGCGACTCGTTGAGTAGCTCCTCGTCGTCCTCCACCCCATTATCACCCCCAGGCACGTCTTCCGTCTCTTTATCGTCCTCCTCATGAAGTGTGCCATTGGCCCCGTTCGTCACAGACTTTCCGCGCCCTGTGGGCTTTGCTCCAAAATCGATTTTCCTCGTCACGGTATTATCGCGATCTTTTGGGGCAGGTGATCGAGCGGGCGATCGGGTTGGCGAGGAGAGGTGTTCTAGGTTTGGGTTTCGTCGAGGAGAAGACAATATTCCAGTCTTTATTGGTGAGCGACTACGAGGCAGAGGGATCATGCTTTTCCTAAGCACAGTCTGAGGACCCGGTCCAAAGCCTAGAGTGGTGTTAGTTAATGGGTTTCGTCACAGTGAGCCTCAGTGAGCGGACTTGTTTCAATATCCATATCCTCACTGCCTTGATCGTCATCTTCATTCTCTCCAGTTTCGTCATGGTCGTTATCTTCATCGTCGTCGTCGTCGAATCTTGGCGGGGAAGCTGGTTCTCTTTCTGGTGACGAAGAGAGGTCGTCTAAAGGTTGCATGCCATGTTCGTCGCGATTGCCTGTGTCTTTTAACTGTGCACCAGTCTTTCTACAGATAAATTAGAACATGTTTATCGAGTCGCATCGAGTCGCATCGAGTAGCTCTCGCGATCCGACATGCGCAACCAGACTTACCGACCACGGACACCAAGAGCGTGGAAAGCTTGGGGTTCAGCAACTTCGCTGCGCCTTGCGCCGCCACCACGGGGGGCCATTATCTGTGTAGTTTGTTTTGCTCAAGCGTAGTTTATGTGAAGTCTAGGATGTGTATAATTCGTTATCGTGGTTTGAACAGTCCGCGACGTTGATAAATTTCAGTTGTGAGCTACAGCTACAAAATCAAAAATTGGGACTGGACGCGATTGGTGACGCGGGTGGTGTGTGT
Source organism: Fusarium armeniacum (assembly GCA_013618295.1). Taxonomy (NCBI): domain Eukaryota; kingdom Fungi; phylum Ascomycota; class Sordariomycetes; order Hypocreales; family Nectriaceae; genus Fusarium; species Fusarium armeniacum. The sequence continues at coordinate 40,919 of JABFER010000164.1, read as the reverse complement.
GTTGTCGTTTGTGACTTGTAGCTGTCCCTGTCGCGATTAATTAGGTGAAGTGGGTTGCAGCTTGGGGCGTGTTTAGAGGGTCGCAGTTGATTTTACCCAGTAAAAGCGCTGGACTGGCGCAATGGATTGGGGTATCATTCAGCAAAAGCGGTGACTAACAAATAATCTGGTAGGGGTTTTTGATGATAGATATCCTTACACATGTACTTGATATTGTCAGAGGTGAACTCGGAGTATGAAGGAGCCGAGTTGAATTCACTCTTTCCTTCTTTGTTCTTACATAGTCGTACGGGTACCTTCCATTGGTATGAGCCGATGTTTTCGGCTCACTGCATTAGTACCTACTACTGGTCACTTTGCCATGGCGTAGGTTGTTTAAGTGGCTTTTGACTTTTCAATATATGGGCTTTAAAGAGCTGAATAATTGAATTAGAGGACGGATTAATGTTTTCCTTTAGGACAATATCAAGTATTCAGATTGCCAGCAGTATCATCACATTATGGTAGAGTCCATAGTTATGTAGGCCGTGGCTTTCACACCTACTGAAGCTGGCCTAGATCTAAAGTGGACCCAAGGTGCTTAACGCGTCCAAACGCGTCTCCTACAGACATCTCCCATCTTCGACGCTCACCAATTTCTTTACATTGACCTCCAGGACAACCACTAATACCACAATTGCCAATTGTTTCAATTTCCATCATCCAGACCTTCTATGTAATAAACAAACAGGAACACTACATAATATCGACCCTCAACCACACCATGGCAGACTCACCAATGGAAGACGTCCCCGAGACGACCCGTTCATCCTCAGGAACCTACATCCCACCCTCAGTCCACGACACTGCCCTCCTCGCAGGCTCATCATTCACACATATTTCAGCCATCCCTCCCTCGCTTCAACCAACCGATCCTTCAGATCCGTCTTCCGCAACACCATGCTGTCTTGGCGTCGATGAAGCCGGCCGTGGCCCCGTTCTCGGCCCCATGGTCTACGGCGTCTTCTTTCTCCCCATCTCCCTATCCGACTCTCTTCTCCGCGAAACACACCACTTTGACGACTCCAAGGTTCTAAAGCCTGCCGTGCGCTCTGACCTTATGCGCACCCTATGTACACCTGGCTCAGATCTCTACGAATCGTGCGGTTGGGCCACAGCCTCGTTATCAGCAAGGGACATTGGCGCAAACATGTACCGTCCCAATGCATACAACCTCAACGCCCAGGCCATGGACGCTACGGTCGATCTGATTAAGGCTGTGTATGCTCAAGGTGTTAATGTGCAGGAGATTTTTGTCGACACCATCGGCCAACCTGCGGCCTACCAAGCCAAGCTCCAGCGTATATTCCCCACAGTAAAGATTATCGTCGCCAAGAAGGCAGATAGTCTATACCCCTGCGTCAGTGCTGCCTCAGTGTGCGCAAAGGTTACTCGTGATGCTGCGCTCGAAGTACTGTTCGAAGCGAGGGCAGACGAGGAGGAAAAGGGTGGAGAGGGAATGGCTTGGGGCTCAGGCTATCCATCGGATGGAAACTGTGTGAGTTGGATGAAGAACAACATGCACCCTGTTTTTGGATGGGGGCCAGAATGTCGGTTCAGTTGGGGCACAGCAAAGGATATGCTCGAGGGCAAGGGCAATGGCGTTAAGGTCGAGTGGCCACTAGATGATGATGGCGAGACCAGCAGAGTCACCGATTTCTTTGTCGCAGGAGACAAGAGTAAGGAATCATCGGAGTTGGGCAATTGGTTTGGTACTCCTGCGGATTTGGAAGCATTCTAGATACCCCTATAATCTACAGACAAATTTGGTGTCGAGGACATATGTAGACTACATCATGGCATCGGTGTAAATGGAACTTTTGTTATTGGGATTTTTTATAGACATTATATCCTATTCGCTAATCATGTCTGGCTTAGTATGGAGCCACTACTCACAAACTCCTACACATTCTTTTTACATCAAATGTCATCAATGTCGTCCCTCTCAGCAGTCGAGTTGTTGGCCCTCTTCCCTCGGCTATCCAAAGTATCCATACTGATATTGTCGCTGTCCTGGCGCGCAGGCATGCCAACCGCCTGTCTTGCAGTGTCCGAGTTGGCAATAAAATCGCGGAGCTGCTGCTTGGCAATCTCAACACCCTGCGTCATGGCAGCGTTGCTCATTGAGAGCATAGGGCCAAGCAGGTTGAGTGTGTATGCCAAGTATGTACCTCCGGCGATAACCAGAATGAGGAGGCACAGGAAGGGGTTCCGCAGAACTAGAAAAGAGTTTGTTAGCACAAGCACAAAAGATATCTATATCCAACACAAACGTACCTGTCAGAATCTCATTCCAGCCAAGAGCAAGAAGCAGACCGTAGAAGTACCAAGGAATCTGAGCAACTCCGCCAATGGCTCCACGCTTGGCTTCGACATATACTCCATCGGCCGTCTTCTTGAATCGGACAACGAGATCCTGGCGCTTGCCCTCGCTGAGCACCGTCATTTCTTCCTCAAGACTCTTGCCGTCTTCCTCGTCGATGCCGCCAATTGGTGCCAGGTCTTCCTCGTCGCTGGCCTGGACGCCGCTAGGCTGAGGTCCGACAAAGCCTGGCAGGTCGGGAGGGCCATATGTCTCTGAAAGTCGGAACCTTGAAAGAAGAGGAACAAGAGTGAGAGTGGACTCTCTCGCCTTTGTATAGATTCCCTCAATATCATCGCTAGGGCGCCATATTCTTGGTACGCCAGCCTCGTCATATCGGAATTTGTCTTCAAAGTTCTCACGGAGCTTCAAGAGAATGTTGCCCTCCATGACTTCTTCCTCAATCTTCTCCCGAAGGGCATTCCAGCTCTTTCGGCGCAATCGCCATGAACCAATCTCAACTTCCTCACTAGTGGCATCAAAGCTCTTGGCACGTTCGGCAAATCGAACCTCGGCCTCCTTAACAATACCAGTAAAGACCTTCCAGACTCTGTCCCAGAGATCCTTCTCAGTCTCAGGCTTCTCGCCGTTCTCCGGGGCACCGGAACCGCCTCGGCCGCTACCCAGCTTGTTGAACTCGAGGCCAATGGCATCGCCAAGTCGGGACCTGACCCAGCGCTCAACACGAGTCGCAAGACGCCGCATCTCCTCCTTTCGCAGCTTAGAGCTCTCTTCGTCGAGCTCCTTCTCAAACAGCTTTAACTGCGACTCGAAGTTAGTCCACGTGACCCCTTCAATGAGCAGGCTCTGCGCCTCGACACCAAAGATGTCCAATGTCTTTCGCTTCTCATTGGTAACAATCTCAGCAAATTCGTATTGGCCACCGGCCTTCTGTCCAGCCTTGACCTTGTTGGCAACAGCCTCACCGAAAGCAGCCACGCCGGCCTTGTGGGCAGCAGCCAATTGGGTCTGGTAGAGCGATTTGAGACGGGCATCAATCTTGCCCTCAAGCTCGTGTCGCTTGCGAGTGTAGACGCCCTTGTGGTATCGGCTAGCTTGCACCTCGAAAGCCTTGATGCACTTCTGACGAGCATCGTTTCCAGCCAAACCAAGGTCAGGCAGGACAGTCGGAATTCCCAACTTGGATGCTTCACTCTGCTTCTCTTCGAGTGGGGCAATGACCACGTCAAAGTCGATTTGGACTTCACGTGCGATCTCGTCACAACGGAATTGGGCCAGAAGCTCCTGCTGAGTGGGCAGATCAAGATCCTTGTTGTTCACGATCTGATCCCAGATACCCTCGGCATATACAGAGAAACCATCGGCAGGAATGCGTCGGTGGTATTCAGAGAGGAATAGGCCGCCCTCGAGCTCTTGGTCGCCGTGGAGGCCAGGCTTGCCGTGCCTGTGACCTGCTGTAAATCGAGCACCAAGCTTTTGAACCTCCTCGGTGAACTTATCAGCCTGGAGGATCTTGTGGGGCAGGGCAGCAAAACCAAAATCGAAGTAGTCCTCGATGCGCGAGCCCTCAAGCCCCTGAGGCTTGGAGATGGAGGACCAAATCTTGGTCAAGTCCTGAATAAGGGTCGTTCGTAGGTTGCCGAGGGGGGTGGTGCCGAGGTGATCTCGGATGACGAAGAAAAGGAGAGATCTAGGAGTTGATCTAGAGAGAATAGTGTTAGTAATCGCGCACACACGGACTACAATGAATGGTGTAGCTTACTGCTTGTCCTTGAGGAAGATCTGCAAATTGACTTCAAAGACGGTCTTGAGGAGACCCATGTTGGCACCCTGATACAGACCAACCTGGTGCTCCCAGATATTGACGATCAGAACCTCGCTGGTAGCCAGCGCAAACAGGGCACTTTTGCGCTCAAAGTCCTGGTCCTCGCCACGCTCCCGACCATCGGTACCCTCGACGTCCATGACGAGGATGTTCTCCGCCATGGGAGTACCTGCGCTCGTCTCCCGCTTATTCTTGGACATCCAGATACCCTTGGTAGTTTGCCGGCGCTCCGTTTCCGACATGACGGAGAAGTCGGTGCCAAAGAGGTTGTTGAGAAGGGTAGACTTTCCGGTGGATTGAGAGCCAAAGACGGAAATGAGGTGGTAGTTGAAACCCGAATCGGCGACATTGGTTTTTTGGAGATACTCGTTGATGTGGGTGCTGTGACGTGTTAGAAGGCATCATGATGGGCAAAATGGCGGAGAAGGGAGAGCTATATTGTAGACGTACTTGAACTCCTTATCCTCATCGATAACCTGGACTCCATGCTCATAGCTTCCAGCCCCCGGCGCCTCGCCGACGGCAGAGAAATGGCCGTTCATGATCTGGTAATTGTGATGTATATATCGGCAATGTATGTGTATGTGTAGGTGGTGGTTTTATTCGAGCTCTGGGAGGTGCATCCGTGGAAAAGTACGGGTGGCGACCCTCGCTAACTGGGCAAGCTTATGTTATTGTGACGATATTATTTTTTAGTAAAAGAGAAGAGGAAAAAAACACGACCGGGTTTTGGAGAATAGATAAACCAAAACAGGATCGAGGGTTGTTGGGGCGAATAAAGGCAGTCGGGAGACCAAAAGTTGTGACCACCTGGACAAGACCATGGAGACGAGACCTGATGGGCCAGATCCTTGTGACGAGAGATCCAGTCCAATTGAGGTCGGGGCGGTACGTACCTACACTCACTGTTCAGCTCCAGCTAAACATTTTGTTAGTAGAGGTCCCACCCTCATCACCAAACCAGCCTCCTCTACGCCTATCAAACTCCTTTTAGTATGCAGGTCAGGTCCTAAGTCAGGGCATTTGTTTAATTAAATGGAGTCTTGAGAGTCATCCCTGCCACATGTTCTGCATCCAACGGGTAGTTAGTTGTTGTCCTTAAAAAAGGCGGTCACGCTACCAATGTTGAAGCAGCTGCCTTTCACGTACAGTACATGTCATCAGCTACAATATTCAACTCTTCTGTGATTAAAGCATGTGCTTGCTTCCACTCACTCAAAAAGCCCTACTCTGCTCCTCTGCTGGCTCTTTTGATACCCAACAGCGGGTTCTAGCGGGATCGGACCGGTACCACAGCGGATAAGCTGATGAAGCTTGATTCATACCTCTCTCGGCCAATCACATGTCTTTAGCTTGAAAGATGGATGTATGCAACACCCCGCCGAGGGGTACGCATCGAGGGGAGCTGGTTGGTTTGACGTTGATAATGATATGAGGTTTCGTTGATACAAATCCATCAACCACAATACAACTCACATTCGTATTCTCATCTTTTTTTCATAATCCTAAGCTTGGGAACAAAACTGCCAAAATGTTGATCAAAGAGTCTCACGTCGATGTCCCTACCACTGCCAATGGCAAGGATGGCACTATGCGTACGTCTCTTCTCCCATCTCATTAACTCATGATATCAAGGACTTATACGTGATTAGGCATCTTTGTCTTTCATCCTACTATTCCCGGCTATCCCAATGCGTGAATCTTCTTTATGAGGCCTACCTTTTGTCATCCGCTAATCAACTATGCAGACGATTCCCCGGTGTGAGTCTCTTCAGTGAGATTTATCAAGGTTAGTATATCCAGTCTACTTATTCTTCATTATACAAGACTCCAACTTACACCTATCAGTCACCGGTCCTGTCGCTCGCTTCGCCCGACAGATCGCTGGCCAGGGCTACATTGTTGCCGCACCTTCCTCATACCACGACTTCACAGGTCCCGAGCCTCTGAAGTACGACGTCGAGGATACTGACCGCGGCAACAAATTCAAGATAGAAAAGGTGACATCATCTTATGTTTCTATATTCACCACCCGAACTCCTGCTAATCATTTATAGACTCTGGAGTCTTACGACGCCGACTCGTATGCTACCGTCGACTATCTCCTCTCACTTCCCACTTGCACAGGGCGTATTGGTTCCACAGGCATGTGTCTTGGCGGTCATCTTGCTGTCCGCGCTGCTGTAAATATTCTTCCAACGTCTTTCCATCACTCGTACTGATTCTGTCCCAGCTTGACCCTCGTATCTCTGCTTGTGTCGGGTACTTCGCTACAGACATCCACTCTCGCACTCTGGGTCCCTTTGATGCTCCCAACACTTCATCTACCGCCCCTCCCAACAGCAACCACACTCTGGACCTTTTCCACAAGTTCAAGGGAGAAGTTGCCATGATCTTTGGAGTGAAGGATACTCACGTCCCTGACGCTGGTCGCGATCTCATCCGTGCCAAGCTCCGTGAGGCTGGTGTCGTGACCAGCTTCTACGAGTTCGCATGGGCTCAGCATGCCTTCATCCGTGACGAGCTCAGCAAGGGTCGTTACGATCCTGCCATCACCAAGGTCTGCTTCGAGGTCCTGCTAGAGCTCTTTGGTCGTGTCCTCAAGACTGACCTGGGAGCCAAGGATGGCGATGTCCCAGCACCAGAACACAACTGTTAAGTTAAGGTCAATAGACGTCACACCACGATAAAACAATGAAACTCGATTTGAAGATATATGTATAAGGTGTAATAATATTCTAGATTCTTTACTTCGTGAAAATGAGAGCTGCTGATTTGCAGTTCTTGAATGACTTTCATAAACCGATACACCTGCCCAATTTTTATGTGAATAAACCAATCTGAGTAGTAAAAAAAGGAGATGACTGTCCTAGTCTCTCGAATACACCGAATGCCAACAAGAAAAAATCCAATCCCAACCCAAATGATCTCGATATTACTACTAGCAATACACAATGTTCAGCCGTTACGCTTTTTCTGAATCACTTCCAGGTCCACTAGCGCTGGGGAGCAGGAGGCGGTCCCTGAGGAGGTGGTCCAGACGGTCCCTGGCCGGGTCGTTGTAGGGGGTGGGCGGTGTTATATTGGTTGCTGTTGCTGGCATAGGGTTGGTAGCCTTGAGAGCCCTGCTGGGAGGATCCAGGAGCAAGGTTGGAGTGATACGGTGTGGAGCCCATACCAGTCTCGGCCTCCTCGTCGAAGGGTCCGTGGGTAGCGCTGCGAGGGCTTGCTTGCGTCAGTTGGATACTGGCGCGAGGGGCTGTCTCAAGTGACAATGAAGGCACAGCTTCACCGGCCTTGCGGCGACCGCGAGTGCTCTCACGCTTGAGATCTGTGCGCAAGGTTTCAATATCTCTATTACGGTGCATCTCCTCGTGGCCATCTAGTGTGTGATTGTCGCTATTGTCCCAGACACCGAGGCCAGCGGCAGCAGGGCGCGCGTTAAAGCCTTCAGCAGCTGCGACCTCAGCCTCAGCAGTGTTCTCCTGCTTTGAGGTTGGCACCATGCGAGCTTCATCTGTAGCCTTGGCGGCATCTTCACGGCTCTTCTTGGCAAAGTCATCGGTGACAGTGACTGAGTATGAAGGGTTGGTAGGTCCGCCAAGAGCCTCACCACCACCACCAGGAGCAATGAGAGGAACCTTCTTCAAGGCCAAAGCCAGGGCACACATGAACTTGGAGCGACGGCTGGAACGGACGGCGTCGTTGTGCCAGTTGGATTTGTGAGCGATAGTAACATAGAGCAGCAGCTTGTCGAGGTCACCAACGCCACCGACGCTGATACTAAGATCGGGTTGGAAGTCGCGGGCGTTCTCGGGTTGGCGGACGAACTTTTCCATCTCAAGGCGGAGCAGCTCGATATCCTCGAAAGATGTGTCAAATGAAACGTTGACTTCGATAGTCTCGTGCATGGACTTGCTACGAGAGATGTTCTCGATCCACATATTGTTGAGTTGAATGTTGGGAATCTGGACGGTCTGCATGGTGTCAAGGCGGTGGAAAACGGAGTACAAGAGAGAGATCTTGTTGACAACCATCTTTGTGCTAGTGATATCGACACGGTCACCGACATCATAAGGGTGCTTGACGAACAGGAAGATACAAGAACCAAGGAACTCCTGGGCAGTAACCGCGAAGATGAAGGAGAGTGAGAGAAGGGTGGTTCCGGCAGTGGTAAGAGTTGCAATGAAACTGCTCTGGAAGAAGGCAACTAGAAGCATGTTAGTTAAAAACACAGAGACAAGTCGACTTGATACTTACGGAAAACAAAGATGACAATCAGTAGGACAACGACAAGAAGAATCTTATCGAACGCTTGCAAAGCCTGACCAATGTCCTTCATACCCTCAGCGATGGCCTTTCGCTCGGTTCCAATCTCAACCGTTTTTCTAACCATCTCGTCGAGACTGATATCACCGTTATCGTCACCATCGATCATGAAGAATGCCTCCTCGGCCTCGTCCTTGTAAGCGGGTCCAAGAACTTCCTGGAAGTCGTCCAGAGTGAGTGATTCGTGACCTTCGACAACATAGGACATCCAGATACGGCGGCCCATGGCCTCAGATGACTTGGTCTTCTCAAGAGCTTCGATAACGATGGAGTGGGCCGAGTTGGGGTTGAAGACTTGTTTACCAGCGATCTCAGAAGCGAGGTTACCGAACACGGAAGCGACCTTGTCTCCAACCTTGCCAACTTCTCCGATGAGCTTCATGGGGGTGGCAGAGCCATTTCGCTTGTGACCCTTCTTACCACGAAGCATAATCTCAATGCTATCGTTGATGATGGCGTCTTCATCGGAGAATTCTTGGCAGTGCAGGGGGAAGAGAGTGCGGGAGGCATCGAAAAGAAGACCGAGGAGATGAACCTCTCGCTTAGACTCCTTGATGCGATTGGCGAACGAACGCTGGTGGTATGAAATACCGATGAGCTGCACAATTGCCTTTTCACCAAGGAAGACAGCCGAAGAAACGAAGAGGGCTCCCAAGACACGGCCCATGGTACGGACCCAGGGAACGTAAGTCTTGCTTCTATCCTCATCCTGCCACAAGTTCTTGAAAGTGACGTACGAAGCCAGGGCCCAGAAGAAGAAGGAGAAGGGGAGAATGAGGTTTCCAAGAACAGTTGCGTACTTGCGAGTGCCCTTGCTGACGACTCCAGTAAAGAACATGAAGATGGATGGCAAGAACCATGCAACTACCTTGGCGGCCCAGCAAGACAACCACATGATGAGAATCCAGAGGAAGATCTTGAAGAGAGGAGGGCCATCGTCGCCAGCTCGGTCGCCATCATTGTTGAATTTGCCGATAGGGAGGGCATCCTTCTTGCCAATGGCAGCCAGGACAATCAGAGGGATGGCCAAGAGAAGACCGACGGGAACGACGTATACAAGGTATCGAGTGACAACAGAGAAGTTGATAATCTTGTTGTAGAGTCTGCCCATTGCGTTCAATGAGGCATCATCTCCTCCGGTACCAGTGCGGGCAAGGCCCTCGCCCATTCTTCGTCGACGTCCGCGATGTCCTTGGGCTGAATTAAGGTTCTCTTTCTCTGTGGGAGAGGAGCTGTCTTCGGGGCTCATAGGCTGTCCCATGTCGGCTCTTCGGAAGCCGCTGCGGGCAGAGACATTGCTCCTAACTGTCGTAAGTTGAATGCCTTCCATATCGTTCGAGTTGTTGCTGTTGCTTCCACCAAGAGGGACAAAGCCTGAGTGGGAGTGGCGCGAGTTGCGAGGCGAGAGTGAGACGTGGCGGTTGACCATTCTCGGACTCAATTATATATCGAACTCCTACCAGGGAGCCGAAGGCGTGGAGATATTCGAAGATGAGCGTCGAATACTCCAAAGGTGCTGGAAGTGATTGACTGGTCGGGTCAAGTCAAGCGGATGATGAAACCGATGGTCGTTTTAGGATATGAAAATCGGAGAGTGCTAGGCAGGGATTGAGACGGCGGTAGGATATCAAATCCTTAGTCGCAGTGATCGTCTCTTGAAGAGTCTTGTGAGGTCCAGTAAGGGTAAAATAGGAAAGGGGATAATTATCTATCTGCTGGAGACTGGCTCGAGCTAGATGATGCCGAGAGGCGGGTTGGGGCAATGATGAATGCCGATGATGTATGTAGTGGATTCAAGGAAATAAATGCAGACAAAGCGCTACAACAATCCGATGGTCATACAATTTCTCTTTTCTCGAATGCTTTCCGGGACAGGAAAAAATGAAGGTTGGATCTGATCTACCGTTTTTCTCCAGCGAAGAACGGACAAGAACAGGTTGGTTGGTGGTTGGTGCTACCTAGGACAGACAAAACTGAGGAAGCGAGAGAGACAAGAGCAGGACCAAGGAAGGTTAGGGAAACAAACAAAAAGATGGGAATGGTAAGCGATCTAAAAGGACAGGATTTAGGAAGAGGGCTAGAGGAGAGGCCTGGGGTGGTTATAGGGAAACTGGAACGAGCGTCGTCTGGTGGAGAATGAGGAGGGAAAAGAAAGATGGGATGCGAGAAAGCAGAGCTACAACAGAGTTGAAGTCAATCAATCGTCCATCGACGAACGAGATTTCTGGGATCATGGATTGGGTGGAGGTTCCCTGCTCCTTCCCTGTCAGTGCCTGCTTGGCTTGGCTGGTGCTCAAGCTCATGTGCGTGTGAAGAGGCACTGTGCTCATGGGCCTGTGGGCAGTTTATTTCTACAGTGATTACTACAGTTAGTACTAAGGAAGGTTAGGCCTGTTTCTATTTGAGGTTTGTTCCGCCTTGCCATCCAAGCACATCCTAGAAATACCAAGCCGGGACTCACAAACCGACAGTCCCGTAAAGGGTCTGGCTCGCGAAAGGGGCGCTCGTGGGTTCATGTCTAACTAACTAATAAAAAAAAAAGTCTTGGGAAGTCTCCAGTGCTTCCATCGGCCACGGCCTAGCGGGTCAGAGGTCGAAGGTCAAAGTCCCTGAAGAAGGGGGCAATTATTATCCACCGACAGTGAGCCACCTAGCATTCAGGTTTTCTCTGCCTTTTTGCTCTTTGTAGCAAAGTAGGCAAGCTAAATTAATTCTCATTGGGTCCTTATGGTCTCGTCTCCCGTACTGTACTGGAGTAAGAGCCCTACCAGCTGAAAGGATCCGCGACAGGGTCCCCAGACACACTGCAGGCTCCTTGAATTTTCTTTCTCTTGGTCGGGTTTACTTCCATTTTTTCCCTTTCTCGTTCATATGCCTCTACTGTATGGACTGCACCTAGGAAGGTGCTGCAGTGCCGGCTTTTCAGGGGCACCCGGCCCCTCCCAATCGAGCCATGCCCTCCAATGACAGCGCTCTAAGACGACGTTTTACAACGCCGGGCCAGGGGGAGGCGCCGCCCCTGGCAGCCACAGACTGCCATTGACAGGTCGTAAATGCCCCCTTTGTTTCACGTCTCCCAATCGGGCTCGAGGAATACGCGGCCATGGCCAAAGAAAAACTCGGACTGGACGAACGTCTGGGCGATTCTAGGTTCACAAATACAGTGCAGCTTATTTTATAATTTAACTTGACAGGAACACAGGCTCAGGCAAGACATGGATGGCATGGCCTGGCACAAACCGATTGTAATAAGCGAATAGGCAAAAGAAGAATGCATGACATTTAAGTTTTCCTGGTAACTATTACTAACACATCAACAGCCCATCATCTTACATCGCAATCCTACAGAGGTAGGCAATTATGGCGATACGACATAGCTTCAGCATGCCCCAAGGAGATGGAGACAGTAGATTCGATACGAGAGCCAGAGATCAGTCGGCTAAGTTAATAATAACCATATCTTCTCCATAATTATTCCACCTTTTTCTTACCCACTGTGAAAAGCTTCAACTGGCCCAGAGTCCAGCTCTCCTCCCGTCATGGAAAAGATGGACCCCATACATAAGATCTCATGTGGTACATCTCCCGATCCCACATCGCGAGCTGATGTTTCTCAATCACAGTGAAACACTCACTGTACAACTACCTTTTATGTAGTGTTCCTCGTGCCGAACTAGCTGACATTGAACACCGTTTGTTCAAAAAGTCAGATGATAGATAGTCTGTCCATCGGCGACATTACAAAGGTTTCTTATTCGATTCTTAGTTGTTTTTAACGACAACATGCAATTGGCGACGTGAAATTTTCTACACTAACGATTAACCTTTCGACCCTTCAACGGCTCAACTTCCATATCATGTCTTCCAACGCCTGGCTTAGGTGGGCTGAGGCTAGCTCATCTTCGGACCGCGTTCAACGTTTGACTTTGACGCGCAACCTACACCCGCAGTCAAACAAAAGACAAGACGAAACAAGCCACCCTCTTTTTTTTCCTTCTCCATTTTAGGAACTTCTAGCATCTATTTGCGCCACTATAAGGGGGGAAAACATGAGTCCTTATTGATGGTCACAGTACTGTATACCTAGATCTATACTAACAGTATCAACACTGGCGGCATTGACGTACGATACTAATTTAATGCTATGAAGCATTATCCAGCATTTCCCATAAATCATGCTTTATCCTATCTTTGACATCGATGTTGTGATGATGCTTTTCTACTCACAGGATCTAGGAAAACTTATCTACGAATGGAATGATTTTTTTCCTCAATCGGCCCCTCAATCTTGCCACCAGCTGAAAAAAACAAGAAACCACATCACGATGCAATAGTAGTTCTACATACAACAGGTCGGTCCGGCAGCCCCTGCAGACACGAATTGACTAGTTTTAGTTAGTCTCTGTCGACGTGTCGAGTAGGAATGGAAATAGGAGTTTATGAGAAGGAAAAGAAAATAATAAAAACGGTCGCTAGTTGACAGGTAACCCGCATTGACCCGTGTTAAGAATTAATTCTAGTAAAGGTTTGAGACTGGAGAGTATTTGCTTCTTTTTTTCTCATCGTAATTTCACAGTTATACTCTGTACGCTGTCAATACATGCTGTGATGGAAATTTCCTCTACAGATATACGGATGATTATGAAACAGCTCTTATTACGGATACAGTCTCCTTTATTACTCTCGCAACACGGCACTCAATTGGGGTTCCTGAACGAATGATGCACTGTGCTATGGTATACACTGTCTGTCAGGGTTCCAATGGCAAGGTTGTCTTCTGTAATGCAACCCTCTGATCAGTCCTGGTCCTGGTTCTGGAGAAGACCAACAGACTGGGTCGACATCTCGCTTCAAGCAACGACGTTTCCGACTTCTCTATAAACTTCGACTCAACCGTCAACAGAGAAAAACCGTTGAATATCTATAATTGCCATCGTCAGACTCTCCTTCTAACCGCTGAGCCCTTGATGTCTTTCCCTTTTCCAAAAGTATCCATATCTTGCCATGCATCAGCATGCCCATGACCTAACTACGGAAACACCCTCCACGTCGCAATGTCGATCTCATTATCCGTCTGGAATCCACGTTGGTCGATCATCAACAACCACGTCTCCGCTACGAGCAGGAAGAGGTCAGTGAGAATGCAACATGATCTGATCGATCACGCATCCCCAGAAAAGCTTGACCGTGCTGTGCTCGTCAATCCAGTACTGTAACAACGCCCCAGCTCGTATCTTTGTCATGACATATCGGATATCTCGATATCAGATCGCGATAGATGAAACGTGACGGTATGTCGTCACTTGTAACACTTGCATTGCGATGGTAAGCGCGCGGCATAAAACACCATGATGATGAATATGCCAGTACGCCAAAATTGTGCTAGGTGGTTCTTAGGCAGGTTAGGCTATGCAACCTCGGCCTCGGCCACTTTGCCAATGCTTCCCGATCCAGAATGACAACCGCTCTTGGGACATTCTTTCTAGCCTCTTTCTCCCAGCCGAATGCTGATCAATGGACAACAGCAAAGTGGAGATGCCGATCACCATTCTTGTCTTGTTCAGTTCTTGTTCCGTGGGGCACAAATCCCAAGCTCAGTTGATGACGGAATTTTCGGGGTCTCACCAAAAGCCAAGACGGTCCGTTTCAATAGTCCAGTTCAGCTCAGATCTCACAGTCCACAGATGTTTGTTGCAAAGTCGGTTTACGGCCCCGACGACGTCACCAAGCAGTAACTAAAGAGCTCGGCAAATTTCCACTTCAGCTTGGCTTATTGGGTTTTGATGAGTTGCTCATTAACGAGTTGACAAGCCAGGTAGGGCTCAAGGGACTGAAAGTAGCAGAAACAACATCGCTGCAGTCACGATGACTTACTTGTTCTTCTGACGTCACATTGTCCAAGACACTCACTCAGCTCGTCCACTAATACTAGCGTTAGTGGGCCGGGGAATTCATCTCCGTTCAAATAAAAGACATTGATCTAATATCATTTCGCTTGCTACTTTGTCGTGCAGGGTATCATGAAATGCAGTACATACAGTACATCAGCAGTACTAAACAGACAATTGCTCCAGATCATATCGTCCCAATCAAATTCAAAACGCCAGAATCGTGATATCACTCGCTCCACATCATCTTGTCGTTTGAACTCCTGACGTAAGTCCAATGGTATCCTTCAGCTCAACTTTTGCCTTATCGTTCTCATACCCATAGTCGCTGCCGTGGCTGTCTTCCGGCTCTCCGACTGTGTCAAACTGATATAACGGATCCAGCTTTGCTTCCCTCTGGAACAATATCCATCTCCTGATCCACCAGGGAAGGACTTTGGTAACTTGGTATCTCATAAACACGTGCGTAGGCACTGCAAAGATGTAATCCAGTTCTTCCAGCGTACGCTGCTTCGTCTCCGGTAAAAACAAGAATATCATGACCAGAGCAACGATGTTGAAGCCCGCGTACATCGCAAAAGCACCGATGGCGTGCAGCCTCGCTAATATCAGTGGGAAAGTAATGGACAGGACCGCTGCCCAAAACAGACATGTTGCTACAGCCCATGACATGCCCACTTCACGGTGCGACAAAGGAAACACCTCAGCCGAATAGGTAAAAGGCACAGGTCCCTCTCCTGGTGAGTAAAAGGCTGCGAAGAGATAGACGAAGAGGGCCACCAGCGCCATGTGGAGTCCGCCCGTACCCGGAATCAATGTACATAGGCCTGCCGCAAGTAACGTCCATGCCATTTGAGGAAACGTGAAGAGCAGCAGAGATCGTCGGCCAAAGGTATCTATCGTCCATATTGCAGGCCAGGCAAAGACGAAATTGACTAGACCAAAACCCATAGATGCCAGTAGGGCCTGATTATCGCTGGCTCCAGCGTCTCGAAAGACGCTTGTCGAATAAAAGGCAATGATGTTGATACCACACATCTGCTGTGCAATCATGACGACAAATGATGCCACAGTAGCTCGTCGCACACGGGGTATCGTGAATAGTTCGATGAACCGTTTCGCATAGTTTCCCTGGCCAATGAACTCGAGCTCGACTTCAAGCTGCGCATGGATGTAGTACAGATCACGGGCGGCCTGTACCGGATGGTTTCGCAGTCGTAATAAAGACTTCATCGCATCACCGTATCGGTTCTTCTTCATGTACCAACGAGGAGACTCTGGGCAAAGGTAAATCAACAACATCAAAGGTACGGCTGGAATGAAAGCTGAGCCTAGTTGGTACCTCCATGCATTATGGCCGATTTTCGTTACGGCGACGTTTGCACAGGTTCCAAGAAAGATACCAAAGGCTGTCCACATTTGCCAGCTCATTACAAAGGCACCTCTGATCGGGGCAGGAGAGTTCTCGGCAGCGAAGATGGGAACTATCAAAGCAAGTTAGATTTTAAGTGAACAGCATGCCGCGCAGGCTATGTGGAAGATAAAAGCAGACTTGCCTGTCGAAGCTTTGGTTCCCATGCCGATACCAAGAAGTATACGACACGCGAAAAGCTGCCTCCAACTATTACAAAAGGCACTTCCAATGACGGGCCAGAGACAAAAATTGGCCGAAAAGAATATTGTGCCGCGGCGGCCAAAACGCGCATTAAGAGGATCAGAGAGCCAGCAGCCAAAAAGAGCTGTCCCGATATAAGGCGCCGAATTGACAAGACCGACAAGTAATTTGTCGTGTATACTATCACCGCCAATGTTGAAGGCATAAGGAAACTCGAGATTGGCGCCGTTTGAACCTGTCTGATCCCAGCCCTGCACAGCGGCGCCGATAGAGCACGTCGCAACGGTCAAGTAAAGAACAAAGGGAACTCGCCACTTGTGAAGAATCTCGTCCCTGAGTGCTTGGATCTCTTCATCGTTGAGCTTTTCGTCTCCTTCAATGTCCTCGTAGCCGGTGGGGTCCTGGGCAACGAGAGCACCTTTGCGGATGAGAGGTCGATAATGGTCGAGGTCCTTTTTGCGACAGAAATCGTCCACATCGGCCAAAAGTCTTGCTCGAGGAAGCCCCCAGAGGGGATTCTTGATTCTTGGTGATGTTAGTGGTGAGGGTGATGAAACAGTTCTTTGAGTGGACGTACTTGGCTTCAACGTTTGCATGCAGGTTAACGTAAGCTTCTGAGGGACGCCGTGCATGTTCAATCATGGAACTAGAAGGATATTCGTTGGTGGTCCTTGATAGACTGGAAAGAATTGATCAGCATGGTGATCGACAATACATGAGTTGGAGTATGAACATGGGTAGAGTCCATACCGCTCTACATCGTCTCCGCCGCGATTCGGCGCCATATTGTAAAATAGACGACCCAATTAGTAGTGACGCGGATATGGTTGATTTCAGGATGAGACTGAGTGATCGGACAAAAGGGCGGTTCCCCAAGAGCAAAGATGGCCGAAACCAGCGGCAGGTGTTTAAATGGTGAGAGTCGCTTGGGCTTATGCTTTTGGGCGACCGATGTAGACGAGAGTTAGATTGATTGTTGCGACCGTTGAGATGAGATGAGATGAAATAACGATGGTTCCTAACGGTTGTCGTCGGGCGATCGCCTCTCGAATGTGGGGTTGGAATGAGATGAATCGAGGCACAGTCAAAGTACCAAGAGAGAGAAAGACAGAACAAGGATTGTCTAGTTGTCGCAGAGTATGGAATATGTGTGATGAGGGTTAGTAAAACACCGAGATCAATTGCGCAGGTGATTCTGAATGATTTGACGTGAGTGTTGGTCGACAAAGTTTGAAGGAGGCAAAGTTGAGTCGAAGGATCCAGGCCCTTTCCTCTGGTCGTCGTCGGTTAGATTATGCGAGAACCCAAAAGTCGTCGTTATGGATTAGGAAAGAGTCAAAAACTGGGAGGGGCGACACTCGAAACTGCTTAATCGATGGCAGTAAGTTATTATGAAGGCGAACGGAATATTGAGTTGGACACAGATCTCCATTAATGAATCAATCAATCGATTAACCAACAATGAAGAATAATCAAGAGAGGGAATGCGGCGTTCGGCTGCGCTTTATTCGGGCTTTGACGGGTGTGCTTGAAGATGGGGAAGAAAAGACCAGGGTCTGGGTACCTTAGTCTAAATGGCAAGGATTAACAACCTTACATGTGTACCAAGACTTGGCTTGTTATGTAGAGCCCGGCGAGTAACAATTAACATGATCGATGTTGTTTATTCTTGTCGGGATTATAATTAATACGCGTTATCAATGCCATTATTCGCTATTCAGCTCACATAAAGTATCCCGCAATGTTCCCTGTCCTGTTTCTCTCGTGATAATCCACTACCCCAGGTTATTGACCCAGGATCTATCTATCGTGCATCTCCGCAATCAGATGCAAGTTCAAGTCAGCCCCAGACTCAATGTACAGTCAGTCGGCCAGTACACTTGCTGAGTTTATTCTATCCTTGAGCCTCCAAAACTGTGAGAAAAACACAAAACAGTTCATCATTCCATACTAGAAACCACAAAAGAGCACATCATTCAAACAAGGGACCCATGTCTCGCATCGGTTGTCACAAACTGTCAGACAAACGGGTACCCTCTATCTACGTCGTTCCTCTGCAACCCAACCTGTTCCTTATACGACCCTCATGAATATCATGACCCGTTCCGAGAAACCAATCCACGGTTGGTGGCATGGGGCACTTTAACCAACACGGAACTACACGATTCCGTATTAGTCTCGTGACCAGATCAGATAAAATGCCACATAAGCTGTCTGCGATGTAGCATGACGATACCTATTGCTGATCTGCGCACTTGTATTGCCCTGCGCTTTCTCTTCTGCATTCCGAATCCTTTATGCAAGGTAGACAAGGAATACAGTATTCCTTGGTAGGTTTGACATAGTAGTAATGGATCGACGTTGCATGCCTCTACCAATTCTCTAGTTAAATTGATACTAAGCTACAGTTCTTAGGAATCACACTTGAAAATCGTTCAGCAGCCACAACGTTGACATTTATTTATTCATTCCTTCATCACCGTTGAAACCCAAAACTTAACCCCGGATTTCAATCACGATAAATGGCTGCTTTCTCGGGCTGCTTGGCGTCGCCTCAGCTCAAGGCAGCAGAATTCCCTGCTTCGTGAGTGGACGTTTTAGGGTAGCTTCATCTCCACCAAAAAAGACCAGCCCAGTCCAACACCACGGTTATCTTTCACGAACAAGACCCTTGCTTTGACGTGCAGTACTCCAGATTTTCCAGCTTACCGGTTCACTTTATCTGTGATATTCCCCAGATTCCCCCATGTTTTTTGATCGGGATGCCTCCGCTCGTACATTTGTCCAATCGCAGTGTTTCAGCATCAACCACCACTTACACCCGTATATACAGGCTGACAAATAACGAATGTACAAGACACAACTACCCAAACTATATCACGAGTCATGCATATACTATTAAATGCGTACACCTACTTCTCGGAGTCGCCGTTGGTCGCTCTGTGTGCCGCATCTCGATTAGGATGGTGATGAAGCTCTGTCAGCCTCCGCACGATCCGAATATCACACTTGCAGCCAACGGCTTACATATTGTATCAAACAAGAGATATGCCATGAGATCCCGTTAATTACACAATTCGTTCACCGCTATTTAAGACTAGGTAAACAGCCAAGAAAATTCGCCACGAGTATTCAATCTTCAACATGTGCACCAATTCAAACAAGCACCATGGAACCCAATACTAAAGATAAGATGAAACAAAACGCCTTATACATATATTCGACCCAAAAAGAAAACCGAACAATGCGCTCATGATGCTCCCACAAAAAAATACGTCAAACCACAGAAAGGGTATCACTTCTTGGGTGGCTGCTTCAAAAGATCCGTCATCTTGGTCCTCAGATCCATAAACTTCTTATCCTTCTCACCCATTGCCATGAGCAAATTCTCATACTTTGCCTGCCACTCATCCGCCGAGAGCTTTGTTTCTGATCCGTCAGATGTTGGCTCTGGACTCGCGTCTTGCTCCTCGAGCAGCTCCAACGGCACGGTCTGCTCCATATGATACGTACCCCTGAAATGCCCAAAGCCGTACTCCCACTCACAACTATATTTCATTGCGCCGTCATTTATGCCCAGGCGCTTGATCTTGCTCGTGCCCGACAGGAGGTACCCGCCTCCTGTCACAGCTGCCAGGTTGATCAGGAAGGCTTGTGGTGATACAGCGGTTTTGTACATCTCTTCGAGAACGCAGTTGGTGATGGCCATGGCCTCGTGGGTTGTGCATGCATGAGTCGGGTTGCCTTCGGCGTCTAGCCAGATTGCTGCGAAGCACCCGCGCATCATGTATGCAATGACCTCGTCCACGTTCGTCCGATCCTCGAGTCTCTCAAAGTAGAACCGGGGGACGTCTTTGGGGTGCGACATTTTTTCTTCGTTTTGAGCCCGCTGTCGACTCGTCGTAGCGGCTTCTTGCGCAGCCTTTGAAAAGTGTGACGGCGGAATACCGCTATGGGCCGGGTGCGGATAATTTTGAGTCTCGCTGGGTTGTCCGTTGATGACGACGACTGGCGGAGGAGGAGGAGGAGTTGCCAGTCTCACACTGCCAGAAGGCCGGTCGGGAACTGTCAAAGATATACTTGGCCGGCTAGGCCGTGGTGGAATGGGACGCGGCTGTGATGTAATCGAAGGAATCGAGACGGGACCTCCAGGCGGTTCGTCATCTGCTTTAGGAGCCGCCGGCACTGGCGGGGTGTAGATGGGGGCGACAGGTTCGGATTCGGCTTCATCTGTAGTTGTAGCAGTGGTAGTTCCAACTGAAAAGGGTGGCAGAGATAGATCCACGGGAGTCCTATTCATTGGCGGCCTTCCCCTTGGTTTGACACTGCCGTTGGCAACTCCAGGTCTCCAAGCCGAGGAGACATTCTTGGGACCTCTGCGCTGGGTAGCGAGTTTCGGCTTGGACGGCGTCACAGCGGACTGCGGTTCGAGAGCATCATCCCAGAAGGAGTTCCGTGACGTTGGTGTAATGGCAGATTGTGGCCATCGGAACAGCGGAGTTTGTTGAATGTCACTTGGTGTCCAGGGTGCGCCAGCTAATCTCGACGGATCTGCTGACATGGGACCGCTTACTCCGTCAATAGCTGACGATGGGGCGAGGTGAGACCTATGGCTATGGGTCTGGATCTGAGCCTGAGTTGGCCCAGGAGATAGGGAAGTGGCTGTGTCATCTTCTACTGGACGCTTTCGACCTCTCTTGGGCCTTATATGTGGGAATAGTGCCCTTAGGGCCATGTCATCCTCGAGAGCTACGCCATCTCGTATGGGCTGGCTGGTAGGATTGCTGTCTGTGGGGATCTTTGTCCAGTAATCGTTGGGTATGTCCATGAGATACTCGAAAAAGGCCTTGACGTGCATGGAATTCATCCATTTCTAGCTCAGCCCTATTAGTGGGTATACTTGAGGAGGGTGACCAGACATATCACATACCTTCAGCCGGACCCCATACTGTGCCACCTTCTGGGCGCTCTCTTCCTTGTTGGGGTCTGGTGGCTCAACTCCAAGCTTTGTCGTCAGTTCTGTCCACGTGCGTATATCACCTTGGTAGAATTTGCGGACCAGCTCGTAGATGGCAAATGTGCTGAAGGACTTGCCGCCGCTGCGAGGCGGGTTACGGAAGGCCTCGCGTAAGCAGAGCGTGTCCGTGGAGAGGGGAACCGCTGGATTGCAAAAGAGAATGAAGTCAACGTAAGCATCTTCGACCGAGTGTTCCGAGACGCGCCGGTCTGGAAGTCCCGGGCGTGCGGCGGTAAAGCTTTGGTCCGAGGACGGAGGCGCAGCGGATCCCGATCCGGCCCCCGATATGCCGGTCTGCAGTGGAGGCTGAGCCGGAGGAGGCCGAGAGTTGACAATGACAGGTGACGACATTGCGAGTTCATCTCTCAAGATTGAATAAAGAACAAAAGCCTTTTACATAGTCGGTTTGTCCGTTTCGCCTCATGTGAGAATTGGGGGTAAACAGAAACAGAAGTAGAAACAGAGCAAAAGATGAGACATGAATGATTGATGATCCTCCAATAGAAGCAACGATAAAACAGGGGGGATCAACTCAGAGTAACATTGGAAACAGCAACATCCGTGAACTCATAAATGATAATTACTGAGACTCGGTAGATGCAAAACAAGCCCAGTCCAGCTTCCCCTCAAGATGAACGCGATTATGACAGGAAAGAAATTAGGTCACCAAGCGATGGAGCAAAAGGGGGCTAAATTTAGCAATTGGTCCAGGATGAGGGAACGAGAGTCTCTGCTTATTATTCTGGCACTTGCACTGTAGATCAATATTACTACCTAGGTAACTAACTACCTATTCATCGTATGACATCCGTGCATATAATAAATAATCACTGTCATCATTGATTTAACACAACTTTCTCTCTAGTTGTGCCAGTTTCTTTTACCGCGGATATCCAGCTCGAGCTTGGCTTTTATAAAATCCGTACAATTCCCGAAAAACTCATTTTTGTTGTTTTTATTGGTCAAAGAGGCTATAACGTACATGCCTACTCACTTATAAGACTTGTAAAAGAAAACGCCCCGTCTGCCTGTACAGTAATTAAGCCTCTTTAGTAATCGAACACTGCATCATAACGTACGCCACGCCCTCCCAATTGACGAGCAGCCAACGGTTATGTATCTTGAGAATGGCGTGCTCAGACATATACGACTTGCCATCCAAATTCGGCACAGGATGGTCAATTGCATCACTTTGTGATTTGAAATCCATCTCTTGTGATGGTGGCATTTGAGACTACAGATCAAGGTATAAAGAGCTGTGCACGAAGCGAGTTGCTTCAAAAAGCATCTCAGTTAACAAAGTATCCAATCTTGAATAGCATCAATCTTAGAGCACTTGCAATAAGTGTCTTGTTCGTACACTCAAAAATATATTTATACTATCAGACTACAGACTTTACAATGGCCATCTCTTCAACCATTCCTCGTGGTGATGTCACGGCAACACTCAACTTTTTTAATCCTCCCACAGACAAATCAACTCCCTTTAATTTCGTCGACACTCCCCCCGAGGGTCAACCACAGCGCAACTTCACAGATAACCCTCAGCCAACCACAATCCATGACATCCGCGGCCATGAATCAGAATACACTCTAGACCGCGACGCCTTCCAAGTCATCCAGGACGTTCCACCCTCAAGTGAAACCGACTTTGTCGACGATGACTCTATCAAGACAAACTACTACCCAGAGGTGGAGCAGCTACTTCTTAACACGGTTCCTGGCTCGAACCGCGTCTTCTTCTTTGACCACACTATTCGTCGGCAGACATCCGGTGCTGCTCGAGCCCCCGTGACTCGTGTGCATATTGATCAGACTGCCGAAGCTGTGGCCCAGCGAGTTCGCAGATATTTTCCAGACGAGGCAGATGAGCTCCTCAAGCATCGTTATCGTCTTATCAACGTCTGGCGACCTCTCAATAAGAAACCCATCGAGTCCTTCCCTCTGGCAGTTGCGTCCTCCGTTTCCGTAGAGGATGACGATGTTGTACCTGTTGAGCATCGTTATCCAGATGGTTACCGCGGCTGGACTGCGGCCATTCGTCACAATCCAGGCCAGAAATGGCATTACCTCAGTGGCATGAAGGGCAGTGAGCGTTTGGTGCTCGAGTGCTTTGACAGCGAGTCACTCAAGCCCGGTTCTAAGATCAAGGGTCGCGTACCGCATACTGCTTTTGAGGACCCCAGGACTCGCCCCGAGGCAGAGGGTCGTGAGAGCATTGAGGTCCGTACACTGGTCTTCGGTCCTTGAGCTCGTTCTTGTTAAAGAAGGGATATGCTAGGACTTGGCGGACAGGGTTATGTATAATGGCATGGTTTGTTCACTTGAAAATAGCTACAGATTGGTTCAGTTTCATACTCATATAAGGAAATAATAAGCAAGGCATTCTATTTCTATCCATCAAGTCCTTCCGCTTGATGCCATTGTAAAAACGTGAAAGTAAACATGATTTCCTGATGCTTCAGCTCATTTCTTGCCGATAAACCCTGAAAGCCAATCTCTCTTTTCAAATCAGAGTAAAAAAAAAATCGAACATCGTCCATAGATGCAGCTTTCCAAACTTCGTAAAGTCAGATGCTGTCGTAAGCCAAACGATGATGCTTCGCCTGTGCGCCGCGCTTGCAATAGTATAAAAAGACATCATTTATCCTCGGTTCGCAAATGACTATTACTTGCGTCCCTTGCCACGGGTGCTGCTACTTCCCTGACGGCTCATGGCCACTCCGCCGGCACTACTCTGGCGGCTCATGGGCACTGCAGCACTTGATAGGGCTGCCATCGAAGGGGCAGCGGCAGCGTTCGCGGGGCTGGGTTGGTCTCGCAGGCTACTGATGGCAGGCAGACCAAGAGAATCGCGGACATGCTCTGGGTCTTCTCGAGGCGCGCTGGTGAAAGCCACGTACTGAGAGTTCTGGTAAGGTACCGCCACAGCTGCAAGTACCTTGCGCATTCCAGCTGGGTTGTCGAGGTGAGCACCGGGTTTGTGTGCAGCGTCGTACTGCTTGAAATAGCCCATGACTGACAGATCGGAAGCAATGTCATCATTGGACAGGGGAACAGGAAAGTTCTGATCGGCTGTACGAGGGTAAGGCTTGAGGTACTGCTGAGGTACGGGAGGAGGCATCTTGGGTGGCTCCTGAGAGTGCAAAATGTCCAGGTTGTTAACTTCAAAGTTGGCGACTCCCTCAACACCGAGAATGTTATTGTCAATGAAGTTATGGGCAGCGCCGCCACGGTTGCTACGAGTGGCGTGAGAGACCGAGCGCTCCATCGCAGGAGCGGAGGGCAGAGAATCAGCGTCCTGGTCACCGTTGGCATCGCCCTGACCAGAATCACTATCATCTGGTGACCCGCCGCCGCCGTTTACGCGGTTGCGAAGTATGTATTGATGCGCAGCGAGAGCGGCTGTGTTGTAGTTAAGCGACAGCTCCTTATCGGTGAACAGCTTATCAATACTGTAGACGGGACCGTTCTGCTTGGCAGCAGCGCGAGCCTTCTCAGACTGCCAAAGAGGAGTGGTGTTGTGGTTGTCAAGGGCACGTCGAGTTGGGACAGGCGAGCCATCGTCGTCGTTGGCGTTTCGTTTCCGCTTCTTGTTGTCTGAGTACATCTGCAAATCGTCGGCGTCCTTGCGCAGACGTGTGGCTCTCTTGCCATGGGGACCGCCGGGACTCGCAGGGTTGGTCAAACTGAACTGGTTCGGGTTGAGTAGCAAGGCATTGGAGTCATTGATTTCCAACACCTCCTTCTCGCGGTTCAGTCGATTCTTCTTGTGGGTAAGGGTATTGATCAAACGATCGCGCAGAGTACTCGTAAGAGCCTTGTGCTCGCGCCTTGCGGTTTCAACTTTGTAGGCAAAAGTGTTTTCGTACTCTCGAAGTCGTCGCTCGTATTCGTTCTGTTGGCGCAAATGGTTAGTGGAAAGAAAAACATGACTGCGTGGCGTGCAACACTTTCTCACCTTGGACTGTGTCAGTTGAAAGTCACGAATTTCTACGAGATCTTCAATCTCGGCCATGAAATCAGAAAACCGAATTCCGGCCATATCCAGTAGGCTTCGAGCATCCTCGGCATTGACCGGAGGGCCTTGAGTATTGGTATGTTCTCGCTGAAGCTCGCTGATAACTTGAAGAATCTTGGGATCGTAGGGATCAAAGCGCTGAACGAGATTGATGTCGAATTGGATCTTCTGCAGCTGGTCGCGGTATGTCATGTCCCGCTCTCTGTGGAACTTGTCGGTCATGCTAGAGAGTCGTTCCATAAGAGCTTGCCTCTTGCGATCTCGTTTGGAGTGAGAAGCAGGAGGAGGGGAGCGTCGGTCGGATCGTCCGCCCATGTTAGCAGGGGCCGCTGGGTCGTTGGCGGCCATTGCGGAGGGTTGCTGGGTATGTATAAGTGATTTTTTTATATGAAGTGGGATACTGTTTCTGTATGATTGAGAGAAAAGAAAAGCTTAAGGAGAGGGAGAGTCGTGATCTCCTGTGGCTATGTGTAAAGATGTAAGGGTGGAGGAAGCAAAGAGTGCAAGCTGAAGAAAAGAGCCGAGAGCAAGGAAAGGCAGGTAGGCAATGTATAAGACACTAAAAGAATCTACTGCACAATAGAGTTGTACTGATTTGACAGAACAATAGCGCAGGCAAACAGGGAATTGCGAGTGCCAGTGCCATACAATCTAATGCAAGGAAGTAGTAGAATTGAGCGATTCTATTGTCTCGGCTCAAACGTAGAGAGCGAGAGGCAGAGAGAGGCATGACCTCGCTGCGGCGCCTGTTTAGTTGATCTTACCGCCTACCAGAAACGGAAATAGTGCCCCAGACTGATCTTGTTATGCTGTAGGTGGAGTGATTGGCTGAGATGAGCATTTAAACAAACGGTGCTTGGCACTGTACTTACACTGCTGATGGAAGCTTGAGTGGAGCTTCAGTGTTAATAATAAACAATAAGTTCAATGGAAGATATGGACGATATTTAATTGATTTTTCAATCTCTATTTTACCGTAGGTGGTAATCTTTTTTAAAGACCCCCTCTAAGCTTGTGCAATTGGCTAATCAGACCAAAACCACCTGGTGACTTGGTATCCTCTACCACTGCTGCATCTCTCGTAACGCTTCCTTTCCGTGACCGTGACTCGACTTTACCCTTCTCCTTTATCGCCTGCTGCTCCATTTCCTTCATTAGATCCCGATGTTTATCTTCTACCATCTTGGCAAGACCCTCTATGAATTTGTTTCTGCCCTTTTCTTCTGCTGTGTCCTTCCATACCAGCGAAAGCTCCTTGAGTTGCTCAATCCTTTGCGCCGCCTTCTCAATACCTTGAACAGGATCCTCTGATTTATTCAGAAGGTCCGATATTTCATTTCGGATGTTCTGGAGCACTTCCTTGCCCTTCTCCTCGGAGCTCTGCTGTACTGAACCAGGCTCTGGTGCAGATACTGATAGAAAGCCGGAGCTGACTGAAATTTCTGATGGGGGAAAGACGAATTCCATGGCATCTCCAAACGTTTTGATGACCGAATCCAACCGCGACCGCACGAGGGTTAACGTTTGCAACTGTTTGATAAACTCGGGATCATCCGGATTTGCTGCGTCAAAGGCAGTGGCAGCGGCCGTCGTTGAGGGTGCCGCGCTCTTGTCTTCCTTGGCCGCAGCCGCAGCTGCGTTCTTCGCCTCAATAGCCTCTTGCAATCCTTCAGGGACAAACTTCTTAATGTCGTCTTGGAGCGTCTCATTCATGGTCTCTTGCAGACCCAATGTCTCGCCTCGCAGCAACTCCACCTCGTAAGCCAACCGACTTCCACTTCTCAAGATATCATCTGTGAGATGTGTGAGAGTGGTAGATAATCGTGAAGTCTGAGCATTAAGCTGCGAGATCAGAGTCTGGACTTGAGTAGACAGCTCAGCAAGGGGGGCAATATCCGACCCCGTCCGACCAGGTACAGAGCGCTGCTGTAATGGAGGTAAAGCCGAGTTGAGGAAAGTTGCGGGATCAAAAGTTGGGTCAAGAAAGTCTTGAAGGAATTCGTCTGATGTGTGTGATGACTTTGGCTGGATAACTGCCCTGGACTTTCGCCTTGTATGTCCGGGTCTGGTAGCGGCGTTGCTAGCTGCCCGCCGACGGCCATTTTTCAAATCGGAGGCCATTGTTCATGTATCTCTGGATTTCTCAGAGTTATTCAGTCCCTTCGGTGGGAATAAAATGTGTTGTTGAAGCCTTGGCTTAGAAAACTCAAGGGGTATAGTATAGGTAGTTTCGTCCCTGATGAGCTGTGCTGGCCACATTGTTACGGCGCATGCATGACTTACGTACCTAACCGATGATAACCCGGCTACCCAAAACTACTAACA
Source organism: Fusarium armeniacum (assembly GCA_013618295.1). Taxonomy (NCBI): domain Eukaryota; kingdom Fungi; phylum Ascomycota; class Sordariomycetes; order Hypocreales; family Nectriaceae; genus Fusarium; species Fusarium armeniacum. The sequence continues at coordinate 13,537 of JABFER010000164.1, read as the reverse complement.
TACCCTCCACTTACAACCATCATCACTTGCTTGGCGACAAACTAACATTAACCTTATACAAAAAAGGGAGATGAGTGAATCTCAGCAAGAAATGAAAATCGATCCGTCTAGAGCACAGGCTCTCGCCTCTCAGCTCAACTCTGTCAAAGAGCGTCTTGCTGCTGTAGCAAATGGTCGAAATGTATGCATGCATGACACTCACATTCACACACGACAGTATCCTGGCTTACACAGATGTTCATCAGGTCCGACTTGTAGCTGTTTCAAAGCTCAAGCCTGCGAATGATATCCTGGCCCTTCACCAGGGTCCGACTTCTCATACTCACTTCGGTGAGAATTATGCCCAAGAGCTGACTCAAAAAGCGGCTCTTCTTCCAAAGACTGTCCAATGGCACTTCATTGGTGGTCTTCAGTCGGGTAACTGACTCATACTACCTCAGTTAAACACCAACTGACACCTCTCACTAGGTCACTGTAAATCTATTGGAAAGATTCCTAATCTTTTCTGCGTCTCAAGCATAGATACCTCCAAAAAGGCTCAACTCCTTAACACTACTCGCGCCAACCTTCTCTCTTCGGAGCCCGATGCTCCTAAAATCGGCGTCCACGTCCAGGTCAATACATCTGGTGAAGAGAGCAAGTCTGGCTGCGCTCCCGGCGACGATACCGTGGCTCTGTGCCGCGAAATTATCGAGACATGTCCCAATCTACGTCTGCTTGGCCTCATGACCATCGGCGCAATTGCTCGTAGCAAGGCCACCACCCCTGAAACTGAGAACGAGGACTTCGTCTCTCTTAAAGAACAGCGTGATTTAGTGGCCAAGGAGCTTGGTCTGGATCCAGAGAGTCTGGAGTTGAGCATGGGTATGAGTGAGGACTTTGAAGGTGCTGTGCGCTTGGGGAGCAGTGAAGTTCGTGTTGGGAGCACGATCTTTGGACAACGGCCTGCTAAGGCTGATGCTAAGCTTACAGAGTAGCATAACCAAACGACAAAAATATAAAGACTGCCCTGGCCAAACGAAAAAAAAGAAATAAAGAAATAAAATATGCCTAATCTCTTGAATGGATCTTTACCACTTTCACCACATATATCACTCTTTTATTATTGCTCGCGTGATGTTTTATTCAATTTACAACAATAGATCATGGTATATGATAACTACATCCTCCCAAGCCAAATCATTTCCAGCGGTTTGGTCGCCTTGATGCTATTCAGAGGGACTATGCAGGGAGCGACAACGTAGACAGCTTCTCAGCCAATAAAGCTATGACCTCGAATGAGCGCTTCCTCCAGTTTCATGCTAGTTCCCCAACGCCCATATGCTTCTTTCTTGGTATTAAGACAACTCCTTTCGGCGAATTATATAGAACATAAACATCATGCTCTCCAACTAGGTCACCATCACATTACGGAAAGAGTCTGAAATCTGTTCTCGTGAGGGTGGCTCAAATCGATCCGGTGACGTCGAGATACCTGCAGCGAGTCGCTCTTGCATGTACTTCAACAGTACGGCCGGCACAGAGTCATCCGTGGCACGGACGGTCAATCGAATCATCTAGCGAGTGGTTAGTATAAGTGTTGCAATATAGCGGCATGATAGGGCTTACCTGTTGCCCATAGTTTGGCTCCAGTCTCATCAGACAGCCAAACTTGCCTCCTTGAGATGTGTGAAGCACACTCGCACCAACGACATTCTTTGGGTTGGGATCCACCATGTCTAGCACACGCCACCTGAATCCCTCTACCGTCTTGGTGACGAAGCTCTCTGTGAGTTGTCTATCACCCTTGCCATTGACTCCAAAGATGGCTTGTGCTTCACGAGGTGCACCACCAATCTGCTTCCACCTCTTGAAAAAGTCCTCGGCAGTAAGCTCTGCCGGGTCCATAAACTTGTGTATCGCCACAGGAAGCTTCAGAGTCAGTGCTTGAAGGGCGCCGGCCAGGTAGCTGATGCGCACAGTGGGGCACTTCTCAAAGATCTTCTTTGCCTCGAACATGACAACTTGCTGGGATTGCCCGCCTTGTACGATGGTGCTATCGGGAAGGTTCTTGACATCCCAGGTGAGGTTGCTCTTCTCCTTCTCGTCCAAGTCCAAGGTAGTTGTGAAAGAGCTTATTGTTGCCGGGGTCTTGTTCTTGAAGTAAGTGATCAAGCAAGCCATTTGGCCGCGGTATTCGGATCGAACACCAATCTGCAGCTGACCATCCTCGTAGAGTACGCCGTCCGACCGAACCAGCAACTTGTTGAACCCTTGTTCCCATCCTGGTGACAAATGAGCAGCGCTGGCCAGGTTAGGGGCCTTGAGCATCTTTGGCTCAGATGGTGTGGATGCGTTGAGGTCGAGGCCAGCCAGATCGGCGACGCCATTGCTGTGGCCGTTCGTAGCAGCTGCATTCGCAGCCTGGCCGTTTGATTTACCATTCAGTGGCATGTTGGAACTGAAAGTCCTCTTAAGTGCTCCAGTCCCCATGCTAAGTTCTCTGGCATCAGCATTGGCGTCCTTTCCTCCCACGACCCAAGTCCTTCGATCGCTTGTGTTGGCATGCTTCTGGTGGAGCCTGGAGAGAAGTGCAGACTGCCGTTCGGGGAAGGGCGGCATTTCGTCGCAGACTGTTCGCAGGAGGTCATCCGTTTGCATGTTCACAAGTGTTAAGTACTCGCAGGCTCTCTGCTGTAACTCCGAGTCCAGGTTGTGGCTGTGGAATTCAAACACGTGAACAAGCTGAGGCTTAATTTCGGGAAACAAGTTAACGTATTTGACGAAGCATGACAGAATCATCGCGCGGGTGCTCGAGGAGCACGCCATCAACTTGCCTTGGAGAGCCATGAACTGTTCGATAGGACTGCAACGAGGTTGGTCGGCGACCAGATGGCCAAATTCTCCAAGGATATAGGCACCAATTTTGACAAGGGTTTCGTGACAGTGGTCGCCCTTGACATACTGCAGCGCATTCTGGGCTGCATAAACCTGCAGTTCCTCGTTGTTTGTCACGATCTGGATAACTCGCTGCCAGACTTCATCGCTGACATGGTCTCCAGCCATGGCAATGAGCCGTAAGGAGATATCGACGTACCACTGCACATCAGTAGCATACTTCTCCGTCAGAATGGCGATCTTAAGGACCATTTCTTCTCGGATAGCAAAGTCGGCATTCTGTAGATACTGCAGGAGCTCTCCGACAATCACTTGGGCGTTTGTCGCATCACACATGCTGTAGAGCAAATCCAAACCTTTGCGACGAACACTAATATCCCGGTCCTTGAGTGAGCCAAGAATTATCTCCTGGTGTTGCTTGATAGGATCGAGAGTTTCAGCACGCGCAGCAAGATGTGTCATAGCCTCCAGACCCAGATATCTGACATTGGTCTCACGACTCTGGATGAACTTGCCCAGTCGGGTTGAAATTTGCTTCATCAGGCCATGCTCGGTGTCCAGGTGGATGATCAGATTGATGGCTTCGAAGAGCACGGCGTTTTGGGCATTGTTCTGCTGAACGTTCTTGTTGGTCTCCATGGCCAGGTTGAGAATTCTTTGTAAAGATTCGCGGATCATGTCTCGAACGTGAGTGTCCTCTGTAGATATTGTTAGTGCCGATATATCGTGTTCATCGCAGGGTCTTAGCTTACCTGCAGGGGGGAAGTATTGCAGAAGTCTAAGCAACTTGATCTGTAGCCAAGGACATGGGACCTTGTAATATAGATAGTCCGTTGTATACTCGCCATCGATAAGGATTCTCTTCAGACGGGCTGCCGCTTTAGCATAAGCTCCCTTGTATTGTTCCAAGTTGTCTTGGGCCAAGGTCATAACGAGAGATGTTACTGAAAGTGCGACACCCAGGTCAGAGTCGTCCATCAGATGAATAATGCGCTCGGCCCATTGTGGTGACACAATATCAGGATGTTTGCGGTACAATCGGAGGAGTGTCAAGGCCGCCTTCTTCTTGACGAACGATTTGGAGGTTCTGGTGAACAATGGTCAGTATTTATCTCGCAGTACAGAGGGGTGTTGGCGCATACGGAGAAATCAGAAGCCTGTGAACCTCTCCATTAAGAGCTTCACCCATTTCTCGGCTTCCTACGTTCGCAATTGCGTGCAAGGCAAGGCAGTTGAAAAGTTCATTGTGGTCGAGAAGATCTTTTCGAATGCTGTTGACGACGAGGTGTAAGAGTTCGTGCTTCTCGTGAAGGAACAGCGTCATGGCCAGATATCCAATCTGTTTCTCGGAGTATTTGTTGGCTGAGATCAGATTAACGGCTTCAAGGTGCCCGAAGTCGACATTCCAACCCAGAATATAAATGTATAACAGCTTGCAGACATATTTCTTCTTGTGATAACCGCTGAGGCTACCGTCCTTGAACTTCTGTCGAATATTGGCCAGCTCCTTATTGATTCGCTTCTCCTCTAGCTCACGCGCTCTCGCATTTCTTAGATCGGCGATGAACTGAACCAGACCGCGCATATTCGCATTGCTGCTACTCGAGCGGCCAAGAAAGCCGGATCCTGAACTCGACATGGCGTGCGGTTGATTGTTGAAGCAGTTGTACGGACAGCTGTTGAAGACCCCTGATTATGGGAACAAGACGGGGGTATTAATCGAATGGATTGTTTGGCGAAAGGTACAGGAGAGACGGTGGATATCTCCAAAAACAGAGTGTGTTCGCGCTCTATCGCAATGATCGCATAGTTGACTCGAATTGTCCAGACGGCTCACGCGCCAGACATCGATTGTATGTCGATGTTATGGGAGATTGCTCGTTGGAGGGGCGAGCTAAGCAAAAGATGCGGTTGCGGGTGGTGGGTGGGTGGTTCTCTGCTCTGTGCGGCCTAATTGTTAACTTAGGAGTTGCGGAAGAGGCCCGTGGGCTAGGGAACGGATGAGTCGGGGACTGCCAAGGGCTACCACAGGCAGGAAGAGGTTGTATTGTAGGCGCTTCAGTATTGACGAGGCGGGAACAATAGATACACAAAGAAACAAAGAGATGAAAACTGCCAAAGGCAGCAAATTTGGTGGAGGAAGAAGTGAGATGTAGTTAAGTGTTGTTCGTCACCCATAGGAACTGAGGCCAATCTATGGCTTCTAGCCTCTAAGAAACCTCCTGTCTCCTGCCTCGTTCGGGTGGTTGCAATAACGACCAAAAACGGTTTAGCACGTCGACTTCACACGTGGTCCGTGCATATATCCACTCTACACCGCAGCAGCCAGTAGAGAGCCCGAGAGCTTTCATGGAGTCTATCAAATCCATCATGACTTCTATATTGCATCAACACTTTTGGCACGTCGTTTTATACACAATCAGATCTCATTTTCCTCCACGAGCTATAGAGATCCATTGAATGGGTCCTTTACGCTATGTCGCCATGTAGGATCTCGCCATTGGCTATGCGCTGTAGTCTTCAAGCCCTGTCGCGACCAGCCAATCTCTGCCGTCCCATCGCAAATCAACGCTTCTATGCTGTTCAAGCTGCTGGAGCTCCTCGTTTTCAGGTCTTCAACCGCCGCACAAAATGGCTCCAGAAAGAACGTGCGGGTATGAATGCAGAGGAAAGTCGTGAAACCGATTATCTCAAGGATGAGGTTGCCATTCGGTTGTCAGAGCGACTTCTCGTAAGTATGCGTGTTTGAATGGGATGCATGGTCCTGACTGTAGATCAGGATATCAAACGACACTTCCCTCGAGTCCTAGATCTCGGGGCGAACTCTTGCAACATCGCACGAGCATTAGTTCGTGAGAATCCTGATCCTGATTCCAACGTGTCTCAGTCACCACCATTGTCGACACGTATTGACGAGTTGGTTGCTGCCGATTCTTCATATTCGCTCTTACACCGGGACGCCGATCATGAGTTTAACAAAAAGCTCAAAATCACTCGGAAAGTAGTGGACGATGAAGAGACCATTCCTTTTGATCCTGCTTCTTTTGACTTGGTTATGAGCTCACTGAGTCTTCATTGGATCAACGACCTACCTGGCATTCTCACTCAAATCAACAACGTTCTCAAGCCTGATGCACCTTTCATCGGAGCCATGCTTGGAGGCGACACGCTCTTCGAATTGAGAACGTCACTACAACTGGCAGAATCAGAAAGACGCGGTGGCATGTCTCCTCGAGTTTCTCCCTTGGCTGATGTCAAAGATCTGGGCGGTTTGCTTCAAAAAGCCGGCTTCAAGATGTTGACTGTCGATATCGATGATATCATTGTTGACTATCCTGATATGTTCACTTTGATGCAGGATCTACAGGCCATGGGAGAGGGTAATGCTGTTATCGGAAGAGAGATGGGCCCGATTCAGCGAGATGTTCTTCTCGCTGCCGATGCCATATACAAAGAACTTCACGGCAACCCGGATGGAACTATTCCTGCCACTTTCCGAGTTCTCTACATGATCGGATGGCGGGAGGGCGAGAACCAACCGAAGCCTCTGGCCAGGGGTAGTGGTGATATCAACTTGAAGGATGTTCTGGAGCAAAAATAGGCTAGGCTGTTTGTTTCTGTAATGCAAATAATGTGACATCAGAGCTAGGAGTGGCGCAAAAGGTTTGCTGCTCCATGGTTTGTGGCTGTCGGTGCTCATGATTCTATGTATTCCTGACCGCCCCTGTACACACATCTGTCCCCTAAACCCTACGCCAGTCCGTCATTGTTCGGCCGATGCATCCAAGACCAGCGACCTCAACTACCTTTTCATGCCAGCTTAGAAGTACACTCATGGCTGCGGTTGCGGACTCATTCGCGCCACCGGGTCGTCCTCCGATCTGGCTGAAGCCTCCTGTCGACTGAGGTGTGATCTTGTTTGGCGATCGCGAAGCTGTTCCGGGATGAGCTGTGGCCATTCCCTTGTAACTACATAGAGTTGTTAGATAATTCCGTCGACTACTGTATGTACCAGATCCCAAAACCTACATGTACTTCATCAAAACATCCAGCAACTCGGAGCCTCCGTCGGATCCGTAGATGCTCTTCAGCAGGGGGGACATATCGCTCGCCTTGATCGATTGGAGAACCTCAATAATGGTGTGCAAATGCGCATCCTGTGAACGTAATCTCGTCAGTTCCGCGTTTCCCAAACGCTATTAAGCAACAGTCGTTCTCAAGATCATATTGACGTACCTTGGCGGCATCTGTTCCGTTGTAAACGGGCGTCTCCAGACTTCCCCTCAAAGCTCCCTCGGCATCACCTCCTCGCAATAGCTGTCTGATCTGTCCAGAAAGCTGTCGCACTTCCGCCTCGTCTATCTCGGGCTGTGGGGGATGGAGGGTGGAGGTGTCGAAGTTGACGCTGGAATCCTCCTCTAGAGCATCAATATTAATGGTGCGCCAGGCATCGCTAAGGGTGGCGCTCGTATGCTGCTGGATAATTGACATCTTGGGCAACTTTTTCTTCGGCTAGGTTGTCGCGTTGATGTTGTGCAAGCTCGTGGTGCTGAAATGAGCCAGTAACGGTAGGAAGCTATATCGGTGTCGGCGTGGTTGGATGTCCAAGCTGCGTCAGCGATGGCGGGGTGGAGGTGAGGCGGTGATATGTGGCTTGATAGCCGGAGCTCCTGTGTTAAGCGGATACATAAGCTTAACACGATTCAGTGATTATAATCATGCTACAGGGACTGATGTAGTGGGGCTTACAGCACATGGCATTGTACTTCTCTATCTTGTACACTTCTGTCTTAATAAATGGCACTGGAAGCTTATATTTAATGATACCATCTGATGTAATACTATTGTGTTTAATTCTCAAGTTCTTTAGACTCCATATCAGGCAGCTCGTCAATCTTCGTGTTGAAGGGGAATTTTATGGTTTGGAGATCAAATACTCATTGTTATTTGACGTGCATAACATCAACATGAGATTATCCTTACACTTCAAAAACGGTATCCTAGACAGCTATTCAAATCCAAACAAAAGAAGCGGGATTATCGACAGCCTATCAGCCGGTAAGATTATTTCACGTCTCAGAGTTTCAAGACCAATGTCAAGAGCAAACAGAGTTAAAATCGTACGGATTAGCGCATCCTAGATTACCCTATACCATAGAACGTGGGCATGGCCGAGTTCTCCATCGCGCCCAGTGTGCCTTCCTCTTCACAACTTGCTTCATTGACAACAAGCTCAACGCATTTTACTAAACAAACAATCCAAGCTTGAAGCACATTCTATAGATACCGAACTCTTAAGATTTATCCCAAGAATTATCTAATTATCCCCTCGGCGCATTCACTGCTTGAATTACTACAGCCAACCGGGCACCCAGTTGACACGACCAGACGAAAATATTAGCGCCCTCTTAGGCTGTATATTCACTAAAGCTGGTCTAATGCTTCTACCAGCCACCACGGACATCAGTACTGATTGTATGTAGCCCGTCTGTCAACTGACACCAAGTCATGTCTCTTATCTACTGTTTACCCATCACCACCACATCCGGCGGCTGAAAAGACCGTCAGGCGATAGTGCGGCGTTGTCGTGGATTGCTTCCCCGGACTGAGATAGTGTCTCAACGAGTAAGGTTTTAGGGGTTAGCTTGACCGAGTCAGCTTTCTGAGGCTCTCTGACTATCCTTAGACAGTGGCTAGACTCATGAGTCGTGATTAATTATTGAATAGCGCAGATCAGGGACGTACCCATACGTACAGAGGAAGTCCAACAGCCTCTGGGGTCGGGCACGAGATACACAATCTCGATAACGATCAACCGGGGACACGGCAGACAGCCCCAACGCATTTGAAGCTTGACTCGTGACTTCTTATGCTATTGTCCGGGGAGCATACCCGGACTGAACAACACACGCTCTAGAACAAACACATCCACGGATCGTCCTTCCAGAAGGTTACCTACCTGGTCTAGGAGAGGCCTCTCTGGCCCCACACAAACGGTTCATGCCCATGAACCATGGAGCATGGTCTTTGGGACGAAATTTTTTGAAATTACGAGGCGGTTCTGGCACGGACGCCTTGTAATTGCGGAAGCGGTTCCCCGGCGACAACAATATTACGTGGTACGTATAATCTCAACGACACAACTCAAATTGGCAGAGAGTACAGGGAAAGCATCTGGGAGGCTGGGAAACAACGACCGTGAGACCAAGTCACACTGACAGAGATTGGCATGTTCTCTAATAACAGCTTGGAGTGTTGGTTGAAGAATCACCGGACAAAGAGGCAATGCGTTGAATATGCCAACCCAGGTTTAATATAAGCCAATCAATTATGACGTCTCAGTTCTTGACATGGCTTTCTGCAAGCGATCTACAACACTGTTCGCTGAGGCTTCCAGAAAGAAGTAGAGAAGCAAATGCCCATGTCGTTTGGCGTCTGGTCCCTACTCAATGTGTCGCCAATCCGATAGGTGGACTTTGACACGAACCCCACTGGACACGGTGCCAAGAAGGGTCTTCATCTCATCTTCTTATGGCTCGTGGTACGTACAAAGAGCCTCAACACACAGAGATACGAATAATAATACGTCGTCCGCGACTAGCCAGTCTAGCTCAGGGACAAAATGTCACTGGCTTGACTGACTGGTCTGAACATGTCAGCCTGATCTACAAGCAGTTCCCCTGTTTAACAAGCCAGTGGTGATAGTGTGATAAATCATATCAATAGCACGATACTTGGTGGTCCAGGCACAGGATCGCGCCGTCGCCTTTGGCAATGGGCCTCATACGTGTCAGTCTTCGCATCGGTTTACCAATATTTATACATCATGATCCAAATACAGGGTTCAAAGCCAGGGTTCTTCTGCGGTAGCGTGGGTTGAGCAAAAGAAGACAAAGCAAAAAAAAAAAAAAAGCCAACTACGTGTTGAAGGCCAGAACGAGTGAAAAGGCCCGAGGGGTTGATTAGCAAGGCAAAAGTACATTTTATACAACACGATCGTCCATGGGCTTGGGTGAGTTGAGACACGAATGATGGAAGATCACTAGGACGAGTGTCGACTTCCCATCACTTGGCGAATTGTTTTTAGACTTGCCATCTTTGGTGAGTAATGCTGCAGTTGGTCTTCAGCATCCAACGCGGATCACATGATACGCAAGAGCATCGCGATCGCATCTGGCATTTGAAACTCCAGGCGTTTTTCAAAACGATCGACTGGCATTGGCCACAAAAGGGACCCTTGCGGTGGGTGGATGTCACTTATTATGTGGAAGTGGATGAATGTTAGAACGAACGACACCTACCCCTGTTTCAAATACGAATGGCGTTTATAATTCGACTAATGCAGGAACGCCGAAAGGCATGGGGCTTCTTTGCGGCACCAGGTTTACATAAAACGCCACAACGTGTGCACTGGCTAGACTGGCTACACTAACGCGGATGTGTGCAGCGATCTACCCCTGAACATGCAGGACGGGAGTTTGTTGGCAGTTCATCCCAAAATCATGACCTATCTCCACAGAATGCACACTCCCAAACTGGACTGGGTAGCTCGCTCTAGTAGAGCTCAGGTGGAAGACGCATCTGCTCAGGTACTGCCATAGGAAGACCACACGCATGACGCTTGAGTGAACTTGTCGATACAGTGCACCGCTACTACCATTCCTATATTGGCACGGCCAGGAAGTACCGCGTGCATTGAGCCAAGAAATTTGGCAGGCTTCTGGAAGCCTTCTACGCAGCCCCATCGGTCCACTTTGGCTTCAACCCAGTGCATCGCTGCCGCGATCGATCGAGGCTTGGACATTCGCAAGTCTATTGCAAACGTAACAGGAAGCAAACAAACAAAAGTACTAAACTCAAGTTGTCAGCTCACGAACGGCAACTTACAATGGCTCAAGTTCCATCAATTATTCGTTGCACAACTGCAGCAATGGGCTTAAAAAGCATTGAGAACACCATCTCGGCGAATTATGGTGATGTGGCATATCTCTCTACCCGTCACTCTAAGGAACGTTGGCCCAGTATTAGGCGAGGCCGGCAATACTTCCGTTGCATAAGGTACACAGGGATGAGGCTTCTTGTGACGCCATGATTTCCTGGCAGTTACTGACTTTACGGCGTCTCAATTAGCAATAGCTGAATGTGAAACAGTTTTACCATATTGGCATTTAACAGGTAACTTCAACTGCCCTTATCCGTACGGAGACAGCAATCGTTCAGGGTGCTCGGTGTTGAACAGAAGCTCGTCCATGCTAATCATCATAATAGTAACGGGGCTGGGCACCACTATAATCGATGGGTACCGCATTGTCCCATACCGGGAGTCGTCGTGCATGGCCTACATAAGTCAGCAAGTTTACCTGAGATCGGACAGGCGATGCTCCAATGGTTCCGTGTCCTTGGGATTCAGCATCATAAGCGGGGCTGTATGGCTCTGACAAGAGAAGCATCAACACGGCTCGGCCGAAGAACTTTCATGTAGCATAATATGGAACAGAAGTGGACTGCCTCTGCAGTGATGCCTTTTGTTGGATCGGTCCGCTGCTCCTCTAATAACCCTATCTAAGTCTGGAACTTGAGGAAGCTTAGGTCACCGATTATCTCATAAATGAAACCAACATGATATTGAAATCGCCCGTATGCTATGTGGCGGAAGATAGCTTATCAGCCGGTTTATGTGAAACCCACCAGTCCAAGAATTAGATGGTTCACGGTATGGATACAGAACAAGCAGTTGCTAATCGTGGATGACAGAGACGATTGTGGGCGAGCAGATATTTATGTGAGGATATATTACGCAGTGAAGCCTTGGCTATTACGGTTATCGCTCACATGTGGAAATGATCACAAGAGAACAACTCTACGAGTTCTCAGATATGGTTTCGTATGTAGTGCCTGGATGCACTGCATGTCTGGCTAGGTATGTTTACCTTTCGTGGTTGAAGTCCTCCTTAGGTCTCGTTGAGGTATCGGATCTACCCGAAAGCTTGGAAGGCAGTAAGAGCCTACGGATGACTAGAATAGTCATTTTGTCTATTTTAAGCCAAGATTGATGAAGGAAGAACAGTAAAACGTCATTGCTTTTTTGAGGTATTGACATGTTACGATGGAGCGACAGAGCACCATATGGTCCTTCCAGCCGAGAAATCATGCGCCATCACAGGATGCCACAGGTGCGACATACCTCTCTTTAGGCACTACTAAACAAAGTGGTGCGCTATGTTATGCTTGCCGTGCTCTGACCTGGGGTGATTTCAACCTGCAACGAGATGAGACGTCAGGTGTGTGGAGGCTGAAGAACATTCTTTCATTATTCCACGAAGCACTGACGTTCGGTACATGCTATAAAATTAGCAAGGTGATATCAACGAGAGATCGCGATGCTACATGCAATTTGGTATAGCCATTAAGCTTTACAAACCAAATCCCGATGGATAGATGCCCCTGGGCACAAGGCCAGAGAACCTGACATTGCTGCAGAAACGAACAGGCATAGAAAGCGAGAAAGAGGCCAGTTGGAAAAAGGAAACCAAGCAGTCAGGTTTGAATTGGACGCTTGCTGGAACAAACGGCCTGACGTGGTGAATTGAGAGAACGGTACAGAGCAGACCCTTGCAAACAAGTGACAGAAGTGACAGAAGTGCCAGAAGAGAGACCGAATGGACGCTCGTACCCGGATGGAAAGCATACCCCATGAATCAGCACAACTGTACAGTACAGTGTAACAACACGGCGCTAAGTACCGTTTGGACCCTCATCAACCTGACGTCGCGGGCTGGTTTGGCTGAGCATTGGGCTCGGTCAGTCCTAGGCCCACTAGGGGACGCCAGGAGGCTCCCTGGAACAACTGTTCACTTCAGAAGGTTTGTGGTCATTACCTGTTGAACTGCAGTCACAAACGTTGGAGAAAGAAGGTTTGCAGGGAACGGCAATGAACAATTATCGCACGCCTTTGTGGTCTATGATCTAAACGGGCTCTGGCGGACTGTCAACGTCACAACCAACACGCCAACGTCAGATCGTAGCCAGTTACAGGAAAAGAGAAGAGCACTGTTTCCTGCAACAGGAGGCACCAAGGGATGAACAAAGCGGATCTGGGGTGCGCTGCGTGGACGACGGGGTGTGAGAAAAACAAAACAGTTTGAGAGGGATGTATTAACTAATGGTCAGGTTGCGAATTTCCAACCTCCCGGAGACATTGCACGCCTTGCAGCAGTAGCAGATCCCAGCGGCTTCTTATCCCTGTGACCCGGTGGCCTGGATGTCGCAGAAAGAGGCGAGACGAGAGTCGAGCAAAGGTACTGCGAGTCCTTGGGGTACAGTACTGTGACCTTCGGATCAGCGCTCTTCTGGGAGTCATGACCTGGACGGCTGGGTGCCGGGAGACGACTATGCTGCTTGACCCATGCCGCGTCAATGCCCACAGGCGGCAAGCGAGAGAATGGAAGGTTGAGAGAAGCGCGCCCTGAGTTTTTGGAAGCCCGAGCTCATTCTTTGATCCCCATCAGCCACGAACGGATCCCTCGTGGAGACATGCATAGGCCCTGGGAGGAGAGCCATGAAACATGGTCCAGCTATGTACCGGCGTCGTCTCTCCTTTTTCTTGGTCTTTCTTTTTGCTTTGGTGGCTCGCTGTTTTCTGCACCCCCCTCCCGAGACG